>CM038046.1:16701125-17301125 GCA_021397845.1 Areca catechu | reverse complement strand
ACGTACGCCATGCATGGAGAATACCTCGACGTGCATCCCTTCACTAAAGTCCCGTGGAACATCCCACGGTACCAAGCCCTCCATGTGATCTCTCTAACGTGCGCCTCTCTGCAGCCCATCACCGTGGCCTCCTTGAAACCCAGGAGGCTCTCCACGGTCCACACCCCAAGGGGGCATCCTCAAGCCCTCACGGTCCAAGACCAGGACCGTGAGAAGTCCTCACGGATTCCACACCAGACCGGACCCCAAAAGGTCGGCCTCTCTTGGACCCTCTCTAAAGTTCATGCATGCCCCTCTTCTTATAGGCACATGGGACGGTGAACTTCTTCTTGGATTGGGCGTCTGATCTTGGATTTCTTATTGGACTGCAACTATTTCTTGAATCTTGTTAGGACTCAATCACATGGATGGTTAGAACTTGTCTTGAGCTAATAACAAATTGATTAGGACACCTCACATGGTTGGAATTCTTAATTGGTTACAACCAATGAACTAACCAACCAACTGGCTAACCTCCTAACCAATTAACTAATCCAGACCCAACCCCAAAATCCAATTGGGTTATGTTACAATCTCTCAAAAAATTTCTCCTAAGTCACATGAGATAATACTCAAACTTAGAGCATCCATGGAACACTTCCAGGAATCCTGGGACACGCCCCCAAGCTCCAGGGATTGCCTCCTGCATCCCTGTCAGGATCTTCCAAGTTTCTCGAAGGCTTGAGAGCACTACGTAAAACCCTACATACTTTTCTTCTTTGACACCGTTAGAGGCTATAAAGGAAGGGCGCGGTATATTTAAACCCCCTCCCAATTTTTTTTTGATATCGAAAACACATCGCCCACAAAGGAAGTGAGGAGAGGAAGCAAGTAGAGCTTTGGAGGCTGGTGGGATGAGGAGAAGCTGGGAATCGCATAATTACTAGAGTTTTAAGATATCAAAATCCAATGAGAAGAAGATCTTAGGCATGTCCAAAAAAAAAAAAAAAACAAAGGCATGTTTGACAACTTCTCCCGATCCAACAACTCCCTTCAATTTGTAGACTCCTTCAGAATTGCAAACGTACGTAATATCGAGGGAAATTAAGGTATGTCAAGTTGTTGATAGGCTAATTGGTCTATGATTCCAGGGCCTTGTTCGACAAAATTGCTAGTGTTTTATAGTAGAATTTAGTGTTAGCTTCGCAAAGAGAGAGATCCGATGGTTTTTATATGCAAATAGGTAAGGCTAAACCGTCAATTACGTGGCCAAAACTAACGAACAGGCTGGTAGAGAGTTAAATATTTAAATTGCATAGGGGTGAAACTAAAACTGAAGTAACTTCAATTATATTTTTGTAAAATTGCCGATGAATATATTTTAGTTGTCCCTTAGATATGATAATTTAACCAACTATTGTTTTGATCCATAGTTGCAGCATTTTAATTATCTTCAAAGCTAAGGCAACACATAATCATGAATTTTTAAGAAGGCAAAAAAAAAAAAAAAAAAGGAGAATTAATTGTATCGATGAAGCTAGCAAATGGCCGGTTTTTTAGCATAGAATCAATTACACTTAAAATTACCATCATGCTTTTTTCATTGTCAACATGCTAATATCAAAGACCAAATCCTCACAATTTCTGGACAGATTCAAAGTTTTACCGTAATATGGAAGAATAGGAATGAGTCCATGCAAGGATGATGCACGCTCCTTATAAAACAAGAGGTCTCTCTCAAGAATATTTAAAGAAGAAAACAATCAAGCCTCTGATATGTCACATATTCGCAGGTTAAAACTTGTGATAAGTTTGCATGCATTATATATAGAATTTTGCCTTTGATCTTAAGGTTGACATGTTAAATGTTAACTTGAGCATCTCATGCAAGTAGACATTGGAATTTCTACATGATTTTAATCATGCCATTATTTATATATGTTGAAGAATTCAATATACTATTTTTTTTTTTTCTCTTTTCAGTTTTTTTTTTTCTTTTTCATTCTTTTTGTGGGGTGGAATTGGGTGGGTTGCTAACTACCGTGTGTCTTGTAAGTTGTAAGACCGTGGTTCAATCATAGAAGAAGTATCTTATCAAAAAAAAAAAAAAAAAGCATAGAAAAAGTATAGGTCTGACACGTAATATTATAAATAAAATAACTAAGTAAAGACTTAAATATCATAAAAATTTAAAATATAAATATATGAAAATTATAAAAATAATTTTATTAAAAATGTAATGTATAAATATATAATGCAACCAGCTTAGGGTGGCTACAACTACGTACAAAGGTTATTGGACTTAGAACAGCAAATTCTTGTCTTGGTTATAAAATCAAATTCTAGCTAGTCTTAAATAGTTAAATAATAAATAACTTTCATTTAAAATACTTTAGTATTATTGAAATGGTAAATCAAGATTAGTCAAGCAATTCACCATTCCAAATCAATGGACCATAGATTCATGGACTTTACAAATTTTTGGATATATCCAATCCTAATGCACATTTAGGTCATGGATCAGGAAATTTTAGTCCATGCCTTAAACTATTAAATTATATTATAGGAGCTAGCTAGCTTGTCCTCAATATCTATAATCCTCTCAACCATCCTGATCTTGGTGAAGTTGATATTCAAATTCAACTCATGGTATGGCCACATGACAATTTATTAGCAAGGTTGGTTGGCAACTTTGACTATTCTTACAAATTGCAGCAATTAAAAGTGATCAGTGTCGACAAATAACTTTGTATTTGATTAATAAAGAAAATTTGACATATTAATCACTCTTACTAGGTCCGATACCAAAATAGTCCATCTCTAGTAAAATGACAACTAAGAGATCAATATTTGATAGATGGCACAGTAGTCCCAAAAATTCAACTAATGATTCATTCATTTAATATTTTTATGTTAAATAACAAATATGGTCTTGATTTTTTATCATAGAAAGGCATACTCCGTTTGGTGATCCATGCCTTCAATATTCCTGTTTAGGATTATAAAAGTAGGATAGATTATTAGAGATGGCAATTTTAGCCGATCTAGCAGGTATTCGATCTGACTCGATTTGAATGGGACAAATTTTATCCAACCCGGCTAGATTAAAATCCGAGACAAGTATAGGTTCTATAAAATATATCCAAAGCATGTCCGAATCAAGTATGAGTAATGATATATATGTTATGCTCCAAACCTGACACCATATAATTTTAATCAGTACAAATTCCCCTTTCAAAATTATAATTATTTAATATTGTTTACATGATAAGCTCCTTATTGGATCCCATCTAAATTTTCTTATCTATGCGATCCAATCTGCGCTCCCATTTGATTTGACTCGACCTAACCCGAGATAAATATAGCTAGGATTGGTATACATTGATACAAAATTTTTAACTGCAAAATAAATACAAGTATTCGCCGACCTAACCATTGCCATCCTTATAGATTTTGATTTTTTTTTTTTAAAAAAAAACCTAAACATTAACCCCTCGGACATGGATCATTTTCTCCTATGTACAAATGTTCGATTTTAAACGTGTTTTCATAAAGAGGGAGACCATGCTAGGATTTTACTGTGAAAGGAGGACCGAGATGCTAAAAAAAAAAAAAAAAAAAAAAAAGAAGAAGAAGATTAAGTATAGATTAACAATGCTACTTTCTCGTGTTAACCATCATTGTTCTAAAAAACAACAAATATAACTTTGGCGCTCGCATCTCATGTAGACTTGCCATGCAAAAAGAGTGCAAAATAAAATAAAGAATCTATATATCATTCTTTGCTTGTGATGGTGTAACAGTGTAACCAAGTATATATTAGACAACCCAAGACGGAAACCCCCTAATTTTAATTGGATTCGTGGATGGTGTCAAGCACGGGTCTCCACTGCCGGTAATTGGCAATCCTTTGACAGGGAAATCCGGTGACCTTCCCCTCCAAGAACCCCTTCTCCTCCTCCCCACCGCCATCGGCAACCTCCGGGAACACCCGGCTCCCACACCCACAGCCCTTCTTCCCCTTCCTCCTCCCACCTTCGATAGCCCCGACCACGACCGCCATCTGCCGATCGGAAAGCCTGGACCCGACCCGTTCCACCGGAAGCAGCAGGTACACCTCCCCGGGCCGCAGCTCCTCGTCGGCCCGCAGACCGGACACGCGTCGCGTCCTCACCAACTCCTCGGCACTCGCCACCACGTGACCGGGGGCCTCCAGCATCAGCTCCGCCGCGCCGGCGGGAGTCTCGACGCTCCGGAGATTCCCGTCGGCGTCCACCAGCTTGGCCGCGCGCGTTGTGGTGCTCCGCGGAATGCAGGAGGCGTGGTTGCCCATGGATATTTTGAGGACCGTACGTAGAGTAGCCAGTAGCCTCTACTCTCCAGCTTTCTTCTAATAGTTAGCCGTGAAGACTTGGGATCGAGTTGGTAGAGGAGCTGGGGACGAGGGTAAAATATATATAGAGACGAGGAGGGAGGAGAAGAGATCGAGGCAGCGAAATGGCGCGTGGTAACCTAGTGGTAAGACCGCGCTGGGGAAAGGTTTTGCGGTGCTGGCGGCCAAGTGCGGAGATGACTCTGACGTCTGCCGTGTCTTCTTGCAAGACCGTGGTCAACCGTCCGCCAAACTCTAATGAAAATTATGAAATGCGGCTCGCACGGTTGCCGCTTTATTATTTGAACGCGCTTGATTTGTAGCTTGCACGGCGTGCACCACGCACGCAGCCAATCACGGCCACACGTCCATATCCTATTGGCTGTAATAATTTTTGGTGAAAACCATCCTAACCGACCAATAATCTCTTGTACGACGAAACTATTTGATCAGTATTTTTTCTCCATCACGGTGGACGGCAGTTCAATCAGATTGGTAATGGTTCCATGTTCCTAGTAAATTAAAAAATTTATCATGGATGCATGAGCATATCAGACGGGAGACTTTTTTTTACTTGTAAAAAAAGATTTTTACTGGGAATGGGATCGGCCTAAATCGGTGACACAAGAAAAAGGCAAGATAGTGGAGTTTTTTTTTTTTAAATAATATTATTTTATTAAACATTTACAAAAATAGGGCAGTTGACTCTTTATTTTTCAAAATAGGTGTGAAATCGCAGGATGTACATTTGATTTCATATTATGTAAAATCGCAGGTGGAACTTAACGATTTCATGAAATCGTAGGTACATTCTCTGATTTCGGTAGAAGCTGAAATCGCAGGATCCACCTGCGATTTCAATTCAACGCATATTATAAATATTTAATTTTATATCAAAAAAAATCATTTTAAAGGCTTAATATATATTTTGAAATTAATAATTAATGTATTATAATTATTTATTTGTTATAGTAAAATAATTATCATATAAAATTAATTTTACATTGAATTTTTTAATTTTTTAATTAATTATATTATTTCAAAATAATTTAATATATATTATTATACTAATGTTATAATACAACACCCCGTGTCCAGTCGTGCCATGCCTCGTGCTCGGGCGCGCCATGCATCCGTACGTGCCATGCCCCTCACCCGGTCATGCCATGTCCTGTGCCCTCGCGAGCCCCGCACCATGTCGTGGCACGACAAGCGCTCGACCATGCCATGCTCCATGCTAGCATGTGCCTGGTGCCATTCGGTCGACCGTGCCTTGTCTTGTGCCCGCACGCCCGACATCTCGCACCCGTACATGCCATTCCCCTAGGTCGCTCGTGCCTGGCCGTATTGTGCCCAGTGCCCGCACGCGCAAAGGGCCTCGATACGCATATATTACGTGCGAGATGCGTGTCTCGACTTTCATGGCATGCTATCATCGAGCATGTGCGTCGGTCAAGGACAACAAGTCGAGGTCTCCGGTCTCGTACAATTTTATTTTTTAATTTTTTTCCATCCACTTCGGTCTCTTTATTTAATTGTAAATAATATTTATATTGAATATATATAAATTACAGTATATTTATTATCATGGTTAACTAATATTAATTAATATATTAAATCAAAAATTAAAAATATATTAATATTAATTTAATATAATAAACTTACATAAGTTTAATTATGCAATATAGATTTATTCAATAATTATTTAATTATTATCAAAAAATCAGTATAGATTTAAAGTTTATTTTTCTTACAAACTATAGATTATGAATTTTGTAAATATATATTGTATGCTTAATTTAAAATATGTATTATGAAATTAATAAATTTAAATATTTATGTATTATAATGACATGAATAGTAAAGTAATTATTATATAAAATTTATTTTACATTACAAATTTGATAAATTAATGAATAAATTACATTATTTGTAAACAATGTATTATTATTATAGTATATTATAATATAATATCAGTTAAACTATAGATAAGTTGTTTTATAATTATTTTAATAAATGATTAATGTTAATTAATGTTAAATAATGTTAATTAAAATATTAAATATTAATATATTGAAATGTATTATTTGATTATTATTTAATTATTATCAAAAATAATATAGATTTAAAGTTTATTTTTCTTACAAAATATAGATTATGAATTTTGTAAATATTTTTTGTATGCTTAGTTTAAAATATGTATTCTAAAATTAATAGATCAGAATTAATGGGTTTAAATATTTTTAATTTCCTAAAACATATATTGAATAAGAAATCACATGTCATCCATGAAAATTTTGAATTAACTACCATTCAAGTTGATAATAACAAATACAAAATTTTAGAATAAAATTTCATAAATGTAATAAATAAATAAATAAATTCTAAGTCCCACAAGGTGGTCGCCTCCTCTTGTGTGAAGGTTGCTTTTGACAAGTTATTGGATCTACTTCATTCAGTCTCTGATACTTCGTCAGATCCTCTACATCAACGAATGCCTGTGGTGCAAATACATGCTACGACGATCCCTCGCCTATATACCGTCCTCTATGACTTGAGTAATCCTAATGCATCATGTAGTCTAGTATAGCAGTGTAGTCAAAATATGTAGTAGCATCCTCGATAAATGTGAACTATCTCACATCTTTATAAAGATAACTGGTCGTGGACATACATGGATCATACTTTGGCATCGGATATGGAGAGGTACTGTATCATCGAGTACCTCATCTATGCTGAGCTAGAGGAGGTGTTCCGGATGAAGATGCATACAGGAAAGGTGGAGTCCCGTCCTCCTAAGCAAATGCTCGTAATTGGACATGTGCATGCTCACCGACAATACCAAGGACTGAATGATATATATCTTGTATAGACTGCGAGGCGTTGATATGGAACCTGGCTGAGCAAGATTGTGCATCGTCACGATGCCACTGCTCTGAAAGTTACAAATATTTAATGAGTCATAGAAAATAAAATAAATATATATTAATAATGTTAAATACCATAAATAATTTTTTTTACTAGGTAATCATACACTGCACCATCACGATTGATAAATCGTCGAGTGATGTCGTGATACCACTGTATATATGGATCGTGATAATCTATGGTACCATCAGCGAGAGCACCATCTATAATATAATCATGTCGGCTCATCCATAACTGAATGTAATATTGATAAGTGATAGACCAATCTTGCTCGACTCGTTCCCTGAGATCGATACGGTGTAGTGTAGAATCTATAACACACCACTCGGGTATGATCTGTCAAATACCAAACTATCTCATTACTCTATCAAGAAAGTATCACTCTACGATATGAAAACATACTAGTAGCACTCGACTACACCAGATATCCTGACCATGCAGGCAGTAATCTGGTAGCTATACAAGAATGTCGGATGCATATGACTACCATATAACCTATTTATAAAGAATATAAAATATTTGATATCAAACAAAAAAATATAAAAAAAATATTAACCTTTAACAAAAATAAGCTATAGTCATCACTTGCTCTGCTCTCAAGTGATCTAGCAAATATTGATACGAAGAGATAACATGTATAGATACTTCCGTGATGAAAAAATCGTCTCTCTATCTACACATTAAATAGATTAAACAAGTTACATAAATCAATAAATATCGTTAGTCATAAAATATGATAAAATTTAAAACTTATCGCATCCCTAATAGACCCTGTGGTAAACTAGTTTCACCATCATCTAAATTGACCATAGGATCTGGAGCTTGTCGAAGTAATCTGTGCAGCACCAGGATTGGGAATCTATTCCACTTCCATAACTGTAGTAGTAACAAAGGACCAGCTATACCAGTAGCATCTCTCCTATTCATCCTACACAACTCTCTATACGACCATGCAAGCCCTACACTATCCTAACTATAATGTCCAGCATTCTTGAAATCCACTAGTAGGGGTAAAAACATGAGATACATCAAGTTTCCAGGCTTATCCATGAACAAACACCAACCCATAAACTGCAATATACATGCTCAAGCATAGCGTTGTATCGCTATATCGTCAGCATCAAAGGCTAGCCCATGAAACTGATTCGCTAGCCAGACCATGCTCAATCGTGATCCCTGAAGTCTATCCTGTGGTAGGATAATCCCTAACAAATCTTGACAAACTTGTCTCCAGTCTACCTGTGTAGTCCCTATCACCGATAAACCATCAACTGGCAAACCTAACTAAATACCAATATCCTAAAGAGTGATGGTGCACTCTCTATGTAGTAAATAAAATGTATGTCTCTAGATGCCAACGCTTCACAAAAGCAGTAATCAAATACCAGTCCAACCATATATATCCTACATGTGCAATATCATAAAATCTTGACTATATCAAATAAGGCAATATACGTCTATCGAGCGGTATCGACCTGCACATAACTAGCTCTCTATGTCGACACTACAGTATAACAGTCTCCTGCCTATCCCATGTTAAAGATGATCTATGTATATCCTGATCGTATAATATGGAATGATCTAATTGATCGGGTTCCATAATTGTAATATGTAATATGTTAAAGTAAATCTAATAAGTAAGCACAAAGTCTACTTGACGAACCATTTTTTTTTTATAAAAATGATAATTAAAATATGTACAATATAAATATAAATAACAAATTCTTAAATAAACAAATACATTATATATGGAAAGACTATTACATGCTAAGACAAAAATAAGAATTCATCAAAATTCATACAATAGAACTACAATCGATTAAACATAATAAAAAGTCATGACATAACCCATTAATGCATGAAAGCTTTTTCCAAGCTCAACCATCTCCTATCCTGACATATCAATAAAATATAAACAGAAAAATATCAGTCTAATATATGTCATAATCAATAAAATATCTCATATAAAAAAAGAATAAACTGATATATCTAAAAACACCTATGGAATGTCGGTTGTAAGTGGAAACTAATATGCATGTAAAGCTCTTGGACAAGACCGTCTATCATGCCCTTTCTCCTTACAGATTGCACACCTATGTTTATTTTCAGATTCTCTCATATCCATATCGTTCCTAATTCTAGTGGAACATGGCCTACCCTTCTATCTCAACCTATTTTTATTGTTTATGATCATACCATCTCGACTTTGTTGAGACCAATATTTTTGGTGTAGAATTGGTTGAAATTGAGGTGCATAAATTTGATGATAGTCATGTAATGTATGGCATCAATCAACATATCTATAAAAATCAATTGCAACATATACATATACAGCCATCACATGAGAGCAAGGTAAATAATAACACTGCCATTTCTGGCATGTACATATCTACCGTGAAAGTCGCACTACCTATAATTTAACATACCATAAGTCAACATTTAAACTATATACCATAATTTTTTTAAAAAGTTTGCAAACATATAGTCACTTATGTGTTTTCACCTTTGCTCATGCTTGGACTATGCCTTGTAGTCTGGATTTAAAATAAGCCACTAGCTCTATCGAATCTTGTAACAGTATGCGATGTAGCTTTGGCTTGTTTGGATATTACATGTCCCATAACAAAAGGAGTAAATCTTTCATTTCTATCAATTACATTATTTGCCTGGATATGTCGACCTTCAAAGTATGATACAAGTCGAAAGAAAATCAACTGCACCAATACAGTTATTGACAGGAAACGAGCATTTTTTAAAACTCCATTGAAATGCTTAGATATATTTATTATCATTATTTCATACCGTCGACTACCATCATGTGCACGTGTCTATTTCTCTAAAAAAATATCATTCAGCCATTAAATAGCTTCTAGATTAATTTTTTTAATATTTCTCATATATTTCTAGAATTTTCCAGGCTATATTTGCATTCTAGCATTTTTCACCATATATCTTAATTTTGGATCATGAAATCTTGAATTGAAATTACTTGCCATGTGACAGAGGCAATAAACATAATAAGTATTCGGTGGTTGCCAACCTAGTTGCTCATTTTGCACTGCAGCTAGTATATTAGTATGTCGATCAAAAATTAAACAAATATCCTAATATGATATAACAAAATTTCTGATGTAAGCTAAGAACCAATCCCATGTATCAGCTGACTCTCATCGACAATACCAAATGCAAGTGAAAATATTTTATTTGTAAAGCAAAGTTCTTTACGTAATTCCTCATCTCTTTGCTATATAACATATTATTCTTGTAATGTAGAATATATGGATACATTAGCAACAGTCCAATCAACCTGAGTGAATATTTCGGAAGGAGCTTTAAATGCAGTATAATTTGGAACAGAGGTGTCTTGTAGACTTCGTACAGGTTCTGATGTACCAGGTTTATTAGATTCATCAGCCACATCATCTTCACTTTCTTCATCATTTTCATGAAAAAGTTAATTATCTACATGCACCATATCATTAGCAGTTGTGTATAATGATGCTCGTCTAATATTACTCTCTGGCATGGTACTGTCCATTGTATATAACGGGTCTTGTATAAATATTGAACCACTATTTTCCAGAACATTATCTATGATGTTCGAACTATAGTATGAAATAACCTAATCACTTATATGAGTTGTTACTATATTTTGAACAGCTACTTCATAATCATCCTGTTCAAAAATAGGTTCAGAAGCTTCAATGATTTGGATATCTATATCCAACTATGTACCCAATATGCATGGATGTGAATTGATAGTTGAAAATACATGGATGGAACAAGCTCATATTTTACAAATGTCAGCTAGATATCTTGTGGATATCTTTAAATAATCAATATTTTTTTCAGTTCTGTCTATATGGAATACTCTACATATTTTGTTCTCCAACTCTTCAAATATCATACCATTTTTAATTTTAATTACCTTTTTCGGTCCCTGGTTGTGCTCAATACCATATTTTCCATTAAACATAGAACCATTAATATAACATAAGACTGCGATTATTTTTTCCATTATACCTTACATGTTTAATAAATAAAATATATTTAGACATAATTTTTTCAAAATATAATGACATCATTAAAAAACTAATTAAATAAAATAAATAATCTGACAATAAAATTAAGAAAGTAGTTATTTTATTAAGTACATAAATATAGATTTCAATATATTTTTGAATTAATATCTACTTACGGAGTTTATAATGACTTAAATGATAAATGCATCATATCACCAACTACTAGGTAAAGATAGATCCTATCTCATTTAGGAATTATATTAATTTTACATGTCAGTTTACAGTAGACAAACGATGTGTAATGGTGATCGAACAAAATTTTGGTAATATTTTTTCTTAGTTCTCCGCACACAAATAATTATGTGTGCCGAGAAATAAAGAAAAATGCTGTTTGAAATTTTATTCGGTCTCTATTACACATCATTTATTTACTATAAATTGACTTATAAAATTAATTACAATTCTCATATCCATACAAAATTATAAAAATATACGGATACTACAGAATATGCATATTAATTAATTGACGGGTCTACGATTTAATGCAATACAAATTTTATAAAAATATATACAAAAAAACTAAATGATTTACCTAACAAATAATTTTAAAATATAATTATATCAATAATAATAATTTCTACATATTATATATTGTAAATATTTATACTACACATCTAAAAAATAAAAATAATAAAATTACAAACATGCAGGCTACATATTTCTAATATTTTTGCTCAAATAAATTTTTTATATACTCTGATTACATTTTATTAACAAATTAATTTATAATATGATTAATGTAGCATATAAGTTAACAACTTTATTCATAACTTAATAATTTATTTATATACCATAACTCTCTAATTTTTATTATTTAATTATTTATATGTTCTAAATATTTATAAATTTTAAATAACTAATATTCATACTAAGCTATATTTTATAATTTAAAATATAAATTTTATACCACCATATATTCATATTTAATTAAATAATTATTTACAACCTGTAAGTATTCATACATTATAAGTATTTAGCAACAATACTATAATTTATTTATATTAAATAAATTATATCATATTTATAATGTATTCTACTTATACAATAAATTTTATTATACTATTATTATTTTTAAATTAATTTTTTATAATTTATTTAATACAGCGTGTATATTAATAATTTTACTAATAAATTAATAAATTACTTATATAGTAGAACAAACTCATTTTTAAAATTAATTAATTACTTACATACTATAAAGATTTATATATTTTAATTATTTAATATTAACATCATAATTTAATTATATTAAACAAATCAATTATTTGTATACCTATATTAATTAGTTATATCTATATTAATATATTATTCTTATATAATTATATACTCGTAAATAATTAATTATTTAAATTCTACAATATTGAAAGAATTTGAATCATTAATTCATAACAAAATAATTTTAATAATTCAATACATATTTAAATTTACTAAATGACTTTATCTACCATTATAATTTCATTTATATTTAAAAAATAAAATTATTATTTTTTAACTTGAAGACTATAAATTATCTTTTCTAATTTTGATTAAATAAATTATGAATATTTATTAACTTAATAATTCTTGAAAGCTTAATACTATTTTATATTTTTTTTTGCAACATCAAATTATAAAATTCTCTCTAAAGGAAGATAAATATTAAATCAAAATATAAATTTATTTCTAAAGGGAGATCATTTCTTGAAGTATTAAATCATAATATAAGCACTACAAATAACTAAAATATGTGAATATCAAACAACAACGTACAGTTACATTGCTAAAAAATTTAAAAAACCATGAGACTATAATATTAAATTTCAAAAATTAAATTAATAAATATAAAAAATATAACAAATAAGAAATTATAACAATAACATTTAAATACTTAATCCAAGTAAAATACCAAGAAACATACCTACAATACCGGTCGATAGGGAAGAGAATAATTTTTTTTGACCAGATCAACTAGGACCGAACTATACTCGGACCGGATCTGGATAGGAGAACAGGGGATCAACTTGGACCGGATCTTGACATGATAACAGGGGCACAACACCACCCAAAAGCCAAAAAATAAGGGGTGAAATGGGACACGAACATGAGGGAACAAGAACTCCAGAAAATGGGGCCGGGAGACAAACCACAACTGGGGCCGGTTAGAACACAAACACAAAAAAAAAAATGGAAGGCTTATATGAAGTTTGGCTGAGAAATCATAGCTTGGAGCTGCAATTTCATGGTATCTGTCCCCGCTTCGCTATGTGCTGCCTTCTAACAAGCCACATGTCTGTATTCAAGCCACGTGTCAAAGTTCAAGTGCTACGTGGCCTTAAATCACCTATTTTGATAAATATTTTATCAAACGTTTAATTTAATAATTATTTATTAAAATAATATTATTTAAAAAAAATTCCAAAAAAGTGTGTGGTGGCTTCTAATCATAGGTGGCGAGTTTGACTTGCATCAGTATTACACAAGTAAAATGCATATAGCTACTTAAAAGAACAGAATATTGGATGAATGGTTGCACTCTAGCTTATTGGTTAATACTTTCCCAAGATAGATTATAATATAATTTGCGTTTATCTATTTATTTTTTCCAATGCATGTAGATTTGACGTGGAAGACAGCATTTTTTTTATTTTTTTTTTTAAAAAGAAAGAAATATGTATCTGCTTCGAGATTTGTATTTTTTTTCTCCCTCTCTGTCTCTCTATTTATGCTCCTAGCAATTTGATTAGATAGTAGGAAGTAATTTCCTAAATCTTTCAACTCGAATTTCTTAAATAATTTTTTTTAAAAAAATAAATGTAAAGTCTATATATTTTTTTATTAATAAATTATAAATTGAGTTATATAGCCTTTATTTATACTATAAAAGTCCATTCTTATATAATTTAGATAAGAATTTAGATCATATTCCTCTTTTATATATATATATATATATATTTCAAATATACATGATTAACGAAAATAAGTATAAAAAAACTAAGATTCAATCGATAATGTTGACTCCTATATTGATCTTGCCTTACTCTACCTAATTCTTTTTGAATTAAAAGATATATCTGGTCAAATTTTTTTTAAAAAAAAATTATTTTGACCGGTCCAATTCGATTCAATTTATGAAATTTCGTTTCTATCGTTCCATGCATCCAACTTGTCAAACGATGGTGCTATATCATAGATAGAAAGAGCGTTTCAGTCCAATATCTCGGTCCATGATTTGACTCTCCAATATCCGGTCCATGACTTGATTCTGTTATGTAGTGGATTTTATTTTTGTTAAAAAAACTTAGTTCATAAAAATTATGGTCCGAATCAAACATAGCCTGATAGATCGGGCCCCTGATAAAGATTGCTACATCGAGATTTATCCCCTCGTATCCTTTTGATTTATAAAAAAAAATAATAATAAGGACTTAGTTCATGCTAAATCGGAATTGAAAATAGGAAATCCAAATCAGTTTCTTGTTATTCTTTGGTGCAGAACCACCGATGAAAGGACTACTAAATGCAAGTTTTAGTTTTTTTTTTTTTTTTTTTTTGGATAGGAGTAGGTGAACGTGGGTATACTTCCCGAGCTCGAAAATTCTATATACACTTAGAGAAGATTTTGTGGTCAAACATCGGCCAAACTCTCGTATAGCAGATACGTCTATTAATTTGGACGCGCTTAATCCCCTGTTTGATCTCGTCTTGTCTCTTACGTTGGACGTGCAGGGCTTCAGGCTGATGACACGAGGAAAGAGCAGAAAGTGTGGAACGGCAAACAGGTCGAGTTTTATGATAACATTACGCATGTAAAATGAACGCAACAATTTAAAACAAAACAATATTGGATATGAATGTTGTAATCTTATTTGTCAAAAAAATAAAAGTAGATTATAATATAATTTTCACATAGTGTTTATTTTTTAAAAATGCATATGGATTAAATGTGAAAGAACGTGTTTTTCACTCAAAAAAAAAAAAAAAAAAAAATATTAGCCATGAGATGAGACTTGCATATGTGATTAATATTATATAAAATTATATATATATAAATTAAAATAATTTTTCATGATATGTGTAAAATAGAATATTTGATTTGATAAATAATTTATAAAATTAAGGGAGAACCTGGCTTGGAAGGTAGTAAAACTACCGTTTTAAAGGAAACTTGGCTCTCTATCGTGTAAAGATCTGGACCGCACACCATCCTCTAGGATATAACTCGAAAGTCAAGAACTCTAATACCCGTTGGTGACACGGTCTCGATCGGATACCGATCAAATTTATCTTTAATCTAAAATAAAATATATATTAAAAAAGAATTGAGAAAGTAGTTAGAAGATTGTAGAGTGAGAGGAAGAAAGAAGGAGATCCTTTTTAGATTTTAGAGAGAGAATATAAGGAAATTTTTTTGGATGGTATGGAAGGCTAGGGAAAGGACTTATTTAAAGGCTCAAAATTCAAAAAAAAATCCTCAAAAAGACCCCTAATTAGCTGTTAAAAGGTATTAAAAGATAATAAATAAAAAATATTGGGGAACGGTTGAATGGTCATGCACGGAGCACGTGCCAGCACTATGCGGGCGTTCAATCTGTTGGGGTTCGAAGAAGTTTTAGAACTCCATAAAAAACTCAACAATCCTTCACATGTTTCAAAAGTAATGAAAATATTTAAATTCAGTAAATAAAAATTTTTAACTTTTACTGTGCTTGGTATAAGTACCTTCTAGATTTGAACTTGTATTTAGTATAAAATATATATACATTATGAAGACGAAATGATTATAATACGGGATACCACTATCTAGGCTATGCGTTTGCTTGATATTTATATGAATTATTAGAGATTTGTCCTAATCTCATAGTTGCAGTCTCATGACACTCTCACTAAGGTAAATTTTCTAAGGATACGTACAATAAAACATATCTTGCTGGACTTTAAATCTTGGATCTATTAAGAGCTATGCTTAATCTAATTATCATAATAGAGCACCACATCATACAGATGGGGTGGAGACAGACTTCAAACTGGTACTCTCAAATATCACTTCAAAGGTCATTTTTCTTTAAACCTTAACCATGGGATTACCATGACTGTAGGGATCCACTTTGGTGATTAATATATGGACTTAAATTCCATCCCCCTCGATATCTCAAATATCGCAGCCTTTGAAAGGTCTTTGCTTAAAAGATCGGCCAAATTATTTTTTAATTTTATAAATTGAAGTGATATCACATCTTTCATTTTATTTTTTATAGCTTTATTCCTGATCAGGATATGATTGTTCATCTTTTTATTAGTTGTCTATTAATTTAACAGATTAATTAGAGTTCTACAATCATAATTTAATAAAATTTTTAAATTTTTTTATGAAAAAATATTTATATTATTTATTAGATCTTTTAGCTACTGTGCTTCAATACATATAGTGTTAAGAGCAGCAACTCAAATTTTAATATATTTCTAGTAATTATTATTTATTTATAAGAATCTCAAGATACTGTAGCTCTACCTAACAAGAAAAGATATCCATGATGAATCTAACATCTAAGCTATCTATTATCCAAGTAGCATCATTATAACTCTCAAGTATTTATGAATAACTTGAGTATACTAGAGAGTAATCTAAGATCCCTTTAAGATACTTAAAGATTTTTTCTAAAGCTTTCCAATATTCTTTACTAAGATTATTAATATACCTATTCAGTGAACCACTACATAAACTATATCTGGACGGGTTCTATTTGAAACATGTAATAGGGATCCTATCCTCTGCGAATATTCTAGTTGTTTAATAGGTTTTTCTAAATTTTTAATCAGGTGAGAATTATGATCAAAAAGTATCGATAAAGGTTTTATATTAAGAGTATCTAAATTTTTTAAGCATTTTTTCTATTGAATGTACTAGACTTATTTCTATTTCACTATCTACTCTTTTAAACTTCATTTCTAAAATTATATCAGCTCCTCCTAAATCTTTTATATTAAAATTATTTGATAGATAGCTTTTTATTTCTTGAATTACTTTCATTGATATTTCAAATAATAAAATATTATAAAATATGTATTACATATTTATCATCTTCATTTATTTTAAAGTTATTTCTTAAGATAATTTTATTAAACTTAATATGCCATTATCTAAGAGCTTATTTTAAACTATAAAGTGATTTAATTAGTCTATATATCTTACGTTATTGTTCTTGTACTTCAAATTCTTGAGATTGGTTTGTATAAATTTCTTCTTCTAATTCTTCATTTAAGAATGCAGTTTTTATATCCATTTAATAATTTAATAATTTATTAATTGAGACTAAAATTACTAAAATTTGTAGAATTGTTATCCTAGCTACAGGAACATAGGTGTCAAAATAAAATATCTCTTTCTTTTGACTGAACCCTTTTACTACTAACCTAATCTTATATTTTTTTATTATTTCAACTGGCCTTAACTTTTTTTTAAAAAAATTATTTTGTTCCTATAGGTTTGTTTTCTAGAGATAAATCAGTTAAAATCCAAGTTTTATTATTTAGGATTGATTGAATTTCACTATTTATAGCTTCATTCTGATATGATGATTTTAATGATGACATCGCTTCATCATATATAGAATGATCACTTTCTACTAAAAATATGAAAAAATCTTTTTCAATTTTTTTTTTTACTTCTTCTTTATTCAAGTTCAACTTTAGATTGAGGCTCTGCCGATCTAGACTCTAAAGATCTAAAACTTACCTTACTAAAAATTCTAGTATTATAAGAAAATATATTCTCAAAGAAAGATGCATCTTTAGCTTTTAAGATTGCATTATTTGCTATATCACTAACCTTTGATTTTATTACTAAGAATTTATAGTCGTTGCTATTTTTGGCATAGCCTATAAATATAACATCTATAGTCTTAGGTTATACTTTTCTCTTTCTAGGTTCAAAGATATTAACCTTGGCTAGATGTAACGACCCCAAAAAAAAAAAAAAGAGAGCGCGAACACGTGGCGCGCGAGCGCACGGGCGACACGTGCGCGAGCGCACGGGCGACACGTGGCGGGCGAGCGAGGGAGCGCAGCCGTGCGGGCGAGCGATGTGTGGGCGCGTGGTGCGCGGCCCGGCCCATCTCGGCGGGCGCGCGTTGCGTGGCCCAGGCCCACGTGTGTGGCACGCTCGGGCGCGTGGGCTCGGCCTAGCCCGAGCCAGCCATCGCGTGGACATTTTCCACACATTTCCCGGGGTTTCCCAGCCCGTTTCGTGTGGTTCACGGCGGTCCACGGGGTTTCTGAGAGATCTGGACCGTCCGATCATCCGATCGAATGGCTGAGATTAATCCAATGGAGTTTAGGCTTGATTAGGTGCTTTGGATTCGGATTTGGATGCAGTTTGAGGAGTTGATCTCAAATCAAACGGCCATGGTGTTATTTTGATGGTTTTGAACTTCCTAGGTTATGTTTTAGGTGATTTTGGATTGGTTTTTTCCCTCTTTTTAATCAGGGACGTCGATAGAAGCAGGGAAGAGCCTGCAGAGAGCCAGAAGAGAGAGAAAGAGAAGGGAAAAGAGGAGAGAAGAAGAAAGAAAGAGAAAGAGGAGAAGAGAGAGAATGGGGAAGGAAAGGGATCTTGGTTTGAAAGAAGAGAGAGGTTGTGATGCTGTGATGGCATGGGATAGTGACAAATTTTGGAGATATGTTGGGATTTGGGATAGAGAGAGAAAGATGAGAGATAAAGATGAGAGAGAAGAGGAAGGAGAGAGAAGATGAGGAAAGAGAAAATCAGGGAAAACCTTCTCTTCAAAATTTGTGAAAATTAGGATTTGATGAATTTATTTATTATTGTAGGAGATCAATCTTTTGAGCTGGAAGGATTTGGACGAATTTCGAGTTTAGACTAATACCAGATATTTGGGATTAGCGATTGAAGGTAAGGATTCTAGACATGATTATCAGTCTATATATTATTTTACAAGGTATGATTTTGATCCGAGTACATGAGCATTGGCATGCATGATTTATTGTTACATGGTATAGTTGGATTTTTATGAAGAACAATATGTCTGGTTGTTATTATTTTATATTTCTGGATATTGTGTTTATCGGGCAAAAATTACTTTTGATGGATTGGATCGTGATGCGGTTATCGAAAGATTTGAGATTTCATGATTGACATCATGATGTGGTGTGACATCATGATATGATTTGACAGGATGATATGAAAAGATAAAGTGTTAACGGTATTTGGACTAACCATGCCACGGGATCATGGTTATATAGCCAGAGCGGGCCTAGTACGTGAGCCTGGCCATGGGCAGGTTGTACATGGTCAATTATATAACCAGAGTGGGCTTAGTACGTGAGCCTGGCCATGGACAGGTTGTACATGGTCAATTACACAGCCAGAGCAGGCTTAGTACGTGGGCTTGGCCATGTGCAGGTTGTACATGGTCGATTATGAGATTGCCAGTCACAGACGGGAGTGTGACAATAGTGTGCTAGTCACAGGCTGGAGTGTGACCGTGGCTAGTCCAGAACCCTAAAGAAGGATGATTAAAATGAAAACATATAAAGAAAAATATGTTTTTTTTTCATGGTATTGCCATACATGATATTTGGGCTGTTTGACTGCATGATATGATATTCTAGTATGTTTTGCTATTTTCAGAATTATATTATTACTGGTGTGATCATGTAGAAACCTTACTGGGCTGTAGAGCTCACAACCCTACTTTCTTCTTTCACAGAGTTATGCAGATGTTCGGGCTTAATGAAGAATGAGATATTTTGAGGTAAGTGACTCATGTGTACCCAGGCCTTGCATGATCTCTAAGGTAAAACCTAAGGTTTGTGCAGCCGATCGCGTGCCGATTTCGGTGCTGGATTCGGGGCGTGACACTAGATAACCCCATAATTTAGAAAAATCTAGGTTATAAATTTTTCCTTTTTAAAGTTTATGAAGAGTTTTGCTATTATTCTTAATAGGTATCATATTTATAATGAAATAAGAAGATAGAAGAGCTTTCCCTTGCAAGTTTTCAGGTAAGCCAGAACTAGGAAGCATAGTTGTTATAGTAGTAACCGACCCATTCAGCCATGGCACAACGGTGGGATCCCTTGAAGAAATCAGCCCATGTGGAGGTCAGGTCGGCAGCTCGGCCAGCCTACTCCGACCGGGTCAGGTTGGCACCTCGGTCAGCCCAGCCCGACCATGCCTGGAGCCCAGTTCGACCGGGCTGGCACCCTCGACTCAGGTCAGCAGTTTGGCCAGCCCACCTCGGTCAGATCCAGGTCGGTTCCAGTCACCCCAGCTCGGCACCATCCTTGTGCCTCGATCCGCGCGCACCGGAGCTACGTGCATCCAGGTCACTCCGCCAGTCATGCCCGTGCGTGTCTGTGCCTAGGAAGCAGTCACCTGGCTCTGCACCGCCCAAGACCGTGCCAGCCTAGCTCTGGACCTCTCCTCGGTCCGCATCCAAGGGGGGACGAACCCGACCTCCAGCTCCGGCTTCGCACCGCCCGAGCACCGCCCGGTGCCCCTATGCCCAGCATGGCATGGCCCCGGCGCCTCCGAGCCCGGTGACGGGTCCCCCAGCTCGTTCGAGCCCAGTGCGGCACGCCCCAGCACGCCTGGCACCTCCGGCTTCTCCGGTTCCGGCCCAGCTATGAAGGCATTATTCTTGGTTATTATAACTTTATTATAATCAAGGATAATTTTATATCCTCTCTGAATCAGCTGAGACTGCTAATTAGGTTCTTCCTAAGATCTGGAACGTATAGCATATCCATCAAGGTAAGAACTTTTTCTGATGTTATCTTTAAGTTGACTCGACCTTGTTCCATGATCCTGGCAGCTATGTTGTTCTTTAGGATCACACCTCCTTCACTTGGGATACTTGGAATTCTAGTTTGCTGGGTTTTAGACCTATGTTGGTCTTCTATCCTGATTGAGTTTGGAAGTTATGCTAGGGTTAGCTCTCCTTACTTTTGGAGCTGACTTTTGATAAAGCCATTCCAAGGAAGCATTTTATCTATAAGGCTAGAGACCTTAAATCCTTCAAAAAATTTATCTCTATTGGCTTAAAGTTTCTTAAGGTACTCTTGAAATTTGTGAAGTTGGTCATTGATTGGTTCGTCTTCTACCATATTAAATCTAAGGAATAATGCGGTATTGAATCGTTTAACCCTGGCATCATCAAAGCCATACTTAGACTCAAGGATATTCCATAATTCATTTACACTCTTAACTGATAGGTAAATGTCATAGAGTAAGTCGGACAGGGCACCAAGGATTTTACTTTTACATAGGTAATCATCTTCCAGGGTAGTTGATGTGATTGAACTAGATGAACAGACAGATTGGTTAATCACTGATCAAAGTTCTAAGGTAGTTAGCCAAAGTTTTATTTAGTTTTGCTACCTTCTAAAATGGAATCTATCAAATTTTTCAGGTTTAAGGCTAATGATGTCATCCCTAAGGGTTGCCATTAGATCCAAGTCAGGTTCAGAGAGGAAGATCTGGGAAACAAAAATAATTTTATTAAGAATTTATTTAAATAATTTAAATATTTTTTTTATATATGTTTCTGAAAATATCTCCTATTTTTTTTAGAATTAAGATTTTATTAAATGATTGCCGATGTGATCGGATTCATGGTTTGTTAAGATTTTTAATTAAGTTATTTATTTCTAAATCTTAAAGACTTTGATTAATTTGTTTGTGTAATCTTTTAAAATTTAATTTGCATGCTGCAGTACAGGTTTTGAAAATTTTTAATTAATTTGTACAATATAAAAGAAATAAATATTATGCTATAAATAACAAAAAAATATAATTTTTAAAATAAAATATGTAAGGTAAGTAAATTAAAATTAAGTATAAACAATTATATATATATATATATAATTTAAAATATTTAAAAAATATTTTTTTTGGCATGTGTGGTAGAATACATTTAGTATAATAAAATAATTTTAAATGTAATAGAATAAGATTAGGAAGTCTGGTCTGGAAGGTGGATAGACCCACTATCCAAAAGGAGATTTGGGCTCCTTCTTGTACGAAGAACAGTTGAGCAACACGCTCTCCTCCAAGGTACAATTCGGAAGCCAAAACTTTAATACTTGTCGGTGGCACGATCTCGAACGAACGTCGATCAACTCATCTTCAGTCCAAAAAATTTAAAGTAGAAAATATATAGGAGAGGAAAGAATGTTAAATTTTTTTGGATAGAATAATATAGAAAAGAAAGAGTTTAAAAATTTTGAATGCTTGTAGGACCGAGATAGATATCTATTTATAAGCTTAAAATTCTAGAAGAAATCTTAAAAATATTCTCAAACTAGTATTAAAGAATTTATTATAAAATTATAAAAAAAAAAAGATATAAAAGTAAAATATGAAAAAATGCGTGGACTCGTGCGGTGGAGGGAGAGTGTTTTTATTTATTTTTTATTTATTTATTTATTTTTGTAACGTCCTTACGTCAGCAGATTCACCAGTTTCAGCTTTCTTAGGCAGACAAGAGCAGAAAACTTATGCCCTTTGTTCGGATTATGATAATCCTTTACACCGCAATTGGCTTACTACTGAAACGACCCAATATCAGTTGCAGGACTACCTCTAGCTTGTCGAATATAACATATCAAATATATTTTATATATTACATAACCACTAACCTTATTCCTAATCAAAATATACCATCATTGCATCACTCGAATCTCAAACATCATATAGCGATGAGAGAGATTACCGGTGTAAGTTCCCATTGGTGATATACTTAGTGTAAGCAAGCTCTAAGATCACATGTTTGAAATAAAATCCAGTTGGAAAAGGAAATCCAATCAAAGATAAGCTGTCGATGAGCATCATGGCATAGGTCAAAGGAAGCCACCCCATCTTTCGCATATCTTGCTCACCTGACCTGGCATGAATCACCGAATCTGCACTTAGGAAGAGAAGGTCCCTGAACCTTCCCCACTGCCACCGCTTTTGATTAAGCCGATGATTTGGCATTTAAAAAAAATTAGGATTTGGGATTGAAAAAACTTCCCCCGGATCAAGTAAATAGGCTTGCCCGACCTCATTCTTCGTGATAGTATAATATTATTTATATTATATATTATTTAAATAATTTTAAATATTAATATATTTTTAAACAAATCAAGTAAGATTCTTAATCCAATTTCTTGATCAAATAAATCTTCTTATAAATTAGATAATTATATTTTAAATTATTATCTAATTATGATGCACGGTTTATAATTTTGGACGTCAATTTTATATCCAATTTACCGGCAAATCTGGGAGACTACCAAACCAGTAAAAATTACACCGAAAGAAAGTGGAACAACTTGAGTTATAAGATGTAAGAAAGCAAAATACAGCAAAACAAGGAAATCGAAACCTTGCATCATGCAAGGTCCATCAAAACTCTCCCCAAAAGGAAAAAAACTTGAATGAGCAACTAAACTTATCAGCCATATAGCATTACATGACACTTTACACTGGTTTGACAATCCATTTAAATATACCATCACAACGGTTGGTTCCACAACCCAATGAAAAGCAGAAAGGCTGAACAAAGAAATAGTTTCAATCATAACCTAACTAATAAAAATTATGGCAGACAATGTTGCAAGGTTTTGTTCAACCTCTACTTGATGTACTGGGAAAGCCACTTGAAACCATCACCATAGCCCATCTTACGTACAATGCTGCACATGAAGACCTCAAGGGGGCGGACATTAGAGTCCGCCAGATTCACCTTACCCTTGCCAGTGGTGAAATTGGCCAGGCCTAGATGGTAGCGAAGCTCATCCTCAGATGCTGCATATGGAATATCAATCTTGTTACCCAGTATGAGGAACGGCACATTCACCAGGGAGTCATCTGAAAGGAGGGCATCCAGCTCCTTCTTCGACTCTGCAAATCTCTCCTTGTCAAAGGCATCCACCAAGTAAACCACCGCATCAACCTGCCAACATAATGCACCAATAACAATTTTTAGACATGGAAATCAAGGAACCAACCCGCAATACCTGAGAATCAACACCAAGCCAAAACTACAAGCAAAAAGAATAATCACTGTCAACACATAAAAGGTCGCACTGGCTCATCAAATAGGAAGCTTAATCTGTGCAACAGACGTGAAAAATCATTTGACCATAAATAATCAGCAAGTAGAACCATCTAAATGAAAAGCAAAGTGTCAAGGTTAAAGTATTAATTGCCTTGTAACTCCGCACATATAATAGAGCTAGCATGCTACATGCTTGTTCAAACGTTAGTTGACAGCTTTACAATGAGCATATATTGTAGACATTCATGGATTCTATGGTATAACCATCGTGTGATTCGTTACTAAATTTAACCCTTTATGAACAAATAAAATAATCACTCTATTGTTGGTTGTTTCATTCAACCTTTGCAGTACACAAACACCATCGCATCATGGTTCAAGACCCTAGTTACCTAAAGTGAGAGCAGGTGCAGGAGTGATACTGGGGGCACGTTCAAAGAAGTGCAACTCTTGAACCTTTTATGATATTAGAGAGAGAGAAAGAAAACAGAAAAATTTAGCAAGCGGGCACCAACAAAAAGTTTGCTTAAGAGTTTCCATAATGGGTACAATACCCTGCAGAGATGTTTCCTGCTGCTGAAGTCAAGACATGTTATCATGTTTACTTTTGCTATGTCATTCCAAAGCTCAAATTCAGCATGGTGTTAGAGTTTTTTCATAAATTGCCATGAAGAGACGTATAGTCAGAATCTTACGTATTATAATCATATATATATATCACTTCTGCAGATATCTTTAGATTAAGCCAATGGGGGATAAACAAGATAACAGTAGTTGTACAAACAAAGATTCATTAACTTATACAAACCATTCAACCTGGGTCATTGTTAAATTTGTACATTCAAAGGCTATCTCATGACAAAACAATTTCTATGTTAAATTTGTTTGAAATTTAAAAATTTATTTTATTTGAGTGAGCAATACAAATGTTAAATAAAAACTATTATTCCAATTATATAACAACTGTTATAAGTGAGTAACAACCGGAACAGCCCTTATTTATTTACCCACCATGTATGTATGCAACATATTGAAACCCATCCAAAGTGCCAGAATGGTTGTTATAACATTGAAGCAGGCATTAGTTTGGACCATGTTTTAAACATGATAAGATGAAAACAATAGCACACTCATAGAGGACTTGTACATGTCTTGCCACGAATCACAATGAGAACTTTCACATAAATTGAAGACTCCATGAACAAGAGAAGACAAAAGATTCCAAATAGCTAATGCTGTGACACAACAATAAATAAACTAATAAAGCATAACTATGTTCTATGTTCCAAAACCAAGCTAGAACCACGCCTAGGTCGCTTTAGCTCAGCACAATTAAGCTTGAAACATGAATAAATCATTAATCAATATATATATAATACATTATTTTAGTCATTTTATCTATTTATATATCATTATGTTTACTAAAGGCTAGAACTTTTACATGCAAAGAATGTATCTTGACCCTCTTTCCTCTCTCTCTCTCCCCCTCTCCCCCTATATATATATATATATGTAGGGTCTTTCAACTATAACATTGAAATATAACAGCAGAAAGTAGCCAAAGCTCTCTCTCAACATGTGTGTGCACTGTGCATGCATGCTTGCAGAGCCTAAAGGACTTCATGCTCTCGCTAGTTCCCCTAAAGAAGTTTCTCCCGTTCAGTAAGAGTTATGCTCAGAATTTAATGAGATGGATTGATCTCAGCTCAGTCACACCATTTGTGGCAATCAGTCTTGGGCATGACACAACTTAAAAGCTTAACTTACAAAGTTTTTTATGAACAAAATAACTGATGAAACCCAAATGATGACATCTAACAGGATTCTCTTTGGTTCAAGCTACTTGAAAATTCTTCTATGCAGTAGGCGTAGAAAAGAAAACATTATATTAGCATAATGGAAAAGCATTCCCTAAATAAAGTACTAAAATTAATACAAAGTACATCAAAGTACAAATTCTACAAAATATATGAAGAACGTGTACTTAACACTAGGAACAAGAGGTTCCCCAAAAATAGGCCGCATTGGCTCCAGTATAGGAACAGCTAGAGATGAGTGGAAATTTCTCCAAAGAATTCATGAAATGGAATTGCACATCATGGTGTTATTCATAAATTGAATTTTGTAGATCTTGTAATAACGGCCATTCAAAAAAATCTAAAACTATGCTCTTTGGAGTAGAATGCTGGATCAAGGTCCATAAGCACAAACCAAGTGCATCAAAAATAACAGCAAACAAATATTGATGAGAGATTATGAAGGATAAAGTTAGAGATAACACTTGAAAATATTCATCAGAAACCCCAGGAAATAAGCAACATGGATGATCATGCTAGGTGATCAGCATTACTTCATAATATTATCCAGCTGTACAAATCACAATATGAAATCAAGAATTGTAAGCTTTAACTATAAACCAGGTTTTTGCCACCTGTAAATTAGTACAGAATTCCTTTGCAATAAAACATTAGATAGAAATGTTAGTCATAATATTGAGGCTCAATATATCATATGCATTCATCTCTGAGGAACTAGCTTTTCATTACACTGTCTATATTGAGGCTTAATATATAAATACGCATTCATATATGAGAAACTAGTACAGACATAGAGTCATATTGGAAGATAACCTTAAGCTCATTGAAGAAAAGATATAAATGTTTCTTGACAGATTAGAAATACCTTAGTAGGTTAAACATGCCCCAACAAAAAGGGAAATAAAAGTTGAGCACTTTTAAAGTGAAGATACAAACGAACGAATATCTTCATGAAAGATTACCATTAGCCAGACAAATACAATCAACATGATATATATTCTACATAAGAATTGGATGGGTGGAAGAGAATATCTCTAAAGGATGAATGATATGGCGATGGACATGCATCCTTTATCCAAGCATCAAATACCATCAATATAATCTCTATAAAATGAATCAACACTCCCACTGTGACAAGCAGACAGTAGCATATAATCAGACTACTTCATTGGTGACATTCCTTGTGTCACTTTTAATTGTAAGCGGCATAGTACTTATCCTTGCATCGCTTTAAATTGTAAATAGCATAGCACTTATCCCTTGCTCCATCAATGTCATTCTCCCCAAACCTCCAAGCTTCTAAGGAGTTGAGCAAAGCATTGACGAGTGCCACTATAGGTACACATAATCAAGGATCTCAAACATGCAAGAAAATTGACATAGCAGGGGGAGATAAATTCAAAATTAGAAAATATAATGAAATATCATAGATAAACACTTCCAATGTTGAAGGACATGGCCTTAAATTGGAAAAAAACAATAAAGTTGGTCAACACAACCAAAACACAATTTGATAAGGCTTTTCATTCAAGTCTTTACATTATCCTCTAAGATTGAGATATAGATTTTAATTCCTACTATGGACAAAAAGGAGCATTGATTTAGACCAACAATGCAAGCAATAATAGAAAAAAGGACTAGAGATATATAGGTGAATAAAGATTGTGACAGTCAGTAGCTTATCCCATAAATGAAATTTTCCTTTGCTTATTATGACAGTCAGTAAATAAAGATTGTGCGCTGTTGGCAAATGTCTAGCCCACTTAAGTCTTGAGAATAAAACAAGGATGGTCTACCGGACTTGCAACTTAAGTTTTGCCTGCTTCAAAGCTAATAATAATAAATAGGGTTGGGAACAAGACACTGCAATGCAATGAGGTTGGAAAAATTAAGTGATAACTGAATTCAAATGAAGTTCTTCAGGTGGCATCAACACAAGAAAAACATTTATTTATTTATATATACATTTATATTTTATATTTTATATTTATATTTATTTTTTTTTGTGTGTGTGTGTGGGGGGGGGGGGGGACTATCAGATCAGATAAGCATATGACAAGGTATAGAATGACTTTAAAACCCAAAAAAAAAAAAAAAAGGTAACCTAGTGCATAGCTACATCCGGTCATCCAGATATTTAACAAATACATACACTGGACACCACACTCCTGCTCCTAACTTCCAAAGAGGAATCATCTGTAGCCTACTGAGTACCAGCAAAACAGAATATGATAATTCAGTGCAGCTAAAATCAAAGGCTTGACTTTTAGCAGCTGCATACAAGTCAGACATGTTATTAAGAAGTTCAATGAAGTTGCATCTTTGGGAAGAAAAGAAAATGTCTTTTCAGAGGAGAAAAGTAACAGAAACACCAAATTCTCGTGTTCATATAACATTTCCATACCAAACATGTGGAGAATGAGAAAATTTAAAGAACCACAAACACTTCAAGTTCAAGTTGCTATCTCTGTATACAATTTCCTCTAGCAACCAGTCAGAGCGGTAAAGGGAAATAAATCCACCTTTCTGCTTTGTATAAAAAAGCACACAGGAAACTAGTGCCCAAACTAACATTGCAGCCCTCTGTCTGTGAGAATTCGGGAAATAATAAAAATGGCATTGGTTATTCTTAAAGAACTCCTGCTCAAAGAGATTGTTTTTAAATAATAATCGTCAGTATTAAAGAAAACAAATCTATAGGAATCGTCACAAAAAGTAGAAATCAAAGAATGAAAACCCCAATCTTCAGATAAATCAAAACATGTATCACATAACTCAGCGGAAAATAAAACGTAAATAAGCCTGAGAGAAACATATTTGAGGTAAGCTTAAAAAGAGAATCAAACCTTGGCATAGTAATCCTTCCAGACACGGCGTGCGATCTGATGGCCGCCAAGATCGAAAGCCTTGAACTTGATCTTCCCGATGCTCAGCTCCTCAGACGTCGGATACTGGGTCGGCTGATGCTGAACCAGTCTCTACTCATACGAACATCCAAGAAATTTTCAAAAAAAACAAAAAAAAAACAAAAAAGAGCAGGTAAATAATCTGAAAAACTGATAATGTCTGCAAGAGCTAAAAATGACCAACGGATCAAAACAAATCCAGAAGAAATAAAGTAAAATAAAAATTAGAAATTTTCAGATGACCTCGTCCTTGAGCATGTGGAGAAGCGTTGTCTTTCCGGCATTATCGAGGCCCAGGAACAAGATCTTGGCCTCTTTCTGCCATAGCCCCAACGAGGCTAGGACGCCGTAGAACCAATCTATAAGGAACATCGTCGCCGGCGAGAATTTACCACCGACGCGGACGGATCGCTCAAATCACCGAAAAATTCAGCCGGATGAGATCGGAGGCCCTTCCGATCCTGATCTGATTGCCGGAAATCCAAGAAAACCCCGGCCAAAAAAAAACGAGAGAACGAAAGGAGACGGAAAGTGACGAAACCCTAGAGAGAGTTACAGAGGGAAACAGAGAGATAGAGAGGCTTCGAATGGAGAAGATTGCGGAAGGGACGATGGGAGATTACGTGGCCTTCTTGGAACTCATTTTAGGGCAATTTATAAATGGTGAGCCGTATCCCTTTTACTTGATCGGCCGGTTTCGCGAACCACTGTACCTTTTTAGCGGATTCGCCGTTTTGCACGCCGGAGACCGGTTGGGGACCGGGAAGTTCCGGTTCATGTCTTCGTGACTCGGTGACCAATAGGAAAGCGTGGAGTGGTAAGCGCCTCGTCATCAACCGAATCATCTCCGTCCATGTATAATCTAACGGCAGATTTGTTTTTGGTCATTATGTCTAGTTGCAGTCAGCCGGTTTCCCCAGTCCAGCTAAAAAGGAGTTACGAAACGACCGTAGAAAACGGCCCGTACAATGCGGACGGCTGGTGATGTCATTGGCTTTCGGATGGACGGCAGATGCAGCTGTTCGGATGGAGTTCTTTTGCGAGAGACGAAGGGGATGCTGTGTGGAAGCATCAATCACTATCGTTCGTTAAGGAAGAAACTGATGTTTTGGAATCATCTGATGACACGTCAACCATCACTTACGCAGCCGCCGATATAAATAGGAATTCTTGAGGCGTTGGATTGGAAACGAACGGCTGGGAATCATTTGAAAAAATAATATATAATAATTTCAGTAATTTGGCTGAGTAGAATTTGGCGAGATCGTGGGTTATAATGTCTCGAAGGAATACGATATGGGGCTGATGCCTTTGCATTGAGCATGACAAGCGAGTAAGCGACGCACTGATGAGGGGATGCCCGTCCGAAATCAGTTACTCCTGGGGAGCAGAGGAACGGAGCCGTGGGCGGTGGGGATCTCGCATCGGAAATTTGGAAGGGCCTTGGGTCGACGAGGTGATCGTTGCATGGCGTGGGTCTAACGCACGTGATGCACGTGTATAGAAGAGGGAGCGGACGTCGCATTTGACTTTTGGCCCACGGTTTTTGACGAATTGATACGATCAGTCAAACCCTTCTCCATTGTCCCAGCGGTCTGACATTTGGGTCCAAAAGCAACCGGGTCAAACTGAAATGTCAATCCAACTTATTTTAATTTTTAAATATACTAAATTTATCGTTACGGTAATAGCTCGGTTGATCAAGACGGCTCATCTCTTGCAAATAATCTACTGATCATGAGTTCGAAGAATGATTCCGCGGATGACTTGATTAAATTTCAGATTAATTCTTGGAATGAGTTCTTGTAGATAATTTACTGGCCACGGGTTCGAAAAATGCTTTTGTAAATAATTTACTGGCCACGAGTTCGAAGAATGGTCCCGCGGATGATTTGATTAAATTTCAGATTAATTCTGAAATTTGATAAAATTTTAGATTAATTCTGTAAAAAATTATAGTCCGAATCGAACAAAAATCTAACAGATTGGGATCCGAGTAGGGAGTTACATCGAGGATTCTTCCCTCCTCCCTCACATTTTTTTTGTTTACCAATATATATATATATATATATATATTATATTTATTTATTGATTCAATTTCCTCTTCCACGCATTTTGAAACTTCATTATTATTTATTAATAATTTTTGTTTTAATTGTACTATATTAGCAGCCCCTGCATTGGGTGGTAATTGGATTGCATCAAAGCATATTAACCTGTTTAATCCAACATAACTTTTTTTTTTTTTTGGGCACAAGTGGAGAGGGAACCATCCAACAAAATAAAAACTACAAATGATAGTATGGAACTCTAGTCATATTATTTGAGACTGGAGTCCTTATTTCAAAAAGGCAACAAAAAGGCATAAGAAAAATCTATATTAACCGTCAACCTAGCTACGGCATCCGTCAAATTAATTTTCTTCTATGTAGCAGTGGATAACTCAAAATAAATTCAAAGGGTTTTAGGTCATGCTTAGCATTGCTGTTGAAAATAGGGCTAACTTTTAGAAATAAAGTTTTTATAAAAAATTTCAGTAATCACGTTAATAAAATACTTTAGAACCTTAATATATATTTGGTAACTAAAATAAAATAATAAAATTAGTATAATAAAATGATAATAAAAAATATTACATAATATTATATAACCTAAAATAATATAATATAATATTATTACAATCATAATATGATTGGTTATAATCTAACATAATAAAAGATTATAATATAATATATTATATTTGATATGGAGAGATCGCTGACGTGGGTGGCTGGCAGGCGCCACATTAAAGGAGACCGCCATGTCGGACGCCAAGGCAACACCTCAGCCCGGACCACTTTGCCGAGCTGAGCTGAGCTCATACAAGGCAACGAGCCGAGCTCCGTCCTCCGCCAGGTCGCGCCCGCGAGCTCGGGACGCCTAGGCCGGAGCTGTTCTCTGCCTTCCAGAGCGAGACCCTTTGAGGTTAGAGCCCTGTGATCGAGGTCGAGCTCAGCACTCACCCGCTAATGTGGAGCCTCTCCGAGCGCGCGCTCTCTGGACCGAGTCTGTCCTGCGCCCTCCAGAGCGAGACCCTCGGAGTCTAGAGCCCTGTGGTCGAGGTCGAGCTCAGCGCTCACCCGCCAACTTGGAGCCTCTCCGAGTGCGCACCCTCTGGACCGGGTCCGTCATTCGTCCTCTAGAGCGAGACCCTCGGAGGTTAAAGCCTTGTGGTCGAGGTCGAGCTCAACGCTCACCCGCCAATGTGGAGCCTCTCCTGAAAGTTAAACATGCAGATGGTTTGACAAGATTCTATACTAGGCATGCAAACATCTGCGGGAGCAGATTGGATTTTAAAATAATTTTTAAAATTCGCGCAGCAGGAATCTGCTCCGCCAGGAACTAATCTAAATCTAATTGTATTTAGGCATGTATAATCATATAAAATATTTATAAAATATTAAACAATTTAATCTATCCATGCATGATTAAAAAATAATTTTTCATACCTTTTATTCTGCCTGGAATAACTCTGGAATAAACCTGGAATAGACTGGAATAACTGGAATAAAGTTATTCCAGTCGTCTTCCTCCTCGGAACTCTATTTTTGGCTTGCAAAACGTCATCGGAACACCTCCTTCCGGACCTCTGTTTGCTCCCAAATTTGAGCAACAGCAACTTGGACAAGTCTTCTTTGATTTTCCACCGATTACTGCAACCAAATATAAGCCAAAAATTTAAAATAAATCACCAAAGTCTGCTGCCAGATTTCTGCAGCAGAACTGGGCAGCAGACTTTGGCCTTCGTTTCGGAGCAGCTGGAGCGATCCCGGTCCGCGTGGTTTGCTCCTAGGAGTAGAAGGATACTCTCTCTAGAGGGGAGACACGCCCGGGGCTCTCGGATCCGCCTCCACGCACGGTGCTAGCCGCTGGAAGAGGGCTTCACGGTCACAGGATTTCTGCAGCTGTAGTGCATAATTTAAGCTTGAAACAATGGGATTTTCTCTCCCTCTAAAGCTCCCAAACCCAGCCCAAAACTCTCTCCTTAAGCCTCTCAAAGAAGAGGATAGAACAAACCACAAAGACCCCTCTCCAATATTCTCACGGTGAAAAGTTTTTCTTTCTCTCAAAAAACAGGGAATGTTGTTGATTTATAAAGGCTGCTGGGAGAAGGAGGTGGAGCGACGGGAGGCCAAGAGACGGGAACAGCAGCTGTTAATCCAATTAATCAGCCTTAAACATGGAATTAAGGTCTTCAAAACAAGCGGGTGGGATCTCGGGAGTTTCGGTCGTTTGGCCTTTCCGACGTTTGGAAATTTTCTCCCAGTCGTTAGGCCTTCCAGCAAAACAAATGACCGTGTAAACGGTCACGCTGAGAAAAACCATGGAACCAAAACTGGTCCACCGGTTCAAGGAGTAAAACATTGGTTCAAATAACCGGTCCAAGCAAATAATTGGTTCAAACCCAATTTTAAACCACTTGGATCAATCCCATTAAACCAAACGGTTCAATCCAATTGAACCTGGTTCAAGGAATAAAATTGGTTCACAACCAATTGGAGGCCGAAACGAACTCCGAATCAGTTCAAAACTGATTTAGAAAAATCCTGGCGCAGTGCTGGTCAGCCCGGAACAATTTCCGGTTGACACAAACAAGGGCAAGACGGGGTAAAGAGTGCTCAAAAAATACCGTGACCATAAAACCGAGACGATTCCCAATCGTAATCGGTATCCGGATTAGAGAGTTATCCTCTGTGGCGTGTGACCTCATAGGTTCGAACCTAAACGGTAGCACTAGAACAATTTTAGTACCAGCACAAGAAACCATCTAGCAATAGGTCCCGGCGTCCGGATAGGTCTAAGATGCGGGAGCAAACTATCGAACCTCTGGCATATGGTTACCGTATAATTCATCCTTTTGACCTCTAATGCTCAGGACGATTGAGATTGGGCTGCCAACCCAGACAGAGTCAGTCGACTACGTGTCTCAACCTCGCAAGCCCAGTGACTCTTCACTAGGACTACCCCGGCCGAGGATTTGCTAAATTGAGATATTGCGAGATATTCAATCCAAACTGTTTGGACAGGTCAATTCCATCTTGGTCCATCACTGCTCCACAAGTACTTGCCTGTACCCAGAAACCTTCCATCACCGGATTAAAAATCCGGGTAGTCCGGCACCAAAGTACAGGGAGTTGCTTGCAAGCTACCGTGATGACCTCAAGTCAGAGGGACACATATACCCATATCCAATCGTGAGTATCCCTTAGGCAGAAAGGGGTTGCACGGAGTCACGTTCAATAAGATATCACATATCCCACTTGCAGATCACATCAGTGTCACCACACTCATTTTGGTCAAGAGGACAACCAAACGATGTGAACTACAAAAACCTATACTTGATATATTGCCGTCCAGTACAATATATCCTTTGGTTGTGAACAGGGTTTAAGGACCACTCGATACATCCTCTCTGTATCGAAGTCAGTGTAGTCCTAAGGATTTCATCACATTGAAAGAGTTCATTTCAAGGAAATTAAGTATGTGATGAGCTGCCAAAAATATTATTTTATTAATTCATAAAATGAGTACAATATATAGCACAACCGTCTACAACCCAGGCGATTGGCTTTGGGACACAATTCCTAACATCTCCGAGCGCGCGCCCTCTGGACCGGGCCCGCACTCTCCATCAAGGTGACCGCACGAGCTCGGAGCATCTAGACCGGAGCAAGCCCTGCCATCCCGGGACACCGACGAGCCACCCGAGGACCACGGAACGGCGCCTCCCATGCCGCCATAACTACCTGTCCAGCCATACTTCCAGGGAGATGGGCCAGCCAGAAAGCACGAACCCCTAGGACGGCGACTCCCGGATCGAGGCTCTGTCAAGCTTTCCGGAATGGGGCGACCGGAGAGGATGTCAGAATGAATGGAAGCTTCCCCTATCACCTGTCAAGAAAGCATCTCGTCCACGGCACGGAACCCTGCTGCACGCGCTTGCCAACCCAGCGAGGATTCCGAGGCAAGTGCCAAATGGCTAATCTTCAACTACAAAGAACAGTCGACACCCCCAAAGGGGGGGAGGTAACAAACAACAACAATCCACCACTAACACAAGCGCAAGCTCGACCAAGAGGGCGAAGCGCCATCACCAACACCATAGCTGAAGGAAAACGAGGAAAACAAGCAGAAGTGGAGAAACAGGGAACCCCCTGTCCCCACTATCAATCTCCCCCTGCTACGTTTTCGCCTTCACTCACATCTTTCACTCCTCCTAGTGTGGAGTCCATCAAGAGGGGCCTGACCAGGAGGATCTCTTCCCCTGAATCGTCACTGACTTGATGTCGGAGTGCCCCCGCCGGAAACCCCGGCCCGGGTCACTAACCCCTGTTTCGTAGGTCCAGGAGCAGAGGACCGACAGGCAGCGAAGGAAGCGCACTCCGGCACCGGCAGCAACTACAGGCCACGACGGTCTTGGCGGCAACAGATTGGCGCGCCAGGTAAGGGGGCCGAACCTATAACCTCTTCACAAACAAGCTAGGCGGGAGGATGGTGACGACAAGGGCAAGGGAGGCTTCCACCAGCCGTGTGGTGGACTCCCCCTCTTGAGGGAACCCACACCGCCAAGAAGCGGAGCCACCCGTTCCGGTCCAGCCACCTCCACTGGAAGCCCAGATGGCTGCACTTGCCCAGCAAATGCAAGTCCTTGCCATGGCAGTGCACCGGCTTCAACACCAGCACCGGTCCGTGGCTACCCACCAACAGCCAGGGACCCCGGCGACCCACGCCGCAGCTCCCCGCGACAGCCTGGCTCATTCCAAGGAAGGCCATCGTAGCCGCGGGCCACCACCGACAACCGGGGCAGCCATCAAGCTCCGGCGAAAAGAGAGCCGGCTTTGCCGACGGAGAGAGCCGCTTGCCGAACCTTGGGCGGGAGGTGCCCAGACCCCATCGAGGCAAGAAAAGCAAGACCCCCCACCACGGGTGCCATGCACCCATGTCACCTTCTCCGTCTCCTTCGGCGGAGGGGTCCACTGATGAAGCCGTCAGGCACGCGGCGGAGAGGCGCCTGGAGGAACATGAGTACAAGCTGGCGGAGTTCGCTCGCCGGTTTGCCAGCATGCAGGGCTCCGCTAGTGAGCCAGCAGGCTACGACGCCCGTCCCCCATTCTCCCAAGAAATCCAAGCAGAGCCGATCCCGCACCGGTTCCGGATGCCACAGGTGGATCCTTACGATGGGACCACCGACCCCCTGGACCACCTGGAAAGCTACCGGACCCTCATGAGGGTCCACGGGGCCACCGACGCTCTCCTCTGCATCGCTTTTTCTGCTACTCTCCGGAAGGCGGCCCGGGTGTGGTTCACCCGTCTGGAGCCAAAGAGCATCAGCTCCTTCGTCCAGCTGGGGCAAAAGTTCATGGCTCACTTCGATGCTTGCAGGAAGTTGCCACGAGAGGTGGACAGCCTCTTCTCTATCCGGCAGCAGGACCGCGAGCCCCTGCGGGACTACGTGGCCCATTTCAAGGCCGCCATGTTGGAGATCTACAATCTTAAAGAGCCAGTTGCAATGCTGGCACTGAAGCGAGGGCTCAGGACCTCCCACCTGACCTACTCGCTGGATAAGAAGCCCCCCAAGACCTACTCCGAGCTCCTGCTCCGGGCCCAAAAGTACATCCGCACCGAGGAGACGGACCGTACAAGGCGGGAGCTTGATAGAGGACCCCCGAAGAAGTTGGCCCCCGCTGAAGTGTCCGGGACCCGAAAACCAGCACCCTAGGTTCCGAGCTCCCGGAGGGACCGACCAAGACTGAGAGGGAACCCTGTCCCCGAGGAGAGCTACACCCCTCTCATCGCCCCGAGGACGAAAATCCTTATGGAGATTGAATGCGAGGACTACCTGAGGTCCCCGCCTCCGTTGAGGACTCCACCGGCCGTGACAAGACGAAGTACTGTCGCTTTCACCGCGACCATGGCCACGACACCGAGGAATGCCGCAACCTCAAGTGGGAGATTGGGGAACTCATCAAGAGAGGCTACCTCAAAAGGTTCGTGGGGGGCAGACCTCAAGTGGAGTCCCAGGCGCTCGTCGCTCTTGCGCCAGCTCCAACCATCGATAACCGCCCCACCGAGAAGCCGGTGGGCATGATCTCTTGGGGAGCTGCCCGTGCATCCAAGAGGACCCGGGGGGTAGGGGACTCTGAGAATGTACTCCCCTTTATGAGTGAGGGAAAAGACGGGGGGGAAAATGTAAATAATGATGCCGTGGTCGTCGAAATGACGATCGTGAATCACCCTGTAAAGCGCATCATGGTTGATAGTGGAAGCTCCACAGACGTGCTTTTTTATGATGCCTTCTCCAGGATGAATCTCTTCCCCGATCAGCTTAGGCCCGTGCACACACCCCTTGTTGGTTTCACGGGCGATTCTGTAAGGGTAGAAGGAGAAATCACTCTCCCGGTCATTGCCGGAACCCCACCTCGGTAGAGCACTGTCATGATGACTTTCACGGTTGTAAGGCTTCCTTCCGCCTACAACTTGATTTTGGGCCGACCCGGGCTCAACCTGCTTGATGCCGTTGTCTCCACCAAGAGGCTACTTGTACAGTTCCCAACTCCCTATGGTGTCGGGGAGATGAGAGGAATGCCCCAGCCGGTGCAGCACTGTTTTCAAACCCTCCCTGGGGCCAAGGTCCCTCAGGACGACCCCAGCACGGACGACCTCGACCAAAGAGCCCAAGACCCCAGGGGAGGCCCGGTCGAGCGTCTACTTTCTTATCCGCTCGGAGAGGATCCCACAAAGATGGTGCAGATCGGAGCCCAACTACTCGAGGAGGAGAGGGCCCAGCTGCTGGGATTCCTGCGGGCGAATGTGGATGTGTTCGCCTGGACGGTGGCGGACATGCCAGGTATCCCCCCTGACATCATTACTCATAAATTGAGTGTCGACCCAAAGCACAAGCCAGTTCGACAGAAGAAGAGAAGTTTTGCCCCAGAGAGATAGGCAGCTATCAAAGAAGAAGTTGACAAACTCCTGGCTGCCGGTTTCGTTCGAGAGGTCCAATACCCAGATGGTTGGCGAATGTAGTGATGGTCAAGAAAAATAATGGCAAATGGAGGATCTGTGTGGACTACACCGACCTCAATAAAGCTTGCCCGAAGGATAGCTTCCTTCTCCCGAAGATCGACCAGCTGGTAGATGCCACCTCGGGCCACCGGTTGCTCTTCTTCATGGATGCATTTTTCGGGTACAATCAAATCTGCATGCATCCGGAAGACGAGGAGCACACCGCCTTCGTCACCGACCAAGGGACGTACTACTACAGGATGATACCTTTTGGCCTAAAGAATGCAGGGGCTACCTATCAGCGCCTGGTTAGTAGGGTCTTCAAAGACCAGATTGGCCGCAACATGCAAGTGTATGTGGATGACATGCTCGTCATGAGCAGGCCAGGCTCGAGCCATGTAGCTGACCTCGTCGAGTCCTTCCACAACCTGCGACAACATCAGATGAAGTTGAACCCGGTGAAGTGCGCCTTCGGGATGGCGACCGGAAAATTCCTTGGCTTCATGGTCACCCAGAGGGGTATCGAAGCGAACCCGGAAAAGGTGCAGGCTATCATCGACATAAAACACCCGACCTCCAAGAAGTAGGTCCAGCACTTGATGGGACGTGTCGCCGCCTTTAGTAGATTCATCTCGAGGTATACTGATCGTTGCCTGCCATTTTTCAAGACGTTGCACAAGATGCACGACTTCACCTGGACCGAGGAGTGCACGACAACCTTCGAGGAGCTGAAGAACTTCCTCGCCTCCCCTCCGTTGCTCTCCAGGCTGGAGGAGGGAGAGGAGCTCTTGCTGTACCTGGCAGTGACACCGGGAGCTGTCAGCTCAGTTCTCGTCCACACAGACGAGGACAAATCTCAGAAGCCGGTGTACTACACCAGCAAAATCCTCCGCGATGTGGAGATCAGGTATACTCGCTCCGAGAAACTCATTTTTGCACTAATAATATCTGCTAAGCACCTCAGGCCCTATTTCCAAGCACACCCAATAGTGGTCGTGATGAACTAGCCGCTGAGGACTATCCTCACCCAACCCGAGACATCCGGGAGGTTGGCCAAGTGGTCCCTGCTGCTCAGCGAATTCGACATAGCGTATCGACTAATGTCGTCACAAAAGGCCCAAGTTATAGCCGACTTCGTGGTCGAGTGCACCGGGTTCGTCGAGGAGCCAGAGCAGACAACAACGGAGCCCGGGCCAGGAGAAAAGCCTTGGATCCTCCATGTAGATGGAGCATTCAATTCTAGCGGGAGCGGAGCATGCCTCATCCTAACCAACTGTGATGGGGTCGTGGTGGAATGCGCCCTCCGCTTCAAGTTCGCCGCAACCAACAACCAGGCGGAGTACGAGGCACTCCTCGCGGGCCTCAGGATTTCCCGCGAGCTGGGTGTGCAGGACTTGAATGTCTTCACCGACTCCCAACTGGTCGCCGGACAAGTTTTCGGAGAATATGGAGCGAGGGATGCCCAGATGATGAAGTACCTGGAGCAGGTCCGCGTGAGCATGGCAGGCCTCCGATGCTTCAGCATCTTCCGCATCCCCCGAGGGGAGAATGCACGTGCGGACGCGCTGTCCAGGCTTGCGACACTGCAGGACTCGTCTCTAGGACGCGCCTACATCGAGCACCTTGAAAGTCCCAGCTACGAGAGCCCGACAGAGGTACATCAAGTCACCCCCGAGCCAAGCTGGATGGACAAGTATGTCCGGTACATCATTGATGGCACCCTGCCAGAAGACTGCGCAGAAGCCACCCTCGTCAGGAGGAAAGCCTCTCGGTTCGTCTTGATAGAGGGCCAACTCTACCGCCGATCTTACTCCTACCCGCTCCTGAGATGCCTCAGGCCCGCCGAGGCAACCTTTATGCTCCAAGAGATACACGAAGGCCTCTATGGGAACCACGTGGGAGGGAGAACACTGGCTTACAAAGCCCTCCGCCATGGATACTTTTGGGAGACCATGAGGGAGGATGCCGCTGACTTCGTCAAAAGGTGCGACAAATGCCAGCATCACGCCAACATACAACGTCAGCCGGCAGCGCCGATCTCCCAGCTCTCAGCCCCTTGGCCCTTTGCCTAGTGGGGAATGAACATCTTGGGACCGTTCCCCCCAGCATCAGGGCAGTGAAAGTTCTTGCTGGTGGCAATCGACTACTTTACCAAGTGGGTCGAGGTAGAGTCGCTAGCTCGGATCATGGAAGCCAATGTCCGCTAGTTCTTCTGGAAGTCAATCATCTGCCGCTTCGGGCTTCCCCGTTATATCATCACCTACAACGGGCGACAGTTCGACAACCATGAGTTTGAAGGATTCTGCACAGCGCACGGCATCCAACACCGGTTCACCTCGGTGGCCCACCCCCAAATGAATGGGGAAGCCGAGGTGACCAACCGGACCATCCTTCAAGGACTCCGGACCTGGCTAGACCAAGTTAAGGGCATATGGGCAGAAGAACTCCCGAGTGTCTTGTGGGCCTACCACACAATGTCCAGGACAGTAACCAACGAAACGCCCTTCAGCCTCGTCTTTGGTGCCGAAACGGTTATCCCCGTTGAGCTCGGCGTGCCCACGTTGCGGGTGCAGCAGTACGATGAAGCGCGGAATTCGACACACCTCCTACTCAACCTGGACCTTCTTGAAGAGGCAAGGGACAAAGTCCGCCTACGGATGGCTGCCTACCGGCAAAGAGTGGCCCGGTACTACAATGCCCATGTCCGGACAAAAGCTTTCAAGCCCGAAGACCTGCTGCTATGGCGGACGGAGAGGTCCCAGCCTAGGGAGTGCAGCAAGCTCTCCCCGAACTGGGAGGGCCCCTACAAAGTAGCTGAAGCCCTCTCACAAGGGGCCTACTACCTCGAAGATCTCGGCGGCGTCAGGTTCCCTAGAACATGGAATGCCTGCAACTTGCAGAAATACTATCAATAATGTAAGGTTTCCCAGCAATGATAATAGTAATGGTTTTTTCCTTGTGCAAGTGTCTATCTGTTTTGTAGGAAAATTCTAACAACGTCCCCGAGCCCAGCTCCAGGATGCTGACCCAAGACCAGAGCTCAGATCTCCGGCCAAAAAGTCATTGAGCGAAGCCGCTCTCAATCTCAAATGTCTCCGGGCCCAGCTCCAAGATGCCAAGAGATCATGGAGCTACGATGCTCTCAATCAACGACGTCTCCGAGCCCAACTCCAGGATGCTAACCCAAGACCGGAGCTCAGATCTCCGGCCAAGAAGTCATTGAGCCAAGCTGCTCTCAATCTCAAACGTCTCCGGGCCTAGCTCCGAGACGCCAAGAGATCATGGAGCTATGATTCTCTCAATCAACGACATCCCCGAGGCCAGCTCCAGGACGTTGATCCAAGACCGGAGCTCAGATCTCCGGCCAAGAAGTCATTGAGCCAAGTCGCTCTCAATCTCAAACATCTCCGAGCCCAGCTCCGAGATGCCAAGAGATCATGGAGTCACGCCTCTCTCATTCAACGATGTCCCCAAGCCCAACTCCAGGACGCTGATCCAAGACCAAAGCTCAGATCTCCGACCAAGAAGTCATTGAGCCAAGTCGCTCTCAATCTCAAACATCTCCGAGCCCAGCTCCGAGATGCCAAGAGATCATGGGGCCACGTAGCTCCCATCAACGCATCAAGCCTAGCTCCAAGGCATTAAAGACCTGAGCCAAGACCTCAGGCAACCCCTGGGCCCGAGCCTAGCTTCACGTCCAGGAAGGCCTCGAGCCTAGCTCCAAGCCAATCAAGCCCGGTAACCCCTTCTCTGATCTCCCTATTCGAAAAGAGAGGGGGGTGAGAGGGAAAGGAAAGAAAGAAAGAACAAAGGGGGGGCACTGCAAGCATCCTCTTCTTTGATATCCCCACTCTAACAAAAAAAAAAAAAGAGAGAGAAAAAGAAAAAGAAGGAAGAAAGAAAAGAAGAGAGGGGAAGGAAAGAAAGAGAACAAAAGAGGAACACGGCAAGCACCCTCATCTCTGATCTACCCGCTCATCCAAAAGGGTGAGAGGGGAAGGAAAGAAAGAGAATGAGAGGGAAATACAGCATCGAAGCTGCCACTTTCCAAGCTCAAGACCGGAGCTTAGATCTTCGGCCAAGAGACCTTCTAGCCATGTAGCTCTCAACCATCCATGTCCTCGAGCCCAGCTCCAGGATGCCAGCTCAAGACCGGAGCTCAGATCTCCGGCCAAGAGACCTTCGAGCCACGCAGCTCTCAACCGTCCACGTCCCCGAGCCCAGCTCCAGGATGCCAGCTCAAGACCGGACCTCAGATCTCCGGCCAAGAGACCTTCGAGCCACGCCGCTCTCAACCATCCACGTCCCCGAGCCCAGCTCCAGGATGCCAGCTCAAGATCGGAGCTCGGATCTCTGGCCAAGAGACCTTCGAGCCACGCAGCTCTCAACCATTCACGTCCCCGAGCCCAGCTCAAGGATGCCAGCTCAAGACCGGAGCTCAGATCTTCGGCCAAGAGACCTTCGAGCCACGTAGCTCTCAACCATCCACGTCCCTGAGCCCAGCTCCAGGATGCCAGCTCAAGACCAGAGCTCAGATCTCCGACCAAGAGACCTCCGAGCCCAGCAGCTTTCGAGTGCCATCAACTTGCGCTTAGCTTGTTGGTATCGAAGTCTAACAACTCAACCCCACGCAAGGTGAGGCCCCCTCTCTGATCTCCCCATACATCAAAAAGACAGAAAGGGGAGAAGGGGGGTGAAAGAAAGGAAGAGCTAGACAAGAAAAATGATTGTAAGAAAGTTTGCACTTTATTGATCGAGTGTCAATTACAAGCATCCTGCGGGCCCCCAACATGCCAGGTGGCCCTGCTAAGTACAGAAAAAGAACAAGGCATAAAGAAAGTGAGAAGTGACTACTTGTTAGCTTGAACGCCGGGATGGGAGTCTCCATCAGCGGGGGCTTCTACCCGCACGACTTCGGGCTCAGGTGACATGGCCTCCTCAACGCCCGCCTCCTGGTCTGAAGTGCTGGGATAGTCAAGATGGCTGCGACCTTCGACCGAGACGAACTCCTCGACCAGGCGACGCAGGTACATGAAGCCCTTGAAGAAGGAGTCCGACGCCGTCTGTTGGATCTTGGCGAGGAACTCCTCCGAGGCCCTGTACCTTTCAACTGCCTCCCCAGCTTCCCTCTTCGTTGCAGCCACCTCGCACCTGGCATCCACAACCGACCTGCCGGCCTCCTCGGCTTCCTCTGGGCTGCGGCTGACTTCTCGTCCTCCGTCGCCAGCCGGGCTTGGAGGGACTGGGCGATCCCCTTCTATCGGGTCGCCTTTGCATCAGACATGCCCAACCACCGCTCAGCGTCAGCAAGGTCCTTGGACTTCTTCCTCGACTGCCCTAGCTCGCGGTCAAGGCTCTCTTGGAGCTCCTTCGCTCACCCCTCAGAATCGGTGAGCTGCCTCTCGAGGTCCTTGACCCGTCGGTCAAGTGCCCCCTCGGAGTCGGCCTTCTCCTTCAGGTCAGCCTTCAATGACGCGATTTTGGCCGTCTGTTGCTGCTCAGCTCACTCCCAGTTTTGGCAGCAGCTCCTGATGAAGAAGACTTCGACACACCATCTGCATCACATGGGAAGTCAAAAAAAAAGAAAAAAAAGGGGGAGAGAGAAAGAGGATGAGGTTGCCTACTGTGTAGAGATGGGGGAAGATGCTATCGATCATAGCTCCAACCGGCAGCCCATCCATCTCCTCCCGGTCGCATGGCTGGATGGAGAAATCCATCATGCGAGCAGCCAGGGCGCGGTTGTTGGCTAAGGAGCTCTCCAGCCCCAGCTTGAACGGAAGGCGGCACCTCGCCTCGTCTCTCCTGCTCTCCCGGGGAGCAGGTGTGCCCGTCCCTTCGGTAGTGGGACCCTAAGGAACCGGTCCAGGATCCGGCACCATAGCGGCCGGAGCCCCCATCCCAGGAGGAGCCCCAACCCGGGTCTCTCCTTCTTCGACCCCAGTCACCTTCGGACTCGGAGGGCGGGGCGGCACGGCAGCAGCAGTAGTGTCAACCCGGACAGTCGCCTCAAGCTCCAAAACAGGGACTCCAGCCTGTGGTCTTGTCCATCCTTCGGCCTCCCTCCTCGGAGTGACCGGCACCACAGGGGCAGACGCCGGCGCCCCTCAATCCGGGCCCGCCTCGGAGGAGGATCGGCAGCCATCCCGGTGGGCAGCATCTTCTTGGAGATCGGCGATGGCTCGCCTTCCAGGAGGATCAACCCTGCACACAGGAGCCAAGAAGGTCAGCCTAAGATGAAGAAAAGAGAAAAGGCAGATGGGGAAAGAGCCGAACTCACCCGGCCCCGTTGATGAGTCAACCTTGGCATCGATAAGGTTCTGCTCCGACAGCAGGACCTCCAGAGAAGAGACCTGGGCGGTACGAAGCTGTTCATAATCATCCTGATCAGCTGCGTCAACCGCAGAGATCCGATTGGGGGACCGATCCGGCTCGCTCCAGGCCCAATCAACCCCCTCGACATCTGCAAAGAAAAATTTTCTCTTCCATCCCTGATGGAAGAGGGGAGCTCGAATTTGATGCCCTTCGGGCGAGAAGACAGAGACCACTACCCGTCCTCGGTCAGGTGGCATTTCAGGATAAAAATTGCCCTGAACAGGGAAAACTGGGCAACGAACCCGTGGACATGGCAGAGCACGATGAAGGAGAAGATGACCCTGATGGCATTCGACACCAACTGGATAGGGACCAGGCGATAGTTATTCAGAACAGACAAGAAGAAAGGATGAAATGGAAATCAGAGACCCCCGGAGAAGGTCCCCTCATAGAAGGCGAGATGCCCCGGACCACTGGAAGTAACCGCTCCCCGGGATGGGGGACCATGAGTCGAACAGAAGACGGGATGCCATAGGCATCCCGGATGGCCCCCAGCTCCGTGACAGAAATCGTCGAAGCGACCCCGCCCGGACTTTTTGACCAGACAGACTCAGGAGCTGATTCGAGTAGAAGGGGAGGACAGCTAGGACGGGATGGAACGACCCCCGGCTCCCCAATGGATACAGGGGGGGCAGGAAGAGCCGGTCTCCTATGGTTCCTAAACTGTGCCCCCTCCGATTCCTCGTCGGAGGAGGAGAGCACTACCCTACGAGTGGAAGGATCAAGACGAGACATACTGCAAAGGTGACCTAAGGAGGAAGAAGCCTACCCCAGAAGAAAAGAAGGGAGAATGACAAAGCCGGTCTGGTCTCCTAGAGAAGAGAAGAATGGGTGTAGATCGCAGAGAAGGAAGGGTCTGGGCACTGCGACAAGCGCGAAGGATTTGAAAGAAAGGATATTTTGAGTAAGAAATTTTTCTTTTCACTTCGAAAGGGCCCATCAAATCTGCACTGTTATGACCCCCTCGCCAACGGATCTGTGCCACATGCTCCCATCGACGAAAAAGAAGTCCCAGCTGCTCAGAATTCTGTGCTAGCATTAACTACTCCTCGGCCATCGTTGCACCGAATTTTTGCCTTTCCACGTCAGCACCGCAGTTACTCCCTTCGTCCCGAGCACCGCACACTTACGAGCCTCGGGAGTGGGGGCAAATGATGTGGCGAGACCGCTGACGTGGGTGGCTAGCAGGCGCCACATTAAAGGAGACCTCCACATCGGACGCCAAGGCAACACCTCAACCCGGACCACTTTGCCGAGCTGAGCTCCTACAAGGCAACGAGCCGAGCTCCGTCCTCCGCCAGGTCGCGTCCGCGAGCTTGGGATGCCTAGGTCGGAGCCGTTCTATGCCTTCCAGAGCAAGACCCTTTGAGGTTAGAGCCCTGTGGTCGAGGTCGAGCTTAGCACTCACCCGCTAATATGGAGCCTCTCCGAGCGCGTGCCCTTTGGATCGGGTCCGTCCTCCGCCCTCCAGAGCGAGACCCTCGAAGGCTAGAGCCCTGTGGTCAAGGTCGAGCTCAGCGCTCACCCGCCAACGTGGAGCCTCTCCGAGCACGCGCTCTCTGGACCGGGTCCGTCCTCTGCCCTCCAGAGCGAGACCCTCGGAGGTTAGAGCCCTGTGGTCGAGGTCGAGCTCAGCGCTCACCCGCCAATGTGGAGCCTCTCCGAGCGCGCGCCCTCTGGACCGGGTCCGTCCTCCGCCCTCTAGAGCGAGACCCTCGGAGGTTAGAGCCCTGTGGTCGAGGTCGAGCTCAGCGCTCACCCGCCAATGTGGAGCTTCTCCGAGCGCATGCCCTCTGGACCTGGCCTGCACTCTCCATCAAGGTGACCACACGAGCTTGGAGCATCCAAACCGGAGTAAGCCCTGCCATCCCGGGACACTAGCGAGCCGCCCGAGGACCACGGAACGGCACCCCCCATGCCGCTATAATTACCTGTCTGGCCGTACTTCCAGGGAGATGGGCCAGCCAGAAAGCACAACCCCTAGGGCGGCGACTCCCGGTTCGAGGCTCTGTCAAGCTTCCCGGAATGGGACGACCGGAGAGGATGTCAGAACGAATAGAAGCTTCCCATACCACCTGTCATGAAAGGCATCTCGTCCACAGCACGAAACCCTACCGCATGCGCCTGCCAACCCAGCTAGGATCTCGAGGCAAGTGCTAAACGGCTAATCTTCAACTACAAAGAACAGTCGACACCGCCAAAAGGGGGGGAGGTAATAAACAACAACAATCCACCACCAACACAAGTGCAAGCTCGACCAAGAGGACGAAGCGCCATCACCAACACCACAGCTGAAGAAAAACAAGGGAAACAAGGAGAAGCGGAGGAACAGGGAACCCCTCTGTCCCCGCTATCATTCTCTCTGCTACATTTTCGCCTTCACTCACATCTTTCACTCCTCCTAGTGCGGAGTCCATCAAGAGGGGCCCAACTAGGAGGATATGTTCTCCTGGATCGTCATTGACTTGATCGTCGGAGTGCCCCCGCCGGAAACCCTGGCCCGGTCATTAATCCCTATTTCGCAGGTCCAGGAGCAGAGGACCGACAAGCAGTGAAGGGAGCGCACTCTGGCACGGCAGCAGCTACGGACCATGACGGTCTTGGCGACAACAATATTATATTATTATCATAATAATATAATATTATTAAAATAAAATAATATTTAATTGTATTATTATATTATACTAATATATTATAATATGTTATACTATTATATCGTAATATGTTATATTATATCTATTATTAGATTAGATTGTAATCCATTATATTATATTACATTATAATTATAATAATATTAGATTATAGTATAATATAATATAATTTTATATTATGTTCTATTACATCATATGATAATAATATTATACAATACAATAATATTTATATTATAAATATATAATTTAATTCATATAGTATTATTATATTATTATAATAATATGATAATACTTTGATATATTATATTATATATTTATAATATATCATGATATTAATTTATTATTATATTATATTTATAGTATAATAATATAATAAGATATGATATGAGATATAATAATAAGATTTTATTGGTTAGTATTTTGGCCATTCAAAAATTTTATTTAAATCAAAATATCTTCCTAACATCGGTCAAAAAGCATTTTGGGGAAGAAGCTTTGATTGGAGCTTTTTTTTCCAAGTACACTTTACAACTTTTTGACAAAATTAAAATATCTTTCTAATTTTTACTAAATATTATTATATCATCCAAAAATATTTTTGGAGGGCCAGAAAGTACTTTGTCGTATTCCAAAAACTTAGCAAAATAGGATCTAAGAAGTGTTTCATATTCAAAAATGATGGATGAAGAAACCATTTTCTAATCAGCTTTGAGATATATAGACATGGACAGTGGGTCATGCTAGACATGGGCAATGGGCTATGCTAGGCACAGCCCAGCCAAGGCCCATCGAGCTAAATTTTAAACGGTACGTTTAAACCAAACCCTTGGCTTGGCATGCCCCGTTGGTTGATTTATCCCATGGCATTTTTTAATTTTTTTTTTTAAATAATGGCTCCAAACTGGCCATGCCTAGCATGGCCCATAGCAAGTTTTTTTTTTTTTTTTTTCAATTTTTACGACTTTAGTTTCTTCGGTAATCTAATTTTAGGGGTAACACGAAGAAAGTGAAAATCCAACATTCCTTCATCTTTTATATATTTACTTTTAATATTTTTTAATTTATAAAAACATTTTTTAATAATTTTTAAAAAAATATTTATGGGTCGTGCTGATACATTCCATTTTAAGAGGACTGGGCTGGCATGCATACCGTGCCATTCCAATCTCGGCCCTTATGGGCCAGGGCCATGTCAGGCCTGGACAACGGACCACAAACTCCCAACCTAGTCTAGCTTTGTCATCTACATCATGCCTCGCACGGTCCATTACCGTAGTAAGCAGGCTGGACGGCCCAACTCAATGTCTGTGTTTAGAGACATAGTTTTAAATATCGACTTAATAAGCATTACCAATTTAATCTTCAGCCAAATTACTCTTAACCGGAAATAGTGAACTGCCATGATCGCTACTTATGACTTTGCCATTGATATCGTAGTTGTTTAAATTATCATGCTCTAGCATATAATATATTACCTTCATGATTTATCGTAATATAGTCTATCCTAAACGTCCATTCAATTAATCAGGCTACATCCAAGAGAAATAAAGTTTAATTGAGCTAACGAAGCTGTTAGTATATCAGTTCTGTTGATCTATTGCTTTAGCCAACTTTGATACATGGCTAACCCAACTTGATTATTAAATAAGTTAAATAGATCAAATAATTGGAACCTAAACATAACTGAATTATTAAATAATTTAAATAAATCGGATGTTGTTTATTTAGCGCAAACTTAAATTTCCTCAATCGATTGGTCGGGCTATTTTGCTTACAAACGCAAAATTACTAAGCTTTACCACGTGCCTCTCGCGTGACTAGGCTAGCTCGTAGCCGATATAAACTCCTCCACTCCAAAAACCTAACCCTAGCCGAAACCGACCTAGTTCCGCGAGAGAGCTCCGCTTTCTTTCAGCCTTCTCGGGTATTTCCTTCCATCCATTCCGCCTTCTTTCGTTTCGTTAGATCTCGGATGCAGCAGGACTGCAAATTATTGTATATAATATCGATTTTTTCTCCTTGAATTTGCCCTGTGTTTACTTTTAATTGGATTTTTTTTGGGGGGGTTCAGAAATGGCGAAGTCGAAGAACCACACGGCTCACAACCAGTCCTACAAGGCGCACAAGAACGGAATCAAGAAGCCCCGGAGGCACAGGCAAACCTCCACCAAGGGGGTATGGCTTTCTTTCTCTTTTGCCCCTCTTTTTAACCTAGTGTATCTCAATTTTTCGTTTTTTCTAGTTCTCCAACTTGGATCCTTGTTTACGCGTTTCTCCTTTGTCTCCTTGATAGATCTAAAAGCTGTTTTTTCTCCCCCCCTGTTTTTATCATTGTTGCATCAACGCCCATTTCCATGGTTTTTTTTTTAAAAAAAAAAATTATATCTATGTTTTAATTCATATATTCGTAGATGGATCCGAAGTTTCTGAGGAACCAAAGGTACGCGAGGAAGCACAACAAGAAGAACGGAGCGTCGGGCTCTGAATCCGAGGAGTAGAGCATGGAATATGGGATAGGGTTTGTTTTAGAATTGTCGCAAACTGGAGTTCTTTTTTCTAATTGCACCTCTATATTGACTTTTGAAGTCTTCTGAAAATTGCGTGTGTAACGTTTTATTTCAACTTGATATGCACTAGCAGCTGATACTGTTGACTTGTTTCAGCAATTATTTAGCATTAGTCACATATTTAATCTTTGCACTCTGCCAATTATCTTTTTGTTTCTTTTTTTATGGCTCTGATGGTTTGGTTTCCAATTATAAGGTTATCTTGATGGTTTCTTGCATGTGAAGTGAAATGTCTGTAATTTTGGTGAAGTAAGATGGCTTATTTTTTCCATGTGGTGAACTAATTTTGGCTTTGGGTGCAACTAGTATATGAAAGAAGCAACCCTAACTTCATATGCCGAGCAATCAGTCAGGGATATATATCTTTCTTTCATGCTGGTTCTTCGATTGCAACCTTTTTGGGTGCGGCTAATGATAACCTGTACAAATTTTCTCTGGATATCTGCTTTGATATACTAGCTATCCTATAGGCTGCCAACATATATTCTTATTCAGTTTAGATCGAGAACTTGTGAGTTTTCTTAGTCTTTTGAGGGATGCCTGCTGGCATTTAGATGTTCTTGTGGAGATTTCATGTGGTCCTGGACTGTGATATTTTTTTTTGTTCTTTTGGTTCTTTAATAGAAAGAAACTGGGGAAATATGCTGCTCTATATTATTGGCTGTTGGAGGATAATGGGTTTTTGCACCAACACTTCACTTGTTGTTATATGAGTTTTTCCTTTAACTAAAATCCATGGAATTATGGCTATGATTCCAAACAAAATGGTCTTGGTTTGCAGCTGCCGAATAGGTTGCTTTGCTGCTGAAGTCTATGTTCCTATTTTACTTTTACAGCTTATCTATAAGCTTTTTCCTTAATTTGGACACTATTTATTTTCGTTGTTGGTTTCTCTCATCAAAGAAGACATTAGTGTGGTCGTACAGAACTCATGTTACATTTACCCATGTAGTATCTGTGTTCATGCTTCCAATGCGAAGCGGTTAATTTAAGCTGATTTTTGGTGAATGTTCATTTCTAGGATTGTGCAAAGAATTGAAGCTATGATCTTTTTCCAAAGCTATGCATCTAGAATTTGATTCAAAGGTTTTGCTTTTCTCTGCTTTTAAGATCATATGCTGGTGGATGTAATATTTGTAGATGTTTGGTTACATAATGTGGAGATTGTTTTGTGGAATGTTGGATGTATTTTTTTCTTTGATGTTAACCGTTGCTGGGTCGGGGTTCTCTTACCAGCAAAAACTTCTGTTTGAATGAGTGATCTAATATTTAGTCTAATAACTTATCAATATTTCCACTGGGTCCTGTAACCAAGACATCAAAATATCAATTTGGAGATGAGATGCGGCGATAATCATTCTTACTAATATATCTGGTGATAATCATTATTACTAATGCATCTCAGATGCTTGCTGGTTACATCAAGTGCTATGCATGTTCTTGTTTGGAATTTTCCATTGCTGGGGATGGTTAGATATTTTTCCTACTTCATGAATTTTCTTTAGGTGAAGATGAAGTGCCATGGTCCTAATGTGATAGCATCAGCAGGCAGACCAGGCATTCTGTTTCGTGCTCTTGGTGGGTATTGACAGTGAGGGCTAATTGTGATGAATGCAGGGACACTATAGATACTTGGCAATACTCTACAGAGCTGATTGATTAGCACTGTCAAGAAATAACTTTAATCCATAGACCAGTAAGTCATTTTAGGGGTTGATGTCAATCAAGAAACACTATATAATTAGCATGGTATGGGTGACGAAGGCTAGGTGAGATTGGAAAACTTTTGAGGAAACTATTGGAGCGATAGATAATGGAAGAAGTGGTATATTTTAGAATTTTTTCTGGCTACTGTGGAAGGATGTTTATTTGGTAGATCTGGCATAAATGAATGAATTAAACTTCTGTTCTGCATTTTTTAATCACTTCATATATGCATTATGAGAATGGATTTTACTTCTCATTTAGATTTCTCTAGTGGTTATTTGTGTCCTGATTATGGATTGAGTTGCGACATCTCGTCGTATAAGTATATGCAGTTTTTTAGTTTGTACAACCTTGACAAATACACTTGCAGTATACACTCAGTAATTGCTTCATTTGGTTTGGTTATCGAGGTTACTAGTGGAATAGTATGCTTCCTGACCTTTATAAGGTTTTGGGTCCGGGGGTCTCCTGTGTGCAGCTCGGCTTGTCCATTGTTTGGTTCCTTGTGAAAGTTACCTTGGCTCTTCTTTGGCCATTTATGTGATCTTTGTGTTCATTTGCATCTTGTCTTTGTGAACTCCATAGCATCTTTCTTAAAGGATACATTGTGCCCATTAGAATTTAGAGGTGGATCACCAAGAATCGTGTATAATTTAAGCTAGACTGAATCCTTGATTCATATGGTAAATGATGGAGGGCCTTGTTAGGCAGAAAGTAGGATCTGTGAATTGTAAGCCAATGAGATGAACTTCACATGGCAGTTGCCGACGGATTAGCCATCCTCTGTATATGGTTGCCTGCAATCTTCTTAGTTGCTGGTCGACTGTGGGAGGGAGAACGATGAATTGATCTGGTGGCCATGAATATGGTTGAGGGACTAGGGGAATAGGAGAGTGTTGATTAATAATCAGAGAATCGAACATCTGGGAAAAGATTATTGCTCTTCAAATTAAATGAATCAAAACACATTAGCCCTATAAAACTACAAGTCTCCAACATTTTCTTCATTAGCACAGTTACAGTGAAGCAGTCAAGCTTTAGTTCTCTGGCGTTTCACAATCAGAACAGGGCACTTTGCATTTCGAGCGTGGTGATCACCGACACTCCCTGAAAGGCACTCAAATTGTAAGCACGAATTACTCACTTAACAAGCAATCAAAGCATAAGAATATATTTATATATATATATCACTTCTTAATGAAATCATAGTCATAGCTTTTTACTAAGTTAGAGAATGTTTGATGCATGTAGCTAAGCCATTTTCTATTATATTGGATGACTATGTCATTTTAGTTCCTATCGATTCTATAGTCAATTTCATGCATCCACATCTATATATCTAGGATAAATTTTTTTTATTTAATCAACTTCCAATTCAAATCTTATATACGAGGGACATGGAATCATGGTCAGCATCGATTTCATCGTGATGGTATTACAATCTTATTCTTTAATAACGGTTTTGGGTATACGTTGCTATAGTCCTTGCAGATATTCTTAGCTCTTTATGATTGAATCTAGGAGGACTTTGCTGTATTTGTCCATGGATGTAATCACCTCATCAAAAAAAAAAGAAATTCTAAAAGGAATTTAAAAAATAAGACAACATGAACTGGATATTACAATGCCATTGCCAGGGGGGTGTTTGCATGTGGGCCGTATCTTTCGTGACAATAACGGTAGCACAAAAATTATTTTAAAAGCTATGCACGCGAAAAAAAGAGAGAAGATATTGTAATGCTTCAAGAGCTATGCCCTGGTTTTAAGAACAGTGCAAGGTGCCATTCAATAATTACTGTCGTCAAAAGAGATCGATTATTCATTTGCAGGCAGAAGATATAACCAGATTTTGTTTCGCATGCATGGAGCAAACCAGGTTTTACTTCAAACTTGGTCCAAGAATTTGACCATGATAGGAATGATATTTATCTTCTCGAAAACTTGACACTAGATGCTAACAAATCAAGGCGAACGAGGACATGTGCATGGCTGTGAGTCATGGGTCGTACCTGCACCGTCCAACTAGGAGTGCACTTAGCATGGAGAACGATAAGGGTATTTCGGATGGTCACTCTCTCTCCGGCATGGTGGAGGAGGTTTCCGAGGCACCATCGAAGAGCGTAGAATGCTCTCCTCTCTCTCGATCGCCGCCACCACTATCCTCTGCTCTCCTCCATGGCCGCCACATCAGAAGATTTCTCCCACACCAAATCAAGAATTAGAAGAACTATCAGAAGAGAGATTTAAATGACACAAGACACCAAACCGACCTGGTTCCGGTGGTCTGGTTTTGATCCCTCGTCTCAACATAGATAACGAACTGCAAACTGCTTGACAAGGATTTGTGATCTAGAATTGGTGTGAGACGTCGACGGGATAAGTAATCTTGCCTTGGATGCCCACCTGGGAGGGATAAGTAATCTTGCCCTAGATGCCGATACTCTTCGGCCAGCAATGAATAGGATAAAAAAAAAAAGAGAGACAAAAAGCATGTATTCTTTTATTAATAGAAAGGTATATGCTACGATGGCAATTTATGATCTAATCAATTAATTTAATTTGTGGACGAATCAAGACAATCCACTTTAAACAGATCCAAATTTGATATAAATAAATTTTGATTATAAACTGATTGGTTTATTTTGAATTAGTTATTAAAAATATTAAATTTAGATTTAGATTTTTAATATATTTAATTTATTTTGATATGTTTAATTTATTTTTATATACTTAATAATTAAATTGGATCATAATTCGATCTACATAAAATATTTAAGATCTATTTAAGCTGTTTAAAACTTACTTGACCTACTTTTATCCTGTTCAATCAAACTTAATTTGTTTAATCTATTTAAATATATTTAAATCTATTTAAATCATTATATTATTTAACCTATTTAATTTAATTTAATTTATTTGATAAAAAGGTTATGTGAATTCGGAAAGAATGATTTTAGAAATTATTAAAAAAAATTTTCTTTTATGAAATGCTTGTAAAAAATTGATTTTAAACTATTTGTCTCGTAGATGGTGGTTCTTTATAGGATTCAATGTTGCTGGTAACTTTAATGGGATTCCCATGAAATAAAAAGAAAGGGAAAAAGAAAAGCCCAATTGAATTTGACTTCCAGGAAGTCTTAAAAAATTTCGCATCTTTCCTGCTGTTTTTCAAAAAAAAAAAAAAAACCATACCATTTCCATGAATACTTCTCCAACGAAAAATTATACCATTCAGGTGGCACGTGCGAGGCTGGTCTCCGGCTAAAAGAAACCCTCTCACAGCTCGAAGCCGCTGGTTCCCCCACTGGTCGTCCTACTCCTCGGTCCTCGCCGACGCTCTATTATAATGAGATCCCTCTTCCATTCCCACCATCCCATCCTTCCTTCCATACCCAACGAACCCTCGCGCCGCCTCCCCCTCTCTGACGCCCCTCGCCGCCTCCTCCCTGGCCGCGGGTGGCGGCTCGCGGCCGCGTCCGAGGCCATGGCCTCCTGGGAGCTGGACAAGGAGCAGAACCCCAAGAAACCCAAGGAGAACAAGCTCTGGGGCGGGCGCTTCGAGGATAGCGTCACCGACGCCGTCGAACGGTTCAGCGAGTCGGTCTCCTTCGACAAGGAGCTCTACAAGCACGACATCATGGGCAGCCGGGCCCACGCTGCCATGCTCGCCCACCAGGTGCCTTCCTTTCTCTCCGACGCCCAATGGATTCTCTGGAGTTTGGATTCTTGCTTCTTATTTCTTCTCTTCGGGTGTTCTATCCAAGGACTGCATGATCGCTTGCTGTTCGATGATATATCTCAGAAATTTTATACTCCAAATTTATCGTATCTCCATTTCCCTGATGCAGCGTCTTTGTACAAAAGTATGATATATATGGCATTTAGTTTTTTTCTTTTTTTTTGGTTGAGGCTGAGGTATAGCTAATGAAGGGTTTGGAATTGTCTTTTGGTTTGATTTGCAAAATGCCATGACTTACTAGAGAATTTGGAATTTGTGATAGGAGTATGGTGATTGGCTTTATATGGGAAAAATTCTTCTTTTTATTTTTTTCGTGTTTGTGGCTGAGCAAATGGAAGGTTCTATGAGAACAATATCTTAGATTGTTTGTTGTGGTTCCAGCGTGGATGTTGTAATCTAAGCAATACTTTTGAGGCAATGAGACATTGAATGTGATAAATTGTGTGAATGGAGGAAATTAGATGATGCATTCCTGCTATCTTGTTGAACTGAGGATGATGGAATTGGAAATAGTTCTGGCTAGTTTTTGGTTTGTGGATTTTGCAACATGAGGAGCATGGATCAAGCCAAAAAGTTTTTTTCAAGAAATTACGAAAGAGAGAGTCTGAGCCAAGTCAGTTATATGTTGCAGTTTATAGCCATATTATGCAAATCCTAAAGAACCACCATCTATGAGACAAATAGTAACTTTTTGTGTGGAAAAACTAAAACAACAGTAGAATTCATATCTTTTCTGTAAAGGCCCTTAATAAGTTAGGGCAGAGGAAAAAGTGCTACATTTAGAATGTAACTGTGAGCTATCATCTGTTAAAATATCCAAACCATAAGTACCAAACAATGAACACTGGTTTGCTCGTATGCTTAATTTTGTAAATTTTATTCCATCTTTTTACGGGTTTGTAAGTTTAAGAACAAGCCCTTGGAAAAAAGAAATCTGTTTATATGGATAGCATATGGTTGTAATTTACTTTTAAAGCACTTTTTAAGTAATTCTCGGTTTGTCTCTCTCTCTCTCTCTCTCTCTCTCTCTCTCTCTCTCTCTCTCTCTCTCTCTCTCTCTCTCTTATACACACACACACACACACACACACACACACATACACATACAGACATACACATATACACACACATATATACATATATTGATATCTACATACATATGTATATACACAGATGAAGTGCACTCTGTTATCTGAATTCTGATAATGATGCAGGGTTTAATGACCAACAGTGATAGAGACAGTATATTGCACGGTCTTGATGAAATAGAGAGAAGAATTGAAGCAGGTGAATTTGTGTGGAGAACAGATAGGGAGGACGTACATATGAATATAGAGGCGGCGCTCACAGACATTATTGGGGAACCTGCCAAAAAGCTCCACACAGCAAGAAGTCGAAATGATCAAGTTGTGACAGATCTTCGCTTGTGGTGTCGGGAAGCCATTGATAAAATTCTCGCATGCATTAAACAACTTCAGGTTCCTTCTGAATTACTGTACTGTTCTCATACTTCTGATTATATTCCAGAGTTATCTTCCTTCCCAGACGAAGAAACACCATCACCACAAAATATCTCTTTTTAGAAAAATCACCACCTCCCTGCTATCTTTCTTTCAGGGCCTTTCTTTTTTCTTTTTGCTGGTTAATTTGTCAATGTGTTGTAGTGATGATTTCAAGACAAATCATCTGATAGTTATACCATAATGTGGAGTTATGTTTAAAGCTTTCAGGTTAGAAGATGCACTCTAGAAGGTAATAAACTTTTTGTCTGTCAAAATGTATGATATTTCAAATTAGAAGCAGAGAACAAAGGAAACCTTCACTTAATAGGGATGTTATATTAGATGGCTCCGAAGGCAGCAATTTAATTAGCTTAATTCAATTGGGAGACAGCATAGTGATTGTACATTTTAGATCATTAGATTAGTTACATGCTTCTCGTTTCATTGCATTTCCTTAAAATCTCAGTGCTTATGCTAGTTGATAACTAGAAACCTCAAATCAAGGATTCAAAGATTGAGGTATGGTCCCATACTGGTCAACATCTTATACACATCCTGTGGTTTGGGATCAGCATGGGCTGATATGAGGCTGATTTTGTATGTATGTATATATGTATGTATGGATGGATGGATTTCAAATCTTTGGCTAACTATAACATCATTGCCCAAGTTTTCTAGTTTGTGGCCCTCCAGTACATTGTATTTTAAACATATTTCATTAATCTAGAAGGGAGTAGCAGCAATTTGATATAAGGGGTTGCACTATTTTTGACTGTCTTGAATCCTGTGATATAGCATTGATGATTTTCGAAGAGATCTGCTGTCATTAGTCACACCTGGTGGATATACCCGATAATAAATGCATGCGATTGGCTTGTTTTGGTGGTCTCAAACTTTTTTCTGGTATGCTATAATGTTTGGTTTACATTCTGATCAGTATACATACCAAGCTTGCTAATATTCTTTCATTTTCAGAACTTATTTCTGAATTCCAAGACCACCAAGACCATTGTCTTTTTTATGCTTAAATAAATTAAAAGGATTTGCTATGGGAAAACATTCTGGTTTCTGTATTGTTTGATGTTTAATGCTCAAGTACTTGGGTTGTATATTTTCATGTTGTGTACGATTTCTCTGCAACATGATCATGCCAGAAGTTATATTTGATTAAGCCTGAGTTGGTCCTTGTAATTTCAGGTGGCATTGGTTAGTTTGGCTTTAAAAAATGAAGGGCTGATAGTTCCTGGATACACTCATCTACAGAGGGCACAGCCTGTTTTACTGCAACATCTTCTGTTAACATATGTTGAACAGGTAAAAGAATTGCCATATGAACTTCTTTTTTGGACTTCGAGAGTCTCTAAAGTCTATAGTCACGGTCTCTTTGTGCTTGGGCTAAGCTATTTCATCTCGTAATTTTATTGTTCTGTTTTCTTTGATAGTAATACAAGAAGATGAAAAATATTTAAGACCATTTGCAACTGCTTAAACAAATATGATAAAAAAAAAAAAACTAAAATTAAAGATCATGTTCTTAAGCTCAAGAAGGAAAATATGCTGGTGCTATGGCTTTTACGATCTCTTGGTCATGCCATCATGAGCCTGGTCCTTGGAACCATGTGAAAGGTTGAGATGGATCATATTATTTGAGGGAAGGTTCATGTGGAGCTGAACTGGAGTTGCATGGTAAAATGCATGAGCAGAAGTATTGTGTAGTTCATTACATCAAACTGCTGCTCAGCATGATCATTGATTACAAAATACACCTGAAGATTAAGTTGATGGGAGGCTTCGTTTATATCAAACAATTTTGTAGTTATAAACTTAGAGGTGAAGCTGCCTTTATATGAACATAAAATTCAAGTTAGTCTTAACATGTTGGAGTGCAATGAGATTTTTAACCATGTACATGAATAAAGGCAGGTTTGCATTGATAAGACTCACAATCACTTGCATATGAATTTCTTTGCTTGCACTTAAAACTGTTATCCCTTTTTTCTTTTGAAACAATTACTGCCTGACCACATACTGTTCTCAACAATTCAGCCATGTGCAATCAAACTGGTGTGAGTCCATTTGGTGATTTGATAAGTATGGAAAGTTAGGACCAGGCGACCAGCCTTTAAATTGAGTGTCTTCAGGTAGATCTATGTGAAGCACATTTTGAGTTCTAATCAGTGACATGGTCTAAATCCTTGAAAGAGCTAGTATCCTTCTATTGAAATATGTATGAGCATGCTCTGATGTTTATTCGTTGTCTATATAAGTGATGCTACCACCATTTCTGTGTCTTTACCTGTTAATTTCTGAAATAAACATAATTTTGCTCTGTTATTTGTCACATTTTTTCCACAATGAGTTTGTTGCATCAATTCTTTGCAGTAAGCTGTATATGTGGCATCTATTTCTTTTTCTTCTGGATCAATGAGAACTAATAATACAAATATTTGAATTAATCTTGATTGCATCAAAAGACATGCCAATGAATCTTAGAACTAATAGATTGATAAATTTACATTTTATGCTGTAGCTTGAACGTGATGCTGGTCGACTAGTTGATTGCAAGGATCGGATGAACTTCTGCCCCCTTGGTGCTTGTGCTTTGGCTGGTACTGGCCTTCCCATCAACAGGTTCATGACTTCAGATGCCTTGGGGTTTAGTGCTCCCATGAGGAACAGGTATATTTTCCTTCATTTGAATCATTACTTGATACCTATTTCCACACCTGTCATCTTTATTGAACCTAGCAGATCTCCAGTTTCAACTGCCTAGCATTTTCATGTGGAAGTTCATTGTGGATTTTTCATAGTTGTTAAGATCTTTGTTAAATAATACTTGCATGGTTTTGCTTTGCCGCAATGCATCTAATACCTGGTCGAAGCTGATGGACTCACTACTCATGCTTTTGCTGCTTCAGAAAAAAAAGCAATATCCTGGATTGGAATCCTGGACATCTTTCAAGGGCAGGCCCTTGGGCATGACGTGCCACCCAACTAAGCTGACAGTTGTTGGCTTTAGAATACTTCTTTGATTTTTTTTGTTTCTAAAATTACTGCCAAACCAACAAATAGGAATTACTGATTCAGAGCTTTGCCTCCAAAAGAAACATGTTCCCATTATCCCTGATGTTCAACATTTACTCAATTGGCTTAGCTTTTTGTTTATTCTTTTTTTATAATAAATATAGATGCTTCGCTAATATTTTAAAAATAGCTAGAGATCATTTTATCAAAACTTTGTTGATTTCCTTCCAAGAAGGTGTTTTTGGGAGTAAAAGCTAGAACAGGTGCTTAAAAAGAAAGAAAGAAATTAATGCTAAAGGAAGGAGGTTTTAATGCATAAAAATAAAACTGGGTCGGGCTTTGAATTGATTGATGCTGTTCCTTCCAGTTCTTTGCATGAATGTAAAATGAAAACAGGTAGGGGCTTGAATTGTTTTATACTATTCCTTCCGGTTCTTTGACTGTGGCTATTCCTCTTGCTGAAATTGTTGTTTTTTATAGCATTGATGCAGTATCAGATCGTGATTTTGTCTTGGAGTTTTTATCGGCCAATTCCATCACTGCAATTCATCTTTCACGGCTTGGTGAAGAATGGGTTTTGTGGGCATCAGAGGAATTTGGATTCTTGATCCCCAGCGACTCAGTATCCACAGGAAGCAGTATTATGCCCCAGAAGAAAAATCCAGATCCAATGGAACTTGTTCGTGGAAAGTCTGCTAGAGTTGTGGGAGATCTTGTTACTCTTCTAGTCCTGTGCAAAGGGCTTCCTCAAGCTTACAATCGTGATCTCCAAGTATGTTTTGTAGTTGGTTTATTCTTGCACTTTCCCTTATAAGAGTGGAATATTTTTCTTTTTAAATTTGCTGCTTATAATTGATGATTAAAACTGTTTCTCTTGAGCAGGAAGACAAGGAACCTCTATTTGATAGCGTTAGGACTATACTAGGAATGCTCGAAGTAACAACTGAATTTGCATGCAACATTACCTTCAACCATGCAAAAATCAAAAGAGCCCTACCAGCTGGGCATCTTGATGCCACAACCCTTGCGGATTACCTTGTGAAGAAGGTAAACTAATTTTTGCCTTGCTTTTCACACTGACACAGCATTCACTTTTAAGCTTCTTTAAAGTTCACAGAATGGTACTCCATGCATAAGGGACTGAACTCTAAACTAAATTTGGAGGAATTATTGTTAGGTTTGCTTTTGAGTTCCTGAAAAATGCAATTTTCTTATTCAAGTTCCTGATTATAGTTTTTCTTTTGGGATATACAGGGAAGCGAAGCCACCCATTTTTTTTGAAAGAAAGAAAGAAAGTTACAGAGCAAAGTAGAAAATTACCAGAAGTTACAAACTAGAAAATGAAAGATATAGACTGCAGATTGGATGAAACAAACAGAACTAAGAGAGAAGCCATTTTCTGATTAATTATAATTCAATAATCTAAAATTAGAATGTGTTCCTTAAATTAGTCTTAAATTCAAATTTTCATGCTAGGAAAAAGCTGCCTGGCCTTAAGTCTTAGCAATTTTTGCCATGCCCTCCTGAACCATTCGATTTGGGCGTAGTACTATACTGCCCTGAACTATCCAATTTGAGGCATACCGACTCATAGCAGGATGGAACTGGTATGAAAACACTATTCAAGTTGGTGCAAACCCCAGACCAGCTTGTATCGAGCTGATTGTACCATACTACCTGGTACTGTCCAAAACTGAGGTGCCTATTAAACTGTACCGGTGTGTATTGTCTGGTTTGGGTATTACTGTGATAAAATGCTGAGAAAAAGAGTCGGGAGCTATCTTTGTATGAGGTACGTGCGCTGCTGTACTGATTCGGTTACATATCGGTATGGTATCCTTTACTGAGATGCAGATCTTGAGTCTTAAATTATTGTTTGCGAGCTTGGTGGTGATCCATCCCTTGTATTTTATTAGTTTATCAAAGAATGACTGCTACACTAGCACGCATGTTTCTAGATTTCGGTCTTTTTTTAATCACCTTGCCAGTTTCTCATACCTTTGCCTTTTGTTTGTGCAGGGGATGCCTTTCAGAACTTCTCATGAAATAGTAGGGAGGTCTGTTGCTCTGTGCGTTGCAAAGAACTGTCAGCTTTCGGATCTTACTCTTGATCAACTACGGAGCATAAATCCTATTTTTCAGGAGGATGTCTATGAGTATCTCGGAGTGGAAAGTTCAGTGAAGAAGTTCAGCTCCTATGGGTCAACAGGTTCAGAACGTGTGGCCGAGCAACTCAACTTCTGGGTTACAAGGCTTCATATCAACCAAACCCAGGTGTAGACTGAACAATTATGGATATTACCGAGTTCCGACGGATTATTGGATTTGGTTTATTACGTGACTTAAAAGTTCATATTTCCATCATTTCATTCTGTGAATTATCACTGGACATCTCTTTTTTGGGAAAAGCTAGTAGGTCAAGATGTTGGGCTTACGTATTTGAGTTTGTTAAAGAATCTCTAACGTTTCATTTGAGACAGCTTTATGTTCTTCGCCCCCCAATTATCACACACAGACACTGCACTAATCAATACTAATTCAGGTATAATGTCGAACCTCATCTACAACCGGGGTTCTGATTATGTGACAATTAATCATAACCATCTACCCTTTTCCCAATTATTTGCAATTTTAATCAAATATAATTTCAAGCATAACTGGACGTCAAACCAACCAAAGCCAAAAGAACGCTCTCAGAAAGAGAGGAGTCACTTTTGATCAAACTTTGCCTGCTATGATAAAAAAATGCTCGAAGAAGTGCCCTTTTAGGTTATTGATTAGCTAATTTAAATATTTCATTGTCCATAAAATTTAAAAATAGATGATAAAACATACTAACTTTAGAAGATATTAGCCCTGTTAAATGCATATTACCATCCTAAAGTTAACCAAGTAATACGGTTGTTAGAAAATCTTGGATCAGAGGGAGAGACCTTGATGTGATGATGGCAGCCTTCTTTCTAAACTAAGAAGTAGGAGAAGTAATAGAAGAGATTAGAAGAAAAGAAAGATTGATTTTTATTAATCCTTGAAGAAGAAACCTGAACCAGCGCCTCTCTAACACTCGAGAAACAATTTCACCTTGTGGACTTCCTCACGCAATATCTCCTTCTCCAAACCCGTGGAAGATCTCTACGCTCAAGCCTTTCTTCTACGTGATGTAACCCTCACGCTGATTTCTCTCTCATACCCCTCTAAACCGACACTTCCTATATATAATCACATAGGCGGTTTGGGGCTTCCTAAGTTGATTGCAACAAACCAACTAATACTTGGACTTAAACCCCATAACCCACAAACCGGGTTATGTTACAGACTCTCAAAAACTTCCCCTAAGTCACATGAGATAAAACTGAAATTTAAAGCATCCCTGGAACACCTCCAGGAAACCCCTGGAATACATCCAGGACGCTCTTGGGATACGCCTCCAAGTTCCAGGGATCGTCTCCAGCATCCCTGCCATGGTCTTCCAAGTCTCTCCAAGGCTTAGGAGCACCACAAAATCCCTACAATCTCCACCTTGGTGCTCCCAAGCCTTGGCAAATCCGGCAATGTACTCCTGCACAACCCCGCTGTAACTGCGTATCATGACAGCCTCTTATGCAGATCTTCTTGTCTCTGCCAATACCCTTCAACTCTGTGCACCCTTGGAGGCATTTGGGATGACCGCCTCCACAGCTAAAGACCCTTGCTTGTACCTTGATACCACCATTGTAGCTTTCTTTTGCCCGGCAACTGTATCAAATTTTTTCTTGGACTTCCCTGGAGAGAACCCAGCGAACCTGAACCGGTACTCGTTGTAACTGGAGCTCTACCTGACACCATCTTCTCAGAGCCACGCCTCACTACCTGTGCACGCTGCTCCACCTGCCTCAGAGCAGCCTTGGCGCTGGTGCTGGGATATGACTCCTCCTCGTGCACCCTTCCGCTCCGATCTCGCGTCAAATTCTGCTTCACCCGTGAAGCCACCTCTCCCCGATGCTCCACCTGAAACTGAAGTTCACCTGATGCCACAGAATGAAACCCCGAGGTCAGCAACTCAACGCTGCCCTGCTGAGCCTGCACCTGAACCTCGTACCCAGGCGCTGCCTCCTCGGACCCTCCGCATCCCGCGGATCCCTCCGAGACCATTTTAGATACACTGCCTCCCGCAGGCTCCTCCAAAACCAAGAGCTCATTCGACTCTTCCTTTGACCCAGCGACTGAATCGGAGAAATCTGGGCTTTCCTTTTCTCCATCCTTGCACTTCTTCCTAAGCGGACACTCCCGCTTAAAGTACACTGCTGTACCACACTTGTAGCACCTGCCAGCCATGCTGCCTTTCCTGGACTGTACCCGTCCCACCTGTTCACCCTTCTTCCATTTTCTTGGCTTCTCTGATACAGCCAAACTGTTGACTCTGTCTTGATTTTGATGATTGACAAAATGTTTAAGTATAAATGAGTACTAATTATATTTTAAGTGTATTTTTCAGATCTTAGTACTTAACCATGTTGGATGAAGAAATGCTTGTATTTCAGTTGAAAAAGTCCTTAATTTAATGGAAAATCAAGTATATAGACTTTGGAATTAATATGGAAGAACTTGAAGAGGTTAAAGTTTCAATTTGAAGATGTTTCAGCAATGGCACGAGGAGCCCCTTCGAGGTCGGGTCCCCTGGCCTGGGCGCGTCTCATCCACCTCAGCCGGCCCAATCTCGATCAAAGATAAGCCCCTCTGGCCTGGTACCGAGCTCGTTCCTTCTCCGCACAACCGAGCCGCCGCAAGGCAGGTCCCTGTAGGTGGGCCCCATCTTCCAAGCTCGATCTTCAACGCAAATCAAGATATCAGCCGCCAAGGGAGCAGCACCTCCCAGCTGAAGACAGTGGCAGACCCTCCGAGGACCGTACGACAGCACTCGCCACGTCACCATTAATATCCACGGCCGCCATTCACACCAGAAAGAAGGAAAGCTCACATCAAGGCACTGTGCCCCCTACCGGCTTGCTACACGACCGGGAAAAAAACACCAAGGAGCGCGATTCCCAAGAGTGGTAGTGCGACAGTCGAGGCCCTGTCAGGCTTCCAGGGAGGAGCAAATCGAAGGAATGTCAAAAGCTTGTGGAAGCTTCTTCAAATACCCAATAAAGAAGGCGTATCGTTCACGGCACGACATCACGTCATACCCATCTGCCAACATGGGAGGACCCCGAGGCAAGCCGCAAAAAAGGACCCAGCCAGTATAAGCAAAAAGGAGGTAACAACGCTCATTTTTCCAATTCCAAGCAAGTGTAACACTCTCTCCACGAGAGAACACACAATTTTCTAACAACATATCCACCACAAAGGAAAAGAGGAGAGAGGGGAGAGGCCAGAGAGGAGGGTAAGATCACCTCGGCCACCACATCTCCCAGCTCACTCGCACTCTCATACACTCCACTCACTCCTCCTAGCATGGAGCTCATCCAGAGGGGCTCGACCAGGAGGACATGTTCCCCTGGATCGCCACTACTTGACCGTCGGAGTGCCCCCGCCGGAATCCCCGGCCCGGGTCACTGATGTTGCTTCCTTGCGATCTCGAGGCACCGGAGGCGTTCCCAGGCGGGCGGACGCGAAACACCCGATGCCATCAGCAACTACGGGCCACGACGATCCGGGCGGCAACAACTAGCATAATATAAAAAAATAAATTAAAGAAAATTAAAATATTTGAAATGATAATTGACACTTACTAATTGATGGAACCAGTTTGTAAAGTTCTATGAGCATTGTGCAAAAATTTTGGCCTCACTTATCCTTGGGTTGCCCATCTCAGCATCCCATCATATTATCTAAACATGCATAAAATAAGTATACTGTAATAAGTGATTGAAGAGTTGGGATTGTGATAGATACTTACTCAATATATGAGTTAATCTCATAGTTTAGCAAAATATATATCCCTGCCTGTCAAAAATTAGTTCAGTTATAACCTGAAGAATCTTGTGCCTAAATTTACAAGTAGGATAGGCAAATATGGTATGCTCTAATCCCTTACCACCATAATCATCATGATCCACTTAAGTCAACTTTGTCTGCACTCTGGGATTGAAGTAGTGTCAGCTAAAATTTAAAATTTTATTTATTATGTAAGTCCCCACAAAAGAACCTTCAACTCTGATCTTATTTTATACTTTTTTCTTGAGATGTACATGTATCTTTTAAATGAATATATCCACCTATACTGCACTGGTCCCCCTACCTTAGATTCATATGTCAGATGAATCACAAAGTGCTCCATGAAGTCAAAGAAGCTAGAAAGGAATATCTTCTCTAACTTGTATATAGTCTCTACACTACTAGCCTCAAAATTGGAGATGTGTCCGGGGGATAGTTTGATAGCTCAAATATATCTGAAAAAAGACTAAGCTCGATCAAAGAACTCCATATAGAGTTACGAAAGAGATTATGTCCAGCTAATGATAGTAATTGTTACATAAAGAATAGAAGCTTTCAACAAGTTTTCCATCCTTCGATAGTATTTTCTTTATTATTACTATAATCATATCATAATAATTGATCGTCATATTAAACTTGACCTTCAAGTTCAACAACTCTGATATAGCTAATAATACGGTATGTGTTTCACATCCTGGCCATAGTAGTTCATCAGCATCTTTCAGTATATGGTAAAAATCATCACTACCAGCTTCTAGATCATCCTTCACATCCTAGTTAAATTCAGAACCAATTGCATCTATAACAATGCTTACCATTCTATCCGTGTCTCTATCATACTCACTTCTAACCTTTGCAACTGTCTTTCATATCTTCCAATACAAGTACCAATGCTTGTAGTTTGGCATAAATCCATTCCTAAATAAATGGACAATAATTGTATCCCTATCAAAAATTTTTCTGTTATCACATATCTTACAAGGGCAACGAGCATATCCTTGATGTAAGAGTGTTGCATTTTCGAAAGAATAATCATAGAAGTACTCTATACCCTTCCTATATTTAGCAAAAATCACCGCATTAACTACTCTCGATGATCCATCTAACTGCAGTTCATGACACACTATCTATGAATTGTGCATATATAAATACAAGGCAATTGCTAATTAATTATTTTATCATTTAAAATGGCTTATATAATAAATACATCATATCATCAACTAATAAGTATCAAAGGTCTTATCATATTCAGAAATTGTATTAGTTTTATAAGTCAATTATAGTACTCAAACAATATAAAAAAGTAGCTGAAAAAAATTTGATAGTATTTTCTCTTAGTTCTTCCCACATGGTTGAAAAAGTGTGAGGAGAACTAAAGAAAAACACCATCCAAATTTTCTCTCGAACCCTCAATATATCATTGGATTATTGTAATTACCTATAGAATTAATTACAATTTTTAAACTATTTATACTAGATATTCAATTAACCAATATACATAATTCTCCCAACGGTATAAAAAATATGTATAAAAATATATGGATATTGTAGAATGTGTATTTTAATCAAAAGACAGGTCTATGGCTTTATGTAATGCAAAATTTTTAAAATAAATATCCCAGCCCTAATGTTTGTAATGCTACCTGGCACCTTTACTTGGCTTGAACGCACAGGGCGTGCAAGGGCTGGCTACCCTATATGCTAGTTGGGACCCGAGGCCTATCCTTCTTGCAATAATATATTAGGGTTTCTTTTACCAAAAAAAGAATAAAAAAAGACATCCCTCAAGGTTTCCACATGATGGGCTTGAAGATCATGTCAATAATCACGTTATCTTGATTCTCCGAAGTCATAATATCACTCCTCGACATCATCATGTACAAGTATACTATATTTTCATGTTCCTTGTGATAATGGATGATGATCCATAAAACAAATTTGATCATGCTTATATTCATAATAAATCAATTCCACTTATCAAGCATTATTGATGTCAGACTTGTTGAATGCACCTTGTAATTTTCTTTCACCTAGTTATTAATTTTGAGAATACGTTCCCTATTTTATTCTTTCCATGTGTCAAGGTAGTGATCCATGATAGTGACGGTTCTTTTCTTATTTCAAAAGCAAAACTTCTTTCATTTAAGGAGCGCGGAGATGAGATCATGGATCCCATAGTTAGAAGAGATCTAGGAACTTCGATTTGGTATTGATCCATGTACTTTGTTCTTCTTTTTGAGCACTATGGGATGATGCTACATCTCCATATTGGCATTAGAAAGATATGCTAATGATACCATGGATTTTTTACCAGCATCTTGGTTGGCCTAATAGCCAAGGCTGGAGCTACATGGGCTTTTGGATTGTATGCATGAGCCACCTTACAAAAGCATTCTATATAAATGCATGTTCAAGTTTAGATTAATTCTTGATAGCCTAACCATATGCATATCATCCAATCCTGATTCATGCTAACTGATTTGCACTACCTCGCTTAGAGCCTTGTTGAATTCTAACCATGGTCAGCTTTCTCCATTCAAACCAATTGGAAATTTAAGATACTTGCATGTTTTGTTCCCTACATGATCAAAATAAAATAATTCAGCTACATGAATGCTAAACCAACTCATTTTATTAAATCGATTGGATTATTCATCTAGATTAGGTCAACTAATTGAATTTGATTAATTGCAACCGAACAAGACCAATTGGCTTGTACTTGAAATTAGTCAATTTTACAAAGTTTAACTATTTTCTAGGATATACCATAATATTTCATGAGATGTGGTTATAAAGTCTATAGGTAATCTTTTTTTATAAATGATCTAGATTTTAAAAACTCAAAAAATTCGAGTTGTTTTTAGCATATTAAGTATTTTGCTTGAATTTGAGAGATGTTAAAATTAAAATTCAAACATATGAGTTTTCTTTTGGGAAGTTGTTAATGCTAACTTGATCTCCATTTTTTTTGTTATGGGAGATCTAAACACATAATATGTCTCTATAGCTAAGCAGGTTTAAGATGATATACCGTAAAAAATATCTTGTGGTAAAAGATGCCTTTCTCCTTTTTCTTTAGTAAAAAGAAATGTTAGGTTACTAGCCAAAAAAATGAAAATAAGACCCCACAAAAACCCCTAAACATTTACTTTGATGGATTAGATTCGAGTCCCATTCATCGGTATCATCATAAGTGGCTTTACTAGCCGGTGAAGATAACGGCACCAAAAATAACTTTCCTTCCCTGCTAAAAGATACCCAACCAAATAGTATAGAGGTTATAAAATTGAAGTATCGGACAAATTAAGTTGAGAATTATATATAGCAATATCGTAGGATGGTTGGCACCATCCTATTTATGAGAACTCTCCAATATACCTCATGCAATCAATGAAGTAGCAATCCGGAATGGTTAACCATGCTTATCATGCCATATCAAGTCAGGTCATGAGGTCGTCAACCATTCAAAATATCAAACTATTTGAATGGTCCTAGCTTTAACAGGTTATCTTTAACCGTCCAAACTTCTTGGAAGCCTAAATCAATCACCAAGTTTGTTGTCAAAATAATTTCCTACCAAGCTGTCATGATAAATTAAACCTTTTAACCAATTCATCCTTAAGTTAATAAAGTCAACTTTCCAATAATCATAATTCTAAACTCCAAATATAGCAACTACTCTAACTAATCCCCTCTCCCCTCCCCATGTTGCTCTCCTTATATATTCCATCTCCTCCCTCCCTCCCTCCCTCACCCCCATCAAACCACGACCTCCTATTAGCATTAGTAATTCAAACCAAACCCATATATACCAAGATGGCCCCCAAGCCCCAAGTTGTCGTGATCCTCCTCCTTCCGTTTTTCCTTTTATCCTCTGCCATGGCCTTTAACATCACAGCTATTCTCGAGCCATTCCCCGAGTTTGCCACCTTTAGCAACTATCTCAACCAAACGAAGCTTGTCAATGAAATCAACCATCGCCAAACCATCACCATTCTCGTCGTTGACAACTCTAGAATGTCTGCAATCTCCTCCCTCCCCGAGGAAAGCCTCAAACATGTCATGGAAGTCCATGTCATCCTCGACTATTATGATATCAAAAAAATCAACAGCATATCACATAGGAGCTTCATCCTCACTACCCTTTTCCAAACCACCGGCGTCGCTGCCAATAGAATGGGATTCCTGAACGTCACTCATGAGACTGGCATGCCGGTATTATTTGGGTCAGACGTCCAGGGAGCCCCGCACACCTCCACCTTGATTAAAAATGTTATAACGATGCCATATAATATTTCAGTGCTCCAAATTTCCGAGCTCATTATCCCACCTGGCATTGATGGTGCACCGTCCACTGCCCCTGTATCGGCCTCACCTGGGATGACCGATACCTCGGCGGAGGCTCCAGATGCAATCGATGCTCCAGGAGGTGATATTATTGATGGCCCTGCAAGTGCTCCAGGAGAAAGCGCTGACACCCCTGCCGACGCTCCAGGAGTAGATAAGCCGGCCTCCGATGCGCCGTCCGAAGAGCCATCCAGTTCATCAACGAGGAGCCGACTACCAATCGGTGCTATCGTCGGACTCGTCATGATGAGCATTGTATTCTTGTAAGCTCTTTGGTCATTCGAGACCGTTGAAATGGGTGACTTATGTTTCGCGCCTTGGGGGCCACATGGAATATTAACTTTTGCCTTTCTTCAACCATGTAAAATAATTTTAAATTTTAAATCTAATTCATTCTATGGCCGTGGATATTTCATGCATGCAAAGCAAATAAATGCCCATCGACTGGTGCTGTATAAAAGCACTACCTTTCATCCTCAGGTCCGGCTGCCCGGATGAAAAGAACACGATTTGCCTGCATTATAATTAATTAACTACGCTTTTTAACCCCCCCCCCAAAAAAAAATAAATAAATAAATAAATATAGCACATATATTTGCCTTGATCCTGACTAAACAACATCCATCTTCCATATCATGAGCATGATATCCGAGCATGGCCATGGGCATCGTCGTGCTTTATTTTGTTCATTTATCAGCTAATGTTCTTTCTCCAACGTCTAATTATTTTGAATTTTATAACAAAGTTTAAGATAGCGATTGCAACGGCCTCGAAACTGTTTGCTTCTCCACTTTCTCGTGCATGCAGCCCCACGGCCTCGAACGCGATAACCACAAGTTGACCGCCTTTTTTCCCCTCTTCTCGTGCCCCTCTTCGGACCACCGCCCACTCCTGACGACCGTAAACGATGCCTAAAGTTCGTGGTGTCATCTTTATTTATAATGGAGTTCGCCCTTTTCTTGTTTAATTAAAACTAGACCTTTTTTGATAATGGAGTTCGCCCTTTTTCTTATTTAAAACTAGACTTTTGGTAAAGTTCGCCCTTTCTTTAGTTAAAACTGGACTTCAACATAGAAAACACATCAGAGACGAGCAAGGCAGCAAGAGGGAAGCTCGGCCGCAGCCATGAGTACCATGAAGTTCTGCCGAGAATGGTGAGCTTCCTCCAAGTAAAAGGTCATGACTTCTTTAGAGCATCCATGCTTTCATTTTCAGTATATCTTCTTCTTGTCTTGGTACAGCAACAATATACTTTACCCGAAGGAAGACAGGGAACAGAAGATCCTCCTGTATGCATGCCGCAACTGTGATCATCAGGTTCCCCTCTGTCCCTTTTAGATGATCTCTTCTCTCACAGTCTTTATGAGAGATTATATGACCCAAGGGTCGTAACCTTCTCCATCATGTTGCCAACACTGTGTCCCCCCGTTTTGTAACTCCAAGCAAGCAAGTTATTGGATTTCCGTTCTTAAAGTGATGACTATGAAGGACTAGTGCTGTATATGGTTGAATGTGTTTCTCAAAATTGTAATCAAAATGCAAGATTTATGTCGTTATATTTGGAGCTAAACAATGGGGCTTTTGGTCGAGATATTATGTATGGGTTGCTTCTGTTACAAGATGATTACCATGCTGGTTTGTCTTTAGGAATGGGTGCCTTTGACACATAAATTGGTTGAATGTGTATGGGTTGCTTCTGTTACAAGATGATTACCATGCTGTATATGGTTGAATGTGTTTCTCAAAATTGTAATCAAAATGCAAGATTTATGTCGTTATATTTGGAGCTAAACAATGGGGCTTTTGGTCGAGATATTATGTATGGGTTGCTTCTGTTACAAGATGATTACCATGCTGGTTTGTCTTTAGGAATGGGTGCCTTTGACACATAAATTTTTTAACTATTGTTTTAAGAAGCTGGAGTCATTCTCTAATGGGTGAGAGAGTGGTTATTATGGTTGTGATGGAAATGGTTTTAGACTTTATATCGGCAGTTCATGAGAGTCTCCGAGATGGAAGGTGAGAATTTCATAGGGCCTATTTGCTTCCTGCTTTCCAAAGTTTTTCTATTACTTCCGTTGAAGGAAAGGCACTTATTGTTTTTCTTGAAGTCTACTTATGTTTTGATCTTATTCCCTAAGGGTGAGGATTTTGAAGAATTGCTTGTCCAACCTTCCGTGGAAATAATTTCTTGAAAAAGACAGAACTTTTAGTTAAAGTTATAATATCGGTAATTTTTCTTTAGTTTTCAGAGAATGGCCGTGGTGATGTTGTTCTCCTATATAAGAGCTTTTGCTGAAAAAATGTTTTTTCTTGGTGGGTTTCTTCTGGCCTTTGGAAATGTTAAATTTAAGACCAGTGACAGAAACGTTATAAATAATGTTCAAGGTTGTTTAGGATATATCTTTATGATCAAGTGGATTGGAGCATGTACCTTTGGAGGACAGGCCACATTTTTTTTTAAAAAAATGGTTTTTCTTATAAATTTTTTATTGCCTATCTTTAGAGGAGTAGGACAAGGTTGAGCCACATGTCCGATCCTTTGCATTGTTGTACCTGAGGACTTCAGTAAGATGCTTTTGACGACTAATAAAATCCCTTTCTGTCGCAATTCTTTTTCCTTGATTATGCTCGACCATATGCTTCCTTTCGGATTGTTCAGTGGAATCGAAGAATGTGTAAAATATGCTCTATGCTTTGTGTGTTATGCACAAGGAGAGAGCAATTCTTTCTTTGTATATTATGTTCATGCTTTTAGCATGATATGTAATGCAGGGTAACCATTTCATATGACATCCATGCTTTATAAAAAGTGGTATAATTTGGAGGATTAAGGTTGAATTATAGCATGCTTATATGTTTCCAAGATTTATCTCTCCAAAAGCAAGTCCTGTACTGCATGACAAAGTAAATTTGTTTCTTTAATGCCCACTTCTTATTCAACAACTTCATCTGTCTTGCAACTGATTTCTCATCTAAATATCTATAGGTAGCGTGTACCTGAAGATCTAAAGATGTGATTTGTCCACCCTTCTTTAACCATGTTGGAAGCCAATTAGTAGACCCTTCCATATCTTTAACTTATTGTAGATAAGCTTTTTTTTCTTTTTTCAATTTTTTTTTATAGGTTGGAACTCAAAATTTTCCTTGATGTATGTTCAGTTTGAGTTCTTTATGCAATTAATTCATCATGCACTTTCTTCTCTGCCAATCTTGAATTTTGTTGTGGAAGGGAGTTGTTGTTATAGGTGATGACAGTAGAGCTCATTCATTTCTAATTAATAAATAATGCTTCTTGCACTGATCGCATGCAAGCTTTCATGAAAAATCTCCTACATTTGTGCTGAGCACCTCATCAGTGTCTGTGCAACATTTTTCTATCTTTTTAAGTATTTCTTCTCGTCGACGATCTGAAGGGAGATCTTTTTGCTGTCAGGAGGTTGCTGATGACAACTGTGTCTATAGAAATGAGATACATCACTCCAGCGGAGAACGCACACAAGTCCTACAAGATGTAGCAGCAGACCCAACTCTTCCTCGTACCAAGTCTGTTCGATGTGCCGTGTGCAACCATCCAGAAGCTGTTTTCTTCCAGGTATGATCTTGTTCATATATGTTATATATTAGGATCATGTATTTGAACAGCAGCAGTACATCCATGATGCATGGCAGTTCTGTTTTTTGCCAGATGAAATAAAGAAGCATGTAAATTTGATTACCACAGACTTTTAGGTCAATATTTTTTTAATTGTAATGTGCATTCAAGTTTCCAAGAGTTGTAAACTTTGTTAGATTCAGAGTAATCATGAGATATGTGTCTTCATGAAGCAAAGAATGACCAGAAAAAAAAACAGTAAGTTTGTAGTGTAAGTTGCTCTATATGATTAATGAAGTTTGAGCTTAAGTCCTTATTTTTTCTTAGAAAAAATTTTTAAAAAAAATTCTTAGGCATTCCTTTCATCTGATGTTATTAATTTAGTGCAGTTATGTCACCTGGCATTTGCATCTTGTTTTTACATATAAGCTCTATAGAATTAATCCAGAAAAGGTTATAGAAAAGTAACTGAGAGAAGGTTACCAGAATATCTCTTTTAAATTACTTCATTTTTTTATTGGGTTAGTCTTTAATTTCTACAGTGTTCTGTATTTACCGATACATTTATGACAAGCCTGAACATCCCATGTGGTTGAATAGTTATATATGGATTATTATTATGATGTCTTTGATCAATTTTTCTGATTTATATCTGATACTCCATTGACCACAACTCATGACAATTCATATGTACCAATGATAAAAATTTTGCAGGCTACTAGCAGGGGAGAGGAAGGTATGACCCTGTTCTTTGTCTGCTGCAACCCAGGCTGTGGCCATAGATGGAGAGATTGATGTTGGTTTTTCTTCCATTACTTCTCTGAGAAATGAGAATGATGTTAGGGTTGTGAGCTCTCTCCCTGTTTGGAACTTGCTAGTAACATATGTAAGCTTGTCTTATGTAGTATTTTTTGGGCTAGCAGAAGGTGATTTCAGTGCTGAGTTTTTGTGCATGGTGGAGCTTTGATGTTCCCCGAACATGATCAGTCAATCTTGTTTGGCGATACTTTGCTTGAACGTCACTAGTTTCTGATGTCATAAATGCATGAATGATAAGCTACTTGAAAACAGAGAATTTGGGCATTTGTGTCCCTTATATTCACCATTCCCTTGGACTACAGGGGCGGGGGGGCGCATGTTCGATGCTGGTCACATTTTTCGCTCGTTCTTTCTATCCGAAAGTGAGTACATTAACCTGATTCCACTAAAGCACATTTTTCGCTCGTCCTTTCTATCCGAAGGTGAGTACGTTAACCTGATCCCACTAAATGTCACATTTTTCGCTCATTCTTTCTATCCGAAGGTGAGTACGTTAACCTGATCCCACTAAATGTCACATTTTTCGCTCATTCTTTCTATCCGAAGGTGAGTACGTTAACCTGATCCCACTAAAGCACATTTTTCGCTTGTCCTTTCTATCCGAAGGTAAGTACGTTAACCTGACCCTAGAGTAGAACGCTCCCCCAGCATCCAGTCACATGTCCCAGAGAAAATTCCTGAATTTAATCGAGTAACCCGCAAGGCTCAAGCCTCGAACCCATGATCGGAGGGACAAGGGACAAAGCCCCCACCAACTGCACTACCACCTTAGTGGTCCTCGGACTACTTTTAAACCAACAAGACTTGAACTGGTTTGAGGGTTGCCAATGGTGAACATGCTAACACCCAACCAATGGAAACTGCAGAAAAAGTATCCTAATAATCTGCCAGTGTCAAGCTACAACAATGCGCATAAATTGTAAGGAATTTCCTCGAGAGGTCAGATAATGTATGAGAAGTTTAGGAGGTTTCTTTTCCAACTGGCAGTGCCGGTTCTCATGTTAATGCCAAGGGACATAGGGATTTTAGGAGTTCAAGCTATTGGAGGGACGCTATCCATAGGATTTGGACACATTCCAACCTACGATATGTGGTGGTTTTTTTTTATATGTAAACCCTCTACACATCCAAGTGATATGGATGAGTACATCATCCTGTTGGGATCGGTAATAATTCGCTATGATACCGGTTGTTGTGGAAGCGGAACAGAATCGTCGATTGTCAATATCGATACCATAAGAGAAAGAAGAAAAGATAACAAATACAATTTTTTTGGACATGCAAAAGGTTTCACTATGAAAAATAAACCTACAGATTGAACTCTCTCTCAATCCCATACAAGTATCTCTCAACAAGAAACCCCGAATCCTTCTCTCAAACTCTCAATCAGCCCTCTACAAGAGATCTATCACCACTTTTTCATCCTCCACCCTTTGGCTGTCTCTCTGCTCACGAATTTGTTGCCTCCACTCGTAGAGCATCTTACTAAGAGTCCAACGGTCTGAACAGAGTCCAAATCGGAGTCCTGTAGCTCTTCCAATCGCAGTTTGATTGCAACGCTGCTCATGGCCATCAATCACATTGAGATCCGTGCAGATTATGCCAAAATCATGCCGTGCGCGTCGTGCGCACGGGTTTCCTTCGGCTGGGCCCCATGCATTTTTGTCTTTTCTTCCGTGGGTCGCGCGTATGTTTCTTCACGAGGGGGGCGTTGAGGCGCCACTGGTTCAACAACCTCCACCTCGACTCAACGTACCGCCTTCACCTGACTTGAGAGCTTCTAAGGATTCCAAAGCCCCCATGCCTTGGGACAGTCGCCTGATCATGGATGGGCAAACATGGGAGTCGAGCCAGGCTGCTCAATCACATCTTCGTCATGTATTGTGCTCACCTCGACCTGAGACCTGCTCAGGAAAGTCTCCTGTGGCAATAGGAACTTTACTTTGCAACGTCGCCCGTCGTCCTCTCGAGTCTCGCGTCCCGTGCCCGATCCACTTGCTGTCGGAGCTCCACCTCGCACTGGACTCCTTGTAAAGAGGTAGTGATCCACACACTTCTTCCCTTGCAGAACAATCCTATTGCCATGCAAGACCTTTAGGACTTCATCACCGGCTCTCCACCTGTAGCCGCTTGAGTCCAATTTGCTGAGAAAAATTAGATTCTTGCTAAAACTAGGTACGCATCGGACCTCACCCAGTTTCGTCACTGTCCCATCATGTGCCTTCAAGCTGATTGTCCCGATGCCTGCGATCGCACAGCTCGATCCATCTGCTATGTGGACAGAACCCTCTCTATTGTCTAAAGAGTCAAATAGCTCCTCCCTACAACAAACATGGTATGGACAGGCAGAATCCAAAACCCACTGGAAAAAAGGGGATATCTCGTCGGATACCGAGAATACGTCGCTGATGTATCCATCATTGCCACTATCAGCCACCACCGTGATAGCCCTTGTCCGATCCCTGAGCAGCGGGCAATCTCTGACACAATACCCCAACTCATCGCACCTGAAACACCTAATCTTGTTGGCATCCTTTGACTTGGACCGTCCTCCTCGTGATCTTTGTCACTTCGCCTCTGGTCACCTGCACCTCCAGAAACTGCCAACGCTGAGTTCCCACCTGAACTCGAAGCCTGGTTCTCCCTCTTGAGAACCTCATTCTGAAGTAGCGCCGATGTCACCTCCTCCATCTTGATGGTGCTCTTTCCCACTAGAAGAGCAGTCACCAAGGACTCGAAGGACTGCGGTAGGGATGATAGCAATACAAGTGCCCGAATCTTCTCCTCAACTTTTTCACCGACACTGAGGAGATCGGTGAGAATCTTCTGGAAATTGCTCAGGTGCTCCTGCACACTCTGTCCCTCGGCCATCCGCAATTGATAGAACTGCTTCCAAAGGAACAAGGTGTTGGTGAGGGACTTCGCTATGTACATCTCCTCCAGTTTCTCCCACAACACCGTTGGGGAAAACTCATTCAGTACATGGGTCACCGCATCATCTGCCAGGTATAAGCGGATTATGCTTACCGCCTGCATCTGTAGCAATTTCCAGGTCTTCTGCTCTATAGTGTTTGGTCTCTCCTCGTATATGAGAGTGTTGATCAGCCCTTGCTGGATAAGCATGTCTTTCATCCTTGCTTGCTAGAGGGAGAAGTTGCTCTTTTCATCAAACCTGTTGATTTCCATTTTAATTGCACTTGTCTTCTCCATCTTCTTCGATCTCGATCAACCACGGACAACCTGGGCTCTGATACCAGTTGTTAGAATCGGTATCAACTCACTATGATACCGGTTGTTGCAGAAGCGGAATAGGATCGTCGATTGTCGATGTCGATACCACAAGAAAAAGAAGAAAAGATAACAAATACAATTTTTTCGGGCATGAAAAATGTTTCACTATTAAAAATAAATTTGCAGATTAAACTCTCTCTTAATCCCGTACAAGTATCTCTCAACAAGAAATCTTGAATCCTTCTCTCAAACTCTCAATCAGCCCTCTACAAGAGACCTCTCACCACTTTTTCATCCTCCACCCTCTGTCTGTGTCTCTGCCCATGAATTTGTAGCCTCCACTGTGTAGAGCATCTCACTAGGAGTCCAACGGTCCGAACAGAGCCTGCTATAACTCTCTCAATCACAATTTAATTGCAACGCTGCTTGCGATCGTCGGTCGCATTGAGATCCGTGTAGATTATGCCAGAATCACGTCGTGCACGTCGTGCGCACGGGTTTTCTTCTGTCGGGCCCCATGTATTTTTGTCTTTTCTTCCGTGGATCGCGCGGATGTTTCTTCACGAGAAGGACGTTGAGGCACCACTAGTCCAACACATCCTAGTTTCACCAAAGCATTAATCAGTCTGATAACGAATCCTATACATTCCATGTCCAGGTATTTAGGATAAATTCTTTTATTTAATCGACTCTGTCTCAGTTCGAATATGAGACATGGAGATGATCGAATCATAGCCAATACCGACTGAGTTACCATCTTGGTGGTGATAGTGGTGGTTCAAGCCTAAGGTTTTTTTATCCAAACCCAAACACGTTCATTGACCTGATCATGGAAACTATGGATTTCGACCATTTTTAGGCTAACCAAACACACCCTAAGAGAGAGAAATAGCTCAAAATGCCTTCCCATGGGGGCTCTGGGTTCGGGCGGCGACTTCTCTCCCTTCTCCACCCCCCACAAGTTCCCCACCTCCTCCATTCCTCCTATCATTTGTTGCCTACCGTTCTCCTTGTCATTATCTTGCCCTTATTCCTACAAAGACAAAAGACTCCTGTATTCATTCCTCTTTCTTTACTAGTAGACCTGGCGTTCAACCTTCCTTTTATCGGTATCTATTCACTAATTGCTTGGTTGGTTTTTTCCACTTGGTTTGGTTTGGTCAGTAATTTTTTGTCCAGCATGGACAGTATAGAAAAAATATATCGTCGAATATCATTAGACCATATTAGAGTCATATAAGTCCCGCTTTTCAACATGTATTTTATGTTTACAGTTTTATCTTTTTGTTAAAAATTTTGAATGAAATATTCCTTCTTTATAAAAAAAAATTATGATATCCATTAACTTAAGTCATGATACCCGGTGGCCGGCTTATAACATCCTCATATTTACCGAATGTCATAAGATCGAGGAGTATTTTTGTCATTGAAAAAAGTTTAAAAGTTTTTCAATAATAAAAATATTTTTGATCTTATGACATCCTGTTCATAAACGGATGTTCCAAGAAAAAGATATTTTCATCATTCAAGATTTTTAAGAAAAAAAGTAAATCACGAATATTAAATATATATTTAAATGATGAAAATATCATTTCCTTATGATATCAATTTGTGAACATGGTATCAATAACTATGTTCATAGAATGTAATAAGATTGAAAGTATTTTTATCTTTAAAAAAATTTAAAATTTTTTTGATGATGAAAATATTCTCGGCTTATGATATCATGTTTATAAATGGATATCATATGAAAAGAATATTTTCGGCATTCAAGATTTTTAATAAAAAATAATTTATAAATATTAAATATGTATTTGAATGATAAAAATATTTTTTAATATATGATATTTCTTTATAAACAAAATGTTATAATTATATTCACGAGGTTATAAAATCAGAAATATTTTAATTATAAAAAAAAATAAAAATTTTAATAATAAAAATATTTTTCGATTTTATAATATTTTGTGAAATGAGGATGTCATAAACTAGTTACCGGATGTCTTAATTCAAATTAACTAATATTAAAAAAATATATAAAAGAGAAATATTTTTAATATTTAATTTTTTTAAGAAAATATAAATCTGTAATATTGAATGCACGTTAACAAGTGGGATTTACGTGATCCACTTAAATTACACGATATATTTTTTCTCTGCCAGAATGGTGCAGAAAGACTATCATATTTTTGTAGTTAATTTGTTGTTGTTATGGTTTAGTTTTAAATTATCTTCTCGGACTGGCTTCGCTCTTCCAGTCCACCATCTGAATATAAAGAAAGATGGCATCGGACGACATGGAGCCAGGAGAAGCAACTCCAATCGTAAGGTTCCACATGAAGAGGTCGGGCTCGAAGATTTGTTCGAACAGCTTGTGAGCATAGCTCATATTTCCATGGAGCAAATTTGCCGATGAAAGCGATAACTCTCCAAGTGCTTGGAGATCCGGGTCGAATCCTTCAACAAGCAAAGTAGTTGCTTGAGATCCATGGAGCAGGCTAGAGAGAGCATTGCGACGAAGTGGAGCAAAGGGAGGAGAGGGTGCTGCGGTTTCTGTACGGATATGGAGATGAGGACATTGCAGTGCAGGTGACGACAAAGGGGGCGGGTTCGAAGGCGAGGGTGGCGGCAGCATCGGAGGGGAGCTCGAGCTTGGAAGTCCACGTGGGCAACACAGCGCAGGCGGGCGAAGCGGGCAGCGGACTCGAAGGCAGCGTCATACTGGATGGACTGAAGATGGTACGAGCACTTCGGGAACACATTTGCTTTTGTTCTTTGGTTTCACATTTAAACTTCTGACTCAGGACAGAATGTTTTGAAGTCCTTCGCATTGGCAAGATTGACGAAGAAGTTTAAGCGACGGGGTTGCTTTAACTCGTCTTTCATGAGAAAAGCAGAAATTCATCTTAATTTTCATGCTAAAACGAAAATTCATTGATAATAAAAACCCTGAGCCATATAGAATTTAAGATTTTTACGGTCATAAGAGGCTAAGAAACAAATTAACTAAAGCGCACAAGCAGGGCTTTATGAAACGTAATGTTTCGAATATGATGACAGATCAAGCAATGAAACCACATCTTCGTTTATATGTCCAATTACAATATAGATCGCATGAACTCCAGAAGAGACCCCAAAAAATGGAAAGAAAATGCACATCCACGCACACATTAGAACTGGGAAAAATAACAAGCTTTACTTTCTTTTCTTTTTATTGATAATGGAAATGGATCTATACATGAATGAATCTGGTGGGTTGTTTCCCCACACCAGCTCTTTCTCTCTGAACATCTTCTCCTCTAAAGGGCCCTCAAAACAAATCTTCCCAAAGGAAAACCAATTCCCACCCCCTCAAAAAAAAAAAAAAATGGATCAATGGGTAAATGACTGCCAGCATGTGAAACTACAAGTTAAAAAGATTTATCTACAGAAAAGCAGCAGCTTAAACTTCATCAGAGAGACATCTTCTACAAAATTGTTCCGCATACTACAAAGATGAAAGCGTGCATGCGATCCAATCGGACAGTCGTTGCATCTTTATTGTCATCTCTGCACTTCTGCCAAAGTAGGACTCAGCATTTGAAAGCATAACTGAGGCATCATGCTTTACTGCCTCCATCGTGCGATAATAATTGTTTTCAAGTCTCCTCTTGATTACCTCAAGGGACAGTGGAACAGGGAACCTGCAGGCATAATGTAAATCGAGAAATTTTAATGGTCCAAATATTCGAGCAAAAATGAAAGGGAAATTAAAAATAAAAATTCATCATCTGGACAAGCCTCCCTCAGTTTTATTTTCCGCACAGAAGCTTATAGCACCTCAGTTAACATTTTCATGAACGGCCAGTGATTTTTCAAACTTACAAGTTTGCACAGACAAACCACAACCACAATTACACACCCCATCTTATATCCATCTTTTAATCCTGAGTCCTGCAAGATGCTACCATAGACACAAGAAAAAACTGCCTAAACACAGCATGCTTCCTTCAACACATTCTACCATCTCTATTCATCTTTTCACCCATGCTTGATGATTCACAAGCGACAACAATTTCGTTGTCTCATCATCATCTTCTACTTTTCTAGTGTCCCTTAGCAGCTAAGGTCATTGGTTGCTACACATGCACATGGCTAAAGAAAAGAAAACATCCACATTAGTTCACCTGCTTCTGAACCAACCAAACAGAACATGCACATGCCAACCACTAACAACCTCATCTTTACCATGGTGAATTATGCCCCAACATGAGGCCCCACATTCATCCAGGTCTTTGAAGTACAATCAGCATATCCCCTCAGAAGAAAAATGGATACATATAAATAACAATAAATGCATATATATTTGGAAATAAAAGAACCTAGTAGATAACAGCGTGAAGAATGTATTATCATATTAGGCTGCTCTCTCACTTCTACAGTCAATAGCATCATAAACCGTGCGACTAATTGTAAACCACTGCCACAACAAGGACAGAAATTAGCAGTACCTGTTTAGAAAATCAGACTTCTGTGCCACCTGATTCAGTTTCTGAATACCATAGCGGTCCTATTAGCACAGGAAAAGTAAAATAAAATAAAATCCATATACCATGTCACAAGGGGAAAAAAAAAAGAAGAAAAGAAGAAAAGCTTCAATGTAAATATCAGGTTCACCTGATTTCTGATCGAGGTTTGCTCTATCTTGGCAATACTTGATAACAACTTGCTCCTGGCCATGTCATCAATATGGGGATGCTCCCACTGGCTATCGCAATCATGAAGTTCCCAAGGACTATGTAAATGCTGGCCAGAACAATCATTTCTGTACTGTATAACATATCTCTCCCATGGGCTCTCCGGAAAGTCAGAAGATTTAGGCTTTACTGCCAAAATCCGACCCTCCCACCAACTCCCACCATCTCCATCCTCATTCCTCCACCATACCTGACACTTATCTCTGTGCGTCCAGTTTCTCTCAATGGCAGCATCATAACGTGTCCTTTCCACAAGGAAGTCTGGAAAAGCAACAAGCTCAGGCAAAGTGATCCTGAAAGCTTTACCGAACCCACTCGAAGAAGGATCTATAAACTCAAGTGTAAGTTTGCAGCAGCTTTCCCCAGATCCAGGAAGAGTAGAGTAATCAAGGCCTTGAACTTTGCAAAATTCTACAGCTTTTAAACTTTTGACCGATTTCCAAGGCCCTGCTTCATGCAAACGGGAAGTTTTGATATATTCTTCGTGGCCCTGAAATGAAAGTTACGAACATAAACAGATGATGGTAAATAATAATAATAATTATTATTATTATTATTATTATTATTATATATATACTTGCAAAGATCATATGGCACCAAATTACAATATATATATATATATATACTTGCAAAGATCATATGGCACCAAATTACAACCAATAATTACCTGTCTCAAGTATGCAACCACATCACCTTCTTGGGGAATATATCGATAGCTCTCTTCATGCTCTAACAACATCAGCCATGAAAGTCTCCATAATGGTTGGTATTTTCGCTTATCTAAAGGTCTCGAGTCAGTAGAGCTATAATTTTCTCTTCTGTTTCTGGCAGACCGTAAACCAACAGTCATATTTGAGGTTGACTTCCATTCATCACATAGAAGTTGACTGCCACCATTAATCACTGATCTTCCTCCACTTCTAGATGTTTCTAAAGAACCATGACATTGTTTCACTTGGAAACTACTTGTCCTAGGTGAAATCTCATCCATGCTTGCCCTTGTACCCATGGATCTTCTTCGATGGATGCCATCAGCCATAGCATCACTGAGATCGACTTTCATATTTCCACCTTGGTTGTTGCAATTTGACGTGCTTTCATCCATTCCATGGAAACCACTGTTAGAGTTTTGCCTGCCCCTGGATGATTTTGACCTTTTATACACAGCATTGAACTTCTTACCGTAGGATTCTGCATGCAACTTCATCGAATCATGTGAAATGGATGGCTCAACATTTTGATTTGCCCATGTCTCCATGCTTTCAGATCCATTATTCCATTCACCATGCTCTGGATTCTGTCCGCTAGTACCCTCATCTTCTTCATGCACCACAGAAACTCCATTTTGTTCATTTGTTGTTGGACTGTTGGACATTAGTTCACACTCAGAGCTCCTAAGATCTTCAACTGCAACAGATTTTAACTTAGAAGATGAACTGCTGGTTTCCTTGGCTAGTTCTCTTGATTTGATCCTTACCTTAAGATAGCTGGGCTGAGCATTTTTCTCCACCTGATCATGGTCAGCACTAATCTTACTGCTAAATATGGAACCACTTTTATTATCGTTCACAACTTCAGATCCTTCTAGGTGAACAGCAATACCCCCGGATTCACTGTTCTGAGGGTTATCTTGGTGTTCCTCATCCATGTGTGTTGCTGGCTCAGTTCTGTTGCCATTACATGAGTCTCGGATTTTAACCTTGCTCTCTTGGTCAATACATGGTGATGACCGCAGTACCGAAGACTTGCCCTTGCTATCAGAAGAATGCTCTTCAACTCTTGCACCATCCAATCCTTGTGAAACACCATTTTCAACTTGTGCTTCATCTCTGTATCTCATTCTGCCAATAATGTTTCCATGTGCTTGAATCCTGGAATTAGAGGATGTTCCATACTCATCCTCAGATTTGAGATGTCCATTAGTGTCACGTCCAACCATGTTAGGACCATCTGGGCATGCATTACTTGCAGGCCATGCATCTGTCACCAAAGCATCACCTGATCTCAGACGTTTAGAAGAGCGCAACTTTACTTCTCCCCATTTGATTGCCCTACCCTGGTAAACTGCAGAGAAGTTAGGCTGGTCTGACTTTTTAGTTTGCCCTATTTTTCTGATATTACCATATGTGTTGCCAAAAATATGTGCTGGCTCACATGTTCTATTTGGGTTAGCAACATCAGTGTTTGCCTTAGCTAATGAGTCAACAAGAACATCCTGTTCATCGCATTCAAGTCTTGTTTTCTCAGACAACGAAACAGCTTTTTGATCACAACGTGGTAATTTAAGGACCAGTCTCTTCTTATTTCCAACATTTGCCTGAGATTCCATAAGTGCAGAAGTTTTTGCAACATCTTGACACTCAACTCTGGATACTGATTTCTCCCTTGCATGTTTTATCTGGCTATTCCACATTGACTTGTCAGACTCCACGCTTTGAGTGTTTGAATCTGGAAGCACCGGTTCACTTTCTGAGGAACTGCTCTCTGAGTCATCTTCATCTTCCCCATCCGTAGAGATTCCAGTTATTTTAGAAAATAAATTGAGAGCATTGCGGGCAGCACGTCTCTGAGGCCGCAATGACTTTGATTTAGATGATTTTTTCCTTGAAGCCAACCATCCATTTCCTGACCTCCGCAGTCTATGAGTCCTTGATACAGTAGTGCCATCATGCTCATCCAAGTTTCTTCTTTTAACTCGCCTCCCAGAAGAAGTTGTGAACTCCACCTGTCAAACAAAAAGCCAAATTTAAGAGAAAATGGGAAAATGAATAAATTCTTTTAGTATTTCTTACTTCTGACTTGTGCTTCTTCCTTTTAGATCTCCGGAGGCCCTCATTATTATGATCCCCACTGTCATCTGCACTGCACACAGGCTCTCCAGAGGAACTGCTGCTTAAACTCTCATGTTCCCCTTCACTTGAACATTCATCAGTGACATTGTACTCGGAATCAGTATCATCACTTCGTACTTCATTTTCTGGTTCCCATTCCATGGCATCTACAAATTCTGGTAATGGCTCAACCCATCTATCCAGGTCTACAATTGGCAGCATTTGATAATCACCAGTATCAACATTGTAAGTTGGGCCAACTGCAAAACTTACGGAAGTTGGACACCACTCAATACCCAAGGTACCCAACCGACGCTGCTGGTACATTGTCTGGTAAGGTTCGGGGTAGGGGATCATGCCTGGCATCATGCAATGAAATCAATTGCCACAAATTAAGTATATCTTGAAGAGCATTAGATATAAAAAGAATAGCTTTTGATTTGCCCGACAAATATAGGTGTAACGCATACTTGAATCGCAAAGGAGATCCTGAATATTCCTTCGATATGCTAAAAGCTGGGTTTCCTGCGTTAAATACAGCAAATATTTATTACAAAATGCAATGAGAATAATTGATAGAAACAACTAACAATACAAACTAATGAACACTAAATTTAAACCCATTATGCCCACAATGAAGGTACAAGACTTGCCCGTGCAAGAGGGCTAAAGAATGGTAAGTTCCATCGGAAAAAAAAGGCGAGAAAAGCATTGAATAGCATATATGTAATTTGCATGTCATTTGAAAAGTCATAAGTAGTCCATTATTTCGTGTTAACAACTTCAATGATAAAATGGAGCTACATATTTAACTCTGAATATCAAATATAGTGCAATAGCTTCCACATTTAGACATCCAACAATAGCCAAACCAACAAGGAGAAACAAGTCAAGATACCTTAATTGCTAAAGTTAATTTAAAATCGAAGGCCAACAAGAAAACCTTTTAAAATTTCCAAAAAACCATCATAGACTGCCAATAAGAAGATTCAAACAAAATCATTTTAGACTTATCTGGTTTTGGCATGCCAACTTTAAAGTTGGTTAGCTTCTATGTGAACTTCCCTCCATTTTCCATTATCAGATATTGCGCCCCTCCCCCACCCCCACCCCTTCATTCAGCCAAATTTCTTGCTCCTCTTAACTTCTTTTACAGGTCAATTTCCTCCAATGGCCAATCAAAAGACTCCTACGATAGAAAAATTTATTGAGAATAAATTAAGAGTGTTTTGGTAACTGAGTGTTGGGTGCTAATTAAGGAGAGGATTGGAATTAAAAAGGTGTGATCACACGTGTATGGGAGTGGGGGAGAGAGAGAGAGCGCAAGTAAAAAGAGTTGGGCACTAGTCAAGGAAGAGAGGGTGGAGCAGCAACAGCAGGAAAAAGGGGGGGAAAGGTAGAGTACTATATATATATATATATATATATATATATAAAGAGAGAGAGAGAGGGATGCCTCTATTATCAAAGCAATGAAGAAAAAAGGTAAATGCAACGTTGTAGCATTGCATGCCATTAACCTTTTTATATATATCTTTATGTTAAGCAACCTTTTATTCAACTGGCTACCACATGATTTCTTCTCTTCTAAGAGATGTTTCTTGTACTAGTGACAAAAATGATTAAAGCCCTTTGTTCTCTTAAACATCTATGTTATCCAGTTATAAATTGATTCATCTGGTATGTGTTGTGATTGTTTTTAGCAAATGTAAGCATATAAATCTATAATTTGTAGAATTTTGCCACACATAGATTTTGATATTATTAGTGATAATGCCATCCCATGCCCTAAAGGAAAAACTTTTTGGTCCTGCACATACCAGATGCTCATATCCAGTTCCCATTTGAAATCTGGATAACAGTAATAGAGGTCTTCATAAAAATATTACTGGTTTATAGTTTATAAATTCTAATTACAGTAAAGAAGACATCATATGCAATGTTATAAGGATCATCTAATGATTCAACATGTCCAAATCTAGTAATAAATGTCTGCAGTAACTGCAGCCATTTTCTTACTCTAAAACAACAAGAATCAAAATATGCAGTCCACATTTAAGGAATAAATGATAATATAATGGAGAGACGGTTCTGATCCAAGTAGGTCAGGCTGGTTAGGTGATGAGAAATTATAGAAGAATAAAAAAAGTATTAGAAAAAGAGATTAAGGTATCTGGTGTTGGAGGTTCAGCAGTCTGACTTTTAGACTACTTGTGGTAAAAAAATGACAGCTAGATCAGGGTACAAAAAAAGGATGAAGGTAAAGAAGATTGGCAAATAGCAAAATATTTCATGCCAGCCTTTCTCTGTTGTGAGAAGCACAACCTACATTAATTTTGAAATTAGGCATAGGAATCGAATGAAAAGCACAATTGAAATTAAAAGTACAAAAATCAAACAGTAATATTGATGTTTTATCAAATAAATGTTTTAGATACATCTAATGTACACACCAAGTCAGCATACAAATCAGCAACAAGAAAAGCTCCAGTCTGCATGAAAATCTGACTTTGCCAAAAAAAAAATTTGGGTTCAAAATTTTATTTTGATTATTAATCTAAATGACACTTTAAATTTCACTAAGGTTGATGTAAATTCAAGAAATTAAATGTCTTTTATCAACTTCATAATTTCATGCAAATACAAACACAACCTAATATCCACAGCAACACTATGATAGCTTAGAATTTTACCAATATCAGGCCACAATACTCATATGTCCCAAATATGATGTTTATACATCCATAGAAAGAGAGAGATGCTTCATTGAAAATCCTGCAAATTTATATTGATAACATAATAATGCTAACATACCTGATCTAAAGCATTTCCATTGGCATCTTGGATAAGGGGGCGATAATCTCCAAGGAAAAACTGTAACAATGGAGAATATAATGAATATAATAAAAAGTCTTACATGCAGAAGACTAAAAGAATATATCAGCCGATATCTTGGAAATACTTGATCATATTTTGCATCCTTTTGAGACTCCCCTTGCCCTGTGGCTATTATAAATATTTGTCCAACTTCATCTGAGAGAACGATCGATGTCCCATCCCTAAATTAAAATAGCAAAAAACAGAACTCAAACCTAACACTTGAGCAGCATATGTAAAAAACTAACTGATCATGATACTGCCAGGAAATAGCAATAATTATATCGATATTGACATATCTATTCCACTAGAAGATGGCTGATAAAAGCCAGGAAAACTAGATGAAAAAATAACATTAAATGATTATAAACCAAAATTTGGAGGTTATATATTTAGTTTAATGCATAGATATAAGGAACCAAGAGCACATGTCCTTATGTTGACCACTGAAATGGTCACTGAAGGATAACTTTTAGTATTTTATAAATCTAATTAACATCTATAAAATATACAAAGCAGTCGCAGCTGGACTGCACTGAAAAAATATTGCACCACAAACTTCCTGCTTCACTTAATTAAACCCTAATGATTCCTCAAGCCTTATGTACTGGTGACAAATGAAAGGGTGATAATTGTGTACACAAATTTCTAGTTCAACATTTAAGCTCAAAACAGTTGATGGTTGTGGAAGACTAGAAGGTGAGATCACAGAAGATTATAACTAACCACAACTATACTCCAAAAAACATAACACCCATAGGCATTTCATATAACATCTTCGGCTTGTCTTGATAATAATTAATAAACCACTATTACATTACCCTTTTCTCTGGTTATGGTTATGAAGGATAATACCTCTTCTTTTCTGTTGAACAAGAAAGATCTCTAAGTACTCAAGCTCAGGATAACCTTCTATACATCGCACAGAAAATGACTATGAAGATCTAAATAGATGTGAGCTGCTGGTTTATGGATTATATAGAACAATATCTTCACTTTGCTGCAGCGCAGCAGATCCTAGAAACTTCTTTGTGTCTATTGTGCATGTTGGTCGACAAAACTAAAAAGTTACTGAAGATTCTTTTTAGCAAAAATGATAAGGTGAAATGCAAATGGAACTCAACACCAAAAAATGATTCTCTTTCAGTTTTGGGAGGCTATCTGCATTAAGTGACCATTATAAATAGTGTATACCATCTTCAATCTTGTTTTACTTACAATGTCCTTGAAAGAAAATCGAGGATGTACTTTGACAATAAATGTTAGGAGAACACAATCCAGAAAGAATGTTAAATCATTCAAATGACTTTGATGCCATGACCACTCATGATGACAGAAAATGAATATGGGTTCTGGATGCCATTGCATCCTTGTCCAATCTGTGTTACTCTTTGAACACAGAAATAAAGGTGATGTAGACAAGAATGCTATGACCCAAAGATTCAGTGTGCAAGAAGGTGAATAGACAACCTCACAGAAGAACCTGCCAAGGAATTTGGGTACCGAAGAAATCAGGTTACTGTCAAAATATCATTAGCAAGCACACTAAGGTCCAAAGATTATGAGCCCACAAAAACAGTTAAACACTAAGGTCCGAAGATTATGAGCCCACAAAAACTATAACTGTTTTTGTGAAAAGCCTAATCTGATAAGTACTCTGCAAGTGAGAGGCTGTTGAGAGACAGATGATTCCAAACATCAATTATTTCTAAGAAATTCAGAAACCAGTATATTATGAAACAAAAGCACAAAAGGGGGAAAAAACAGTTATGACTACCAACATTACTGAGTGATGAGAGTTTTATTTATGAAGACTAAAAATCCTAAACTTTATTTGATCCATGAAAATGAAACTGGACAAAACCACTTTGAACAAACCATCATAAAAAGGGAGTTGTCTTCAAGTATAGATAATCAAAGAGAATGAATTTGCCTTGCTTGAGAGCGACTAAATAAGCTTTCAACTCCTTTTAAATGCAGACCTTAAGTCAAGTTGAGTCGAGTCAGAATCACATCTGTTGCTAAAATACTACTATTACCAGTGCCCATAAAAAAATAAGGCCATCTGGTGAATTCAACTTAAGAGAGCTCTATGGATTTGAGGATTTTTTTTCCTCATCACAGTATGGCTCAGCATAGGAAGGAAAGATAAGACAGGACTTCCATGAAACCATTCTCCAATGAATAATCGATCAGATATTCACAGTCATTTTTCTGAATATGTCTTCATTACTGGTGACTTAGTCTCCAATGTTAACAGAGGATATTCCTTGCTGTGGTTGGTTGTCACCATGCTGCAATCCTCTCATCACATTAAAAAAAAAAAATTCCAAACTTCATCTTAAGATGCTACAAATTCCTATAAGTCACAACTTATTAAGAAACCAATAGATGTATTCAAATAAGCAGTACATGGTAAAACCGGATCTTTATACATACCTATGAAGTCATTGAAAGCAACAATTTTGGCATGAGAAGTTCATAGAGTATGAGGTCATTCTAATCAACAAAGTGAAAAAAATATATACAAATTATACAGCAAGCTTACGGAGAGAATTTTCCATCAACCAACTTAAAGCGTCCAGTTTCATAGATCCGTACTGGTGTGCCCTCCCATATCTAGAGGAAACAATTAGAAAGGGATTCAACACACATGAAGAATTATGAAACTATAGAAAAATATGAAAGATCATCCCAGAAACTCACATCCCAGATGATCGTCCTTCCATCATACCCAGCACTCATAGCTATCCGAGGATTGAAAGGATGCACATCCAAGACAAATGTCTGTAAAACACAATACAGAACATAAAAGAATAAATCTTTCGGCAAGGTTTCCTTTAACAGAACAGAGATTTTATAGAATGAGTACCAATCAACATTCACTATTAGCACTTGAAAAACCCACATGTTGAAGACAACAATTTTGCAAGGGTCAGGTTGGAAAAACAGGGGGGAGAAGCCTTTTATATAATAAAAATCTATTCATTATCAGTAGTGTATAAAACTGGCAAGCTCTGAAAAAGTATATGGAAACCAGACAGATGAAGCTAAACCACCATTTTTCTCAGGTCAAAACATACATCATCAAAATGATTCTACGCAACCCATGGATCCCAAGCAAGTGCTCATTTGCTTTAGCTTCAAATTTACACTTCAAATCTGACATGCAGCTTATGTAGATAGAGTACAGCTAGAAAAAGTAGAAGCTAATAAAGTTGAAAACATCGGTTGGGGTCAAAAAAGAAAGAAAGAAAAGAAAGTTGCAGTACATGGAAAAGTTTGTCAGAAAAACAGATTAATATCAACTTTTCAAAGAACTGATGGTGTAGTACTATTCTGGAATATATGAGATGGAATACCTTCAAAAACCAGATCAGGGAATGACAAGAGGTTGAAAAGCCTGACTTCAACAAAGATCATTCAACAGATAGAATGGCAAAATATGTAGAGAAACACACAGTTTCTGCTCAGCCATATGAAGAATTACCAAGGTCATAAGAAATAAAACTAGCTTGCTACTTATCCTTTTCCAGTGATCTATATAGGACAACTAGGGCAATAATGCTAGGTGTGCATTATAATCTGGTAGTTTCATTCATTATCATGGGTACTTCTGCAAACGCATCAGCAAGTTTTTGGCTGACTTATGTAGGACGTTCTAGACATCCAGTCAAATTCCATGTTCATGATAACTTCCAAAAGGATTTTGTGGCATCTCTAGTCTAGGATAAAAATAAGGCACAACGACATTGCCAGCTGGCAAAAGATCATTGGAAGCTGAGAGGTACCTTACCCTGTTGTTTAAATTTTGCATTTTGATCAGAAATGCAGAATAAGATTTTAAAAGTAACAAGCTCAGCAATGTTGTTTGCACCACACTGCTGAGACCTGAAAACATGAAAGCACATAGGAAGAGTGCAAAATAAGTGAAAGAAGTGATAATTATCTGGGGCTGAACTAATAAATGCAGACTACAAAATGAGTAACTGTTTGTTGAGAAAGGAAAAAAAATCTATGACAGAGAACCAGTCAAAATGGTGCAGTTATTCACATGAAGAATAACCGTCTAAAACAAGTTCTCCAGCTAAGCAACAGTCCAAAATCTTGGTTAGAAGAGTGTCTCCAATCTTGGTTTATCTTCTCTCTCATATCAATATCCACCATACCATTTGCATATCAATGAATCAATGACCGCTTTGGTGAAGTCATATATCTCTGCTCCATATCTTTCTCAGACAGCCCCCACATAAATCACCTTCCTCATTGGCAGAACACAAACTTTCCATCCAACTACCTCCTCATCAAGATCAGAACCACCAATCAATGACCACATTATGCATGTATTGTAGTTCTTCACCAGTCTAAATCAACCTCAAATGTATTCCAAGTACCCATAAAACTAGTGTTTTTCCAGATTTATTAAGAATATGAGTTCTCATTTTTAACGCTTCTCATATTCTCATTTTTAGCACTTCTCCTAAGCAGAAAACAAGCCTCGTGATATTATAGTTTTGTAGGATCTAGCGAGTTCATTCATGCAAACAGGGCTCCTGAAATTTACGACACACATAATATATTAGCTATTTTAATTAACCAAAATTTTCTACTTTTGCCACGAATAATTTCGTCTGCATATGATACAGATTCTGTGCCAGTCCATGGGAACCGAGCTGAATGGTGCCAGGTCAGTGCGTTCATTGGGCACATGTGTGCGATAAGCAAGTTATCAAAGCCTGGTTGTCATTCAGTTCAGATTATTACAACTCAGTACTGCTTGGAGCCAAGCCAAAAAGACTCTTGTATTTTATTTTATTTTTTGAATGATGCAGTCATGCCGGCCATTAGCTCCAGCATCATTTGATGTGAAGGGAGAGATTCTTTACATTTATAATCCACTTTAATAATGGCCTAAGAAAGTCGAAATCCAGGCATTGGAGTCAAAATTTTGAAAGTTATTGCATGAAGGGCTCAGCCGATTAATATGTTAAAATAAAGCCTAAGGGATAATGGGATATACTCCACCTAATTGCAGAAAAGAGCATATGTGGTGTGGAAAAGGAACACCTCATAATTGTAAACCTGATGCATGCCAAAAAATGTTCTTTTTTATCATCAGATTCATAAGCACCTCAAACAATGCTAACATAGATGGCTAGTGAAGAAATTATCAGAGCCCCAAATTTTCTCCCTGTATAGCACCCTATTACAATACAGGTGGGGTCACTTAATGCAACCTAGAGGGGGCATCATTTCTTACTGCACAAAAAGTCAATTCCCATAGCAATCATATACCATATGCTTTCTGAAGAAAAAGAGATAAAAACAGAGAAAATGCCATCATAGCAAGTTGGGCCATGCCACTATGCCATTGCATGAAACTTGCATGCCATCATGCAATCATGTAGGGCCATTATCTTAGTATTGTATACACTTTCCAGTTGCCACCACATCAACATGGAGGTCCAGATCAAATATCATAACAACAGATCATTACCAGATGCTGCCTCATGGAACACGCCCAATTCCTGCATCATCAAATTGCTCATCATGTAGCCACATAATCACTTGGAGACATTATCCCCATTATCATAACAAAGAAGTCAGCTTATTGCCTTATCATGGAAGAAAAAGTGGGAGGAAAGATTCTCCCACCCTCCCATAAATGTGCAATCAAGTAGAGAACCAACTAACTCATTGATATGCTCCCATGGTGGGAAGATTAAAGCAAACATCCTTCATTTCATGACAATTCTCCACGGGTAGTCTCCACTGGTAGATCTTGTTAAAAACCCCAAGGAAAAAAGTTTATATGTATGTATATATATATATATATATATATATATATATATATATATTTGATGATTTAGGATAAGTGTAGGACATAGAATAAGTTTTCAATTAGAAAAGGTGGTTCAGCTCAAGTTTGATAAGAAGCAAATTGGTTCTAGAAGACTTGAAATATAAATTTGCAATTATTTTATTAGTAAGTTTAAGTCAGATTCAAGTGAATGTTGACAATGTCACTGAGTCTTGTAGCATGCAGGTCCATGTGTACGTCAAGCACGTGTACATGTATGACAAGAGACTATATTACAAGAAATATAATGGCTTGAACAATGTCATATCTACCAGCAAGTCCATAAGAATATGAACATGTGTTGTTACTACGAATTGAGGTGGTCCATCAATAAAAAATATAAAATGCTAAGAAACAAATCAGCTAGAAGCACTGCAACGTTGAAGCACTTACTGATTCACTATGACCAATCAATGAATGTACTAGACTGCCATCAGATGCATTCCAAACACATATTCTGCAATCTACAGAAAACAATGATACAAAAAGAATTATGATTCAAGATAACCATGAAAAAGTAATTCCATAGAGCCTTCTTAATTGAAAACAAAATCCAAGATCGTAACTAAAAAATCTTCATCAATAGAACAATCCTTAAACACAATAGAAATGCAATGCAGAAAACAGTATTAACTAAAGCAACTCAAACCCCATTTAAACCAATCCAGATTGCAGATCCATGCAAGTACCAAAACATCAGCACAAGCATTGAAAATATTAAGACGCTCCATTTCTTGCCCACCACTTTCCTAAGCTTAAAATTATCAAGCATGGATATATCATAAGATTAACACAAGCAATAGACACTTTTAGGGTCATTGTTTGTCACAAAACATACTACCCACTATTGGCTATTGAATAGGTACAAAATGCATCTATAACTGACATCATTGTGTTCATTAATTATTTTTGTTGGCTTGAAATGCATCATCACATAAAAAATGTGGGGACATTAATTTCCCATATGGGAAAAAATACAGAATATAAGATGGGAAAAACACAGAATACGGATCAAACTAACCATGACAAACATGAAGCCTTAATACTAGTGATGCAGACCATCAATTTAAAAACCAGGTGCAATTTAATACATGCAGAAGATAATTTCCATTGAGTTCTGATAGCATAAGATGTTTATCTTTTGCAACATGGCCATCTTCCATTTATTAAAAGCCTGAAACACTAATTAGGCCATTAGATCCATCATTGTGGTCAAATATGCATGCTTTTAGAAAAAAAATGAGGTTTCCAAGGCTCTTGGAACCACCATTCCAGCTCTTGAGATACATACAAAAGAGTGCTGCCTCGTGCCTACTTACCCATGATAGCAGCAAGCACGAAGCGATTATCCAAGCTCCACACAATCATATTAACACCTCGAGGAGTTGGCTGAAATCTCTGACGTGGACCCCCACGTGGAGGTTGAGGAGGCATAGGTGGAGGAGGAACCTTAAGATGATAAGCACGTGACCAGCGCCCAACTTTTCCCTAGAATAAACAAAGAACTCATAAGGAAAATACAAAAGATAGAAAAAGTAAATTTCGGATATCTATGGCAAATCCAAAAGCAACAATTCTGAAAAAGTTACATTCATACCTCCAATCAGTTGACAGCATATGATTAAGGGAAAACATAGGTTTCAATTTAAAATCAATAGACAATATTATCACATGCACAACCAACCAACAAATTAATAGATCTAGCTCCCAGGAATTAACATGTTGAAACTAAAAAGGTTCAACGATATAAGGAAAATATTAACCCAGCTTGACTATAGATGAAACAACAATAGAATGACTCCAATGATTCTTAGCAGGATTTGGCTACCTGATGTTATCTCACGCATGTGGAGATTTCTATATGACGAGGCAAATCAGAAAGAAAGTTCCAACCTTACACATGCATTAAAAGCTCTGAGAAACAAAGTTCTACAAGAATATCCACGTACCATTTTCTATAGTAGCCAAACGAAATGTACTGATCCAGCTGGAAAGAAGAATAAGGAAACTAAGCAGTAAAGCACGGAGTTAGATTGTGCTCACATGAGATCGTCGGGACCTTGGAATCCAAATAATTGCACTTCCATCACGGGAGCACGTGACTATGTTGTCATGGGTAAACCTACAGAACATAAATATTTCACGGTTGATACAGACAGCTTTAGGCCGATAATTAGTGGTATTCACAATATTTCTGCACAGCTATCTATCATATATTTCCACATGCACACATAATTTAACTAAATGACAGTAACGGTAAAAAAAGAGAAATTAACCAGGAATTTTTGAACTTTGGAATATTATCCTCCTTTAAAATATCAGCTGCAGAAGATCTAGAAGCCACAACACAGCCACTGAATCAAGAGAAAGCACCCATGATCAGCGTATAAAATCAAAAAGACAAATTAAATCTTTTTAACCTATCAGCTGTAGAAGATCTAGAAGCCACAGCACAGCCACTGAATCGAGAGAAAGCAACCATTATCAGACTATATAAACAAAGAGAAAAATAATCTTTTTTACCACAACCAACCTGAATTGCACATAATTGACATCATTTTCATGACCAGATAACAGATCCATCTCATGATTTGGTTGTTCAGAGTCATCAGTGTTGCTCTTAACAGCATTCCAGACCTGCAACCGACTTGTAAATGGTTTCACTACACCAGGAACTCAGTAGCTCCATATTATGTATTGATCTTAATAAACTAATAGACAACCAAATTAACATTGGAAACTTATAGAGATTCATATTTAACTATACCCTCGCATATGTGTCTGAGCTGCCAGTGACAAATACAGTACCATTAGCATTGAATGCACAACATAAGATCTGGTGACTCTGTTGACCGGTACTAGGAGAGGGATCAGAGCTCTTTCCTGGCATCAAGTCCATCATTACACACAAGCTCAGTACTGAGCACCATTAAAGCAACAGAATTGCCAAAAAAAATGAAAAACTAACCAGCCAAATTATCTGAAGGCTTTGGGATGTAAATTCGTGGACTGAACTGGGAGTTCCTAGCATCCCAAATCCGGCAGGTTCCATCATCAGAAGACCTGCTCAGACAAAAACTATGCTATAAAAGGAAGGCAAGCAATCCCGAAAAGGACAAGGCTACTTCTTGTTACATTGGAAGAAAAATTACACACTGCATTCCATTAGAAACTATAGATAACAAGTTAATGTGTTAGCATATCATGATTTGAAATCCCATAGAAAACAAGATCCTTCATTAAAAAAAAAAAAATCTTTTTTGCCTCCAGAGGAAAAATAGCACCAGAACAGGTCGGTACATGTTTCAACATGCATTGAATGGAACAGGTCCTATTTATCTGAAGGGCATGGTTTCAATAAAACCACTTGGCAATGCATGCTTTTGATAACAGTTTTTTTTTTTTTTTACCATACATAAACACACATCTTTAATTACCTAGCCTGTACCTTGCATTGATGCTCTCTGACTTATTGAAAAGTGCTCCTTGGATATTTTACCAAAATCCTTTTCCCATCTTATACTAATTTAATGAGTAACAATAACTTTACAATTTCTTCTAACGTTTCATGAACTCTCCAGAAAGTCGTATGAGTTTTCTCTTATTCATTTGTTTTCAATCAACTCAAGGATTGAAGTATCAGTTCATCCTGGTCATCTCAGGCATGCAGTACTGCACCAGGAGGACACCAGTAATTAGCACATTCCTCAGCACCATACCTTCAGGCACCTGGTAGTTGGTCACAACTGTACAGTGCCAGCACCAGCAATGGTACCATCTATTGGTAGGGTATGGTAAGTGCCAGAATCATACTGGTCCCAACCAGTACATATTTGCTATTCAAGAACTTCTTAAACACCATTAAATATTTGCCAAAGTTTAAATTTCTAGTCTTAGCAAGTTAATTCAAAATCCCAAACCAGAAACACAGTTTGCTAGTTTAAGATTGCATTTCTGTAGATACCTTTATGAAATCAAAACTCATGCATAAAACATGTCATGTAGATCAGTCTAACTTAAAGAATGAACATAAATCTTATATTGAAAGACTCCTTGTTATTTTATTTTTATAGTCTACTATTCGGCTAAAAAACATAATTGATAATGCTCAGTCAGCTATAAACATCTGTAAACTAAATAAAATGGCTGATTATTTCAGCCTAAGCTGAGGTAGAATCTCCAAAACCGAAATTTTAATTCATGGACTGACTCAGATAATAAGAGCCAATAGAAACCAGTGCAAAATTGTTTGTGAAAATTAGCCATTGACCCACATCAATTTTTGCAGTCATTTCCCCATGTTTGTTTTGCATGGTTTAAGTTGTGATGGAGGTTCGTGAAACTTGAATTAATGTCAAGAAATCATTTTGGAGATTTTTAGTAGGTCTTTTATGAGACTTAACTTCTAAACATCATTTTTTTCTTTTTATTCTAATACAACAATCCGTGACCAACTTAAACATGATAAATATTTCTGAGAAGCCTTTTGTTTTAACCAACATTTGCCAAACCAGTACCAAAGGGTGTACTGACATAGGGAGATGAAGAGGGAGGGGGGGCTCACCTTGAGGCATGGATCAAACCATAGCTGAGTCTCCCAGGTCTTGTAGTGATAGCCGGACAACGAGAGGGACTAGGAGAGAGAGGGGGGCAGTGAGAAGGGGGATCTCCTTTTTTTTTTTTTTTTTTTTTTGGACGGGTGGGGGGGGATCCAATGTTTTTTTTTGGGGAAGGTTGTGAGGTGGAGGATCCTCCACATGAGCCAATCATATTGGCAGGTTGGAGTGGAATGTGCATGCACTTTCTTTAGGGCAATACGGTGAACCTTCATTTTAATGATAATACACGTATTTGTGATATCTCAAAAAGTGACAACTTTTTAAGATATGTAACCTGCAAATGTTTTCTCGTTGGAGTATCTATTACCTAGTTTTCTATGTAATTGCATAACATCTAAATTGGGCTATAGCGGAAAAAAAAAACAAACAAAACAAAAGTTACAATTAATTATCATTTTGGCTTTTCTACGTAAGCCCTATTCATTGATTATATTTGGTTTGCAATTTGCGAAGGACTATGGATCTTATCTTTCATGCACTGCATCCATGTTCACTTGTTTCCTCCTCAATTCCTTTACACTTCTGCTTTTTTTCTTCACTTTAATATAAACTCACAACTCATGTGAACAATTGTTATTCAACATTGCAACACAAAGATTCAATAGCCTTAATGAGAATATTCTAAAAATGTTACATAATAATAGTAGAGATGCTTCAAAGTTCAAAGTAATGCAAAGAAGAAGAAGGGATAAGAAGTCAGAAGTACAGGGAGGCATTTGAAAAGCTAACTAAGAAATCAGTAGCAAAAAATTACTCATAACAGAAGAAGGCTGAATCATAAAACAATTCACACAACGTACCATTATACATAAAATCATCATCCTTAAGCATGCCTCGCTATTAGTTGATATTTTGGGGAAAATGAATGTAATGAAAGACTTCCAACAACCACATAAAGTTAGAGAAGGTCAATCTTTTCCAAATATTTTTTAAGAGCCTTTATATTAAGATCAGAATTACAAGCTATTCCCCTCTAATCTGATCCTCCTCTATCACCTTCTGAGTTTAAAAAACTACGACCCTACAAGACAAGAGCCAAGAGATTCACAATCCTCAAACATGTGGAGAATATTAAAGGGAAGCACAAGAAGGGTTTGAAATGTTATCAAAAAGAAAATTTACTGAAAAAGAGTGGGGCACTATAATACCCCACTGTGGATCAAATTCATTATGTTTTGGCCATTACATAGACAATCTCTAGCATCCTTCTGGTTTTAGAAATACAAAACACCAAAAGAAAAACCCTGTTCCCCTAAAAGGATAAGGGCTGAAACCACAAATAAAGACAGAGAAAGGAAAGAACTAATTAAATTTCGACCACGATGTAGCTCAAGATGTAAAAACGCAAGAACCAGTCAAATTGAATCCTGTTGTCTCTACCTCAATAACTAATCTAGGATTTCTAAACATTAATTTTATACTTCAAAACCTACATAATCAATAGAACATACCAAGAGAGAGAGAGAAAAAACCTAAACCTATTCTATTATGTTAGGTTTAGTGAAAACTAAATAGTTCCCCTGGTTCATGTGGTCAAAATATGGCAATTTCACAACAAAACGGTTGATACATCAAACTGACATTGATCTTTGACAAGGAATAATAACCCTATTTGTAAGCATCAAATAGTTCATGACTCCAAAATTATCAAGTATTTACTTAATCAAGTACTCAGTTAATAACTAATACAATTCATTGAACCACTGGCCCAAACTGTAGCATGAACATTTCATTTAACTTTAGGGTGACTAATACCAGCCTGCTCCAAGTGAGTAGTTCCTAGGTTACTTTCATCTGGAAGGCAGTTGTACTGCACCTCTTCAGCTTTTCATGTATTAACAAGTGTGATGAGTCATATGGTATCATCTTCTAGGGAAGCTTTCCTATTTCTACTTTAAAACCTCCTCATAGCTTTTCATGGATCAAAAAAAAAAAAACGACCAACTTAAACAATAAACAATTCTCTTCCAGAAATAATTTAAACAGAACCACAGAGAACGAACTTTCTTGAAACATTAAGGAAGACATGTTACAGGTCAAAGAAGACATCAAGAATATCACCTATAATCATAAAAGAAACAATATAAATCTACAATTAAAAATTAATTGCTTGTTAAAAAAATCAAATATAAACAAAGGGAAGAAAGGGATACAATAAGACAGAAAACAAAACTCACGATAATAGCTGGTAAACAGCACTTGGCCTGGGACTAAAGGCAATAGCAGTTACAGCTCCAGCATGTCCCTTCAGGACTGAAATTGGTAGTCCATCAGGTAAACGCCACTGCATTGATAAGACAAAAATATAAAAAACATAGAAGCAGAAACTAGGCATAGCAGATGATCATGTTCCACAAATTGCACCTAGAAAGGTGATGGACTTACAACTCTAATAATGAAATCATTTGAAGAAGATGCTACCAATGCATTATTTGAACTCACAGCCAAATCAGTAATGTCACCCTTCAAAACAGAAGAATGCAGGAGTTTATTCGCTGAGGGGAAAAAGAAAAGATGTTATGGTTGAAGACTCACTTCATGTCCTCGGCAGCTGGCCAGGCAAAATGCAGTTTCCATTGACCAGATCTTTACAAGGCGGTCATCCGAACCAGTAATTACATATTGCCCTGAGCGATCAAATGTAGCTGCAGAAAAGAAAAACCAAATGAAACTGATACAGAAACACAACATAATATTGAATTTAATAATTCTAGAAAAAATCAACTCAAGAATCCAACTAATTCAAAGAGGAAAAAAAAAGAAAATAACAACAATGTACAACATGGATCCCATAATAGAAATCAGAATATGGATAGAAAAAGAGGCAACAAGCAGTGGTTTCACCAAATTGATTAAAGCAACTATAAGTTATGAGCCTGACATTTAGAGTAGACATACAGAACTGTATATTTCATATATGATAGAGAAAAAAAACTAAAGAAGACTGAGAGGTCAGCAGATTCCCCGCAAGTACTGCAGCATAAATTTTCATTGGAATAGTGCCACAGCACAAAATTCACCTATTTGTGTGTGAGAATTACTTCACAGATGATTGCAAAATATTCACTAAATATCTTCCAAATATCAAACACTGAATTTCTTGATATTATCATCCATAAAAGTGGAAGACTCACTTTAAATGAGTAATAGTTAGCAGTTAGCACTAAAATTTTAAACATAACACAAAAGTATTAAAAAAGGATGAGAACCTAGATTCCAATAATATGAAGTTTCAACTATCCTAACAAGACGGCATCACAAGGAATGGTCGAAATTGTTTGATACCTATGCAAAATGCACCATAAAAACCGTGGAATGAGATATTAGATGAAAGCACCCAAGGTTTGCCAATATTAACTCGTATTAGCCTGTACTGACCATACCATACTAGCATGTGTGGAGGTTCAGTCTAAGCCGGTCCGAACCAAGCAAAACCACCCTGTACCACCCGATACCAACTCGTAGCGCCTAGTTACAAATGGTACCATAGCTAAGAGAGAGAAAACTGTGTTGGGACTTGGGAGCCAATCTCGGTACAGGTTCTATACTATACCGCACCAACCTTACCAAACAAAACTAGTAAAGTATCGGCACAATTCCCGAAATCAATTTTGGGACCATGATAGGACCAATTCATCCTGAAATCGCATGCTGATCAAAAGCTTAAAGAAGTGCAATAGACTGGTCGTGAGAAGAAAATGTATTCTATCCTAGTTCCAAAAGGTAAAAAAGAAAATTTCTTTGAAGAGTGAAAAGTTATCAATATTTCATGGCGTCATAGCTCGATGTTATCAAGAAATATTTCTTCCTCTATTTTGCACTATGAATCCCATGTTAATTTTTAACTTTTATTTTATTGTGTTCATGAGATTGCTGATGCACCTAACAAGGTCACGATCAAGGTTCACAATCTTGGTATGAGACCCCACATCGATACCATGCTGATATGGTATTGGCACACCCAATATAAGGGTCAGTTTGGTACCAGTATGGTATAGTATGCCTGGTATGGAATGGTATGCACCAGTATAGCAAACCTTGGTCACAATCTTCAATTTAGTATCCTCCAACTGGATGCAAGGGCACCACAAAATACAAATCTCAATCTATTACATATTTCAGGCTTGGCTTAAACAAAGTCTATTGCTCCTTCAAAACAGCAAACTACGCTGGTAGATATAGAACTCTACACCATGGTCTACACTCTAGCATAGCAAGAAGTACCAATCAACTGGAATATTTGTTAGCATCAAGCAACAACCACTAAAAATCTACTCAAAGAGGCAAATCTCAAGGACAGCTGAAAAAATCAAATAAATCTCAATTCAGCAATAATTTCAACACTTGCCTTAAAGATCATCAAAGACAACCATTACTCCTTAATTGGTCTAGATCAGAAAATGACACAAAATCGGACACACAAACAAACCCTATGCTTTCCGCCTAGCATCATAAAAACCAAAACAGATAATTTTCAAAACTAATACGTCCAAAAGTTGAAATTAAGATTAAAAGATATCTTACTGAAAGAAAAAAGTCGATAGCTTTTCATGCAATGGTCTTACAAAAGTAAAAATGATTCATCGAAAAAAAACCCAAGGCTTGACCAGTCCAAACTTAGGCCATAGGTCACTCCAACATGTTGTTCTCAGCCTATTCAGTATACTTGTTCTCCTTTGCAGAAGCTTTAATTCAAACCCTGATACTAAAATAGTCAAAATTCAATTTCATGTTGACAGAGGATGTTACTCTTGTTATTGATGTCACTTATACAGAAATCAGGAGTTGCCAGATCCAAACCCATGGATTGTTTTGCAGAGAAAAAATCAGCAGTTCTCTGTTCACTCAAAAAGAAAAAAGGTGAAACATTTTGCACGGAATATATCATGAGACATCAACATAATGCCTCCAATTTCCAAAAGAGATTATACTATCAATTGTTGTGTGGCAAGAAATACTACCAAATCTGCATCAGATAGTGTTTGCTGAAGTGGTAATTGAACTGGTGCATTCAAACACTAAAACCGTAGTGGCAATGCAAAAAGCAAAATAACTGCAAAAAAGTCCTCAAAACACTCCAAAACAAAATAATCAATGAAAGGTGTGAAAAGAGGTGACTAATCTTGCAAGCATATGTGAGTGGAATCCTTTATCCCATTCAGAATTAATAGATTCCAAGCTGGAAATTTAGATCAAGTCTCATGTCCATGCCCCATGATGAACAAAGGAAATTATAATTACAACATCATTACCCTTGTCTCAATGAATAAAATTAGTAAATATAATTAACACTTCAGAAACAAAGCTTTAATTGCTGATAGATTAGATAAGGAACAAGCTTTGTCTCATTATTTTGGGGAAATCTTCACCAACTAAGTTGCTTTGTCTCATTATTTTGGGGAAATCTTCACCAACTAAGTTCTCCAGATTATTCCTATCATAAGCATAATACACGTGCAGCTGAAACAACGACAATACAGGCGTTGATAAGATCATGGCCTTCTTGGATGGCTTTTGGTTTTAAAAGTTAAGCAGCTTCTTATCTCAATTGACATAAAGTTGATATAAGATATACCACACATGCATCAAAGAACAGTATATATTGCAAATGCATTTCCAAGTTATAAGAGAGATGCCTAAATGGAACTGTACCTATTGTAGAGAAAAGTTCACAACAGAGAATATCTCAAAGTCCAAAAGCAAACATATGCAAATTCTACACAAAGCATAAGAGCAGTACCACAATAGACAGCATTCTGATGTCCCCGCAATTTTTTTATGATTTGCATCTTTTGCACGAGAGTTGATGGTTTAGCAATGGCATAGCATGCTGCACGAACAGATGGAGCACGATGATGTTTCGTGAAACCACCACCTATTTCCCTCAAGCTTAACCCATGCACCTGATCAGCCTGCATGTGTGGCCAACGCAAATAACCAGGCAACTTATTGCTTCCCTTGTCTTCTTTATCCCTATCAGCTGGAACATAAAAAGTATTAGCAGAAATTCCATATTAAGGGTACAAGATTTGCATGTGTGTGTGTGTGTGAGAGAGAGAGAGAGGGGGGGGGGGGGGGAGAGAGATGGTCAACTGAAAACAGATACCAAAAACTGAAATGAAAATGAATCAATTGATAGTGCAAGTATCATTCCATGACAACAGATGAAACATGATCCAGCATATCACATAAAAAAGATACAGAACATAAATATCACTTACATCCAAGAAGAGAAAAGGAACCAGATCCCAGGAGAGTGGGAACATCAGATGCATTTGGAGGACCTCCACCGACCATGCCATGCAATTGACGGGAAGAATTAAGAATCAGTTGCTTCAAAAGCTTTACCAAGTGATCTTTTCCAATGTGAGGGTACCTACAAAGCAGCATTTAATCAAGCGGGAAAATGGTTCAAAGTGGATAATTTGCTCATCATGATGATAAAAAGCATAAGCCTACAATGTAAAATTTACAATAACCATATCATTATCCTAGCAATGCCAGAACAAATGTCAATAACCAGGACATAATTAACAAACAACAAGCCTATTATTCAACCAAAGTAAGCAAGAAGTATGATAGAAACATAATTACCAAAACCAAGACATGAGGTATATCACTTGTTTAATAAATATACATTTCTATCTATTTTATTATATCGTACAATTCAACTCTTAAGTTCAACTCTACCTTCATCAGACTGTCACAGGAAAGATAAATCTGATGACTCTGATCTGTTTAATATTTGAAATAACACTATGATTCTATTTCAAAAGGAGATAAATCAAAAAGAAGTGGAATATCAAAATTATCATCTTCACTCTTTAACCAAACTCTTTCCAAGTCAAAGGGGCAATTTAGAATGTCGCACCTTTGTTGCATGCTAAAGCAGTGCTCCTTAAAGAATCTCTTATTATTTAGTGTGATAAATATATAAATTAGCTCACCTTCCCTTTATCTATAAAAAAAAATAAGCCTTTGTCATATTATCTTGACAGAAGAAAAAAAGCTTGGTTATATTATTTTGATGTGACATCATTGTCTAGAGCTAATAACATTGTCTATGCATGTTTTAAGCCAATGTGTATATAGAACAATGCATACACAAGAAGATCTATAGTGTGCTTATAAGAATCTAGCATGTACTCTAATAACCCAAAACATAATGACTAGTTACCAATATTCAAGGTATCAGCAATAGCAAACATGCAGAACTTCGGGATCAAATACAAAACCAAAGAAAGACTAGCTTTAGAAACTCAAGAACATTATGCTATCAAAGACCTAGGAATTGAAGCAACTTTTCAGTTTCACAATAAAAGTTGCATGAAATCCCAAGCAAGCAGAACAGTCTATCCATGTGACTAAGAATAAAAAAAATAAACAAGTTAGAAATTTGAAGTTGCAAATTAACACCACAGTATGTACCTCTCAGCCAACTTGCGGTAGCACAATGGGAGTGACACACCATCATCATCTTCATCCCCACTCCGTAAACCTTTTCTTGAATACCAAGCATGGTACCTTCTTGGTAGAAGTTGATGCTCCAAAAGCTCATTCCAAAATTGTCCATATGCCCGATTACATGGCCCAGCTGATAGAAAATGCATTATCAAAAAGTAGACTTCTCTGAGGTCAATATCTACATCAGCCTCTGCTGGGAGACTTGCTGTCATATCTGGCTCCACAGGATTGACCTTCTCATGCACCTTCATGTTAAAATTCAAAGATGCCATACTGGCAGAAGATGCATCACCAGAAGGTTTGTATTTCCTAAGGGCCATAATTAGTGCAACACCTGGGGTTTAAAAACAGAACTGTGGATTTAGCATTAACGAGATCACTTTAAGTGGAGAACTTCACTAAAATAGGTTAGAACAGCAACATTTTAGGAGGGTACGCAAAGTGAGGATTAGAAAAATTCGGACAAAGACAAAATGCACCATAATATATAGGTTTTACAAATGATATCAAAGACAAATAAAAAACAACAAGCATAAAAAATCAAAATATATGTTTTACAATGTGAAGTTCAACAATGTCAATGCACAATTAACAGAATAATCAATTAGATGCTCTTGCAAGTTATGTTCCCAAACACTTGACCATAGTAAGCCGATATGAACAGAAGAAGACACACTTACCCTGTTAGTCTTCAATTCTCAAGTATACAATAATTAGTGATGAAGCCTTTGCAATACAATATAAAGAAAACTTAAAAATTGTGATGCTGAGTATACCAAAGAGATACAACAAAACAAATTACATTTGGTTGTCTATCAAAAATTTTTAACAAATGGTGCTCTGGATTATCAAATAATTCATCCCCCAACAAGGTAAAGATGGAGAACTATTGAACTACTCATCCTCAAATTAGTTCCAGAAATGAGAGAATGCACTGAGAAAACTTGTGACAAGCAGAGAAAGTTGGAGTTAAATGTATAATGCCAAAACCAAACTGGTATTACTCCATAGTTGATTACAATGGCCATGGAGCCGCATCAATCCCCTACCCAAACCGATTCCTTTCTGAAGGTTCCTTAATATAACCTTATACAGCGTATGTCAGTCCTTCAATTATTTTTTTAACAAAAAAAATAACAGTTCTCAATTGCCCAAAATTTTATTTGAACAAAATAACATACAGTTAGACAATTTGTACAATCCACCAGTGAATCAAACTAAAGCAAACTGTATAGAGTTTAACAGAAGGGTCAAGAAAGTTTAACCAAAAAGGCAAAAAAATGATATCATTTCGAACCCTAAATATATTATAACTCATGAGACACTCAGATGACCAAGAACAAATAACCAAGCTAGACCCAAACAAAAAAAAAAAAATTACAAGAAAATAACAAAACGAAGAAGAAAACTTAGAGGGTTAAAAAATAAAAAAAAAAATTAAAAAAAATAACTCACACGAGATTCACGATTGCTCGTGAAAGAGGTACCCAGATGGGAAGTTGCCCGAAATACGGTACACTCTCGCTGGCTTCCGGAGCCCAACAACGCCTTTATCCATGCAGCATTACTCGCGGCGGAAATCGAAAAGGAAACACCCGCAAATCCCACGCTTCCTACCCAATAAACCCAAGGAAACCCCAGAAATTCGAAGAACCGCCAGCAACCCTCCCGAGATCTAGGCCCAGGAGATCGAAAACCACTGGATATCGATCAAGTCGCGGCTCCCTCCGCCGCCCCGAGGTGGATGGATCTCCCGTTGGGGGAGTCGAAGTACGGCGGCGACGAGAGGCGAGTTCTTCACAAAGGCTCGAAGCCGGTCATCGATTGCGAAGCGGCAAGAGGGATCCCCGGGGCTGAGGTGAAGCGAGGAGGGCGAGAGATCGACGATTCGGCGCGCGAGCGAGGCGAGGATTTGAGGATATGGCGGAGGGAGCCCTCTCTTTCTCCCCTCTCTCAGGTTCGGTTTTTCTTTTTCTCTTATTCTTTTTTACTATTCGTCGCCTCTTTCTGCGGGGCGAATCGAAAGGAGCAGAGTTGGTTTAAATTAAAAAAAGATGGCAGAATCTTATATGGGTCAGGACTCTCATAAAGGACTCCTGGAGAAAAACAAGGGGGAATTAAAGATAAAAATTTAAAGGCCGTGAGGTTTAAGCTAAGATTCCATGACCTGCTCTTCTGTGCACCAGCTTATATTGTACTTATTTGTTACTGAATCAGTAATGATAATTAGTAAATTATTAAGATTTATAGAAAAATATATGGTAAAAACATAAATGGCAAGCAAATAAAATTTGATGGCAAGTAAATAATATTTTCCTATATAAATATTAAATTTTATAGCATGTATCATTGCCATAAATATATTTCATGAACCAATTAATAGCATCTTGTTTACGCTTATAAATAATAATAATAATATAAAACGGCAAACATAGTAACATAGACAACAAGGTAGTCCAAGCCGAAGAATGAATCAGCTCTATTACACTATATCTAACTAGTAGAGCTAGAGTTTAATGGTCGCAATCATTTCTTTGTTAAAAATTTTTATGCTTTGATTATATTTTCTTAAATGTTTGATACTAACATGAAGGGCTGCAAATAGGTCATGTCGGATCGGATCTTGCTTGATTCCAATCCGATCTGGTTTCTTGATCGGATCTTGATATTGGACTCAAATTCAATTTAATAAAAAATCGAGTCATATCAGGTCGGATTCATGATTAAATTTTTTGATCTAATGGACCATTCGGATTGGGTCAGATCCATGTATAACCCAACCCCGATCCATAATATACGAATCTAGTTTGGATCCGGTTCGGATCGGGTCACTGTCCCAATCCGAAAAAAAATTCAACCAGGCCTGTATTGAACCTGTAGTGCATTCATTAATGCTATCATTGGTGGCATAGGTACCAAACTATAACATCCAAGCGGAAATATTGTCTTCACCCCGTAAAGAAGGATAAGAGGAGAGAGAAATATCAAGGTTTTGATGGTAAGATATTATAATTGATGGGGAGACACGCCACCCTATTCATCTTCTCAATGAAACTTTACAACATCAGTGTTTTTTATTATTGTCGACCTTACCACCATGGCCTGTAGCTGTGAGATGGCGCCGGATCTCGGTCCCCTTTACTTCGAAATCCTAACATTCCCGGACCTGCAAAATAAGGTTAGAGACCCAGGCCGGGGATTCCAGCGGGAGCACTTCGACAGTCAAGTTAACGAGCGGTAAAGTAGAACATATCCACTAAGACGGATCCCCGCTGGGTCTCCGTACTTAGAGAAATCTTTTATGAGGAGATGAGTGAAAGTGGACAAGAACAAGATGGGTCAGCACTCCAGCTCTTACGACTGGGCTCGCCGAATTCGCTCCTGCGATTTCTTTGAGCCACTGCCTATGAGTCGCCTGTTTTTTCCTTCCGTGTGTCTGCCCTCTTGGTTGCTTACCTTCTTCCTCGCCCGTTGGTGCCCCTTTGAGGTCGTTGGGTGCTTCAGTGCCTCGATCCTCTCCCTCTCTGGGAGATTTGGAGGTCCGCGGTGCTCATTCGTCATTCCCCTGAGGTCGCCTTTCCTTATGGTTGGAAATTAAATGGCGAGCTTGTCTCGTTCACCGTGTTGTCACGAAAGGAAGAACTTTGCGGGACCTCAATCCATGCGAAGGTGCCTTCGGGCTCGAGGCGTTGATCGTGGCTCTCCCTTTTGGGGGTTCCAGGTCATCGGCCACCGGATCTGATACCTCGATCAAGGTGTCCTTCCTAAACTGGTGTAAACGAGTTTCCGAGCACCATTACAAATCTGGGGACGCCGTACTGGGCGCGCCGCACTGTGGATGCCGTTCTCGGCTGCATCCTTGGGTCTTGCACCTTCGGTCCTTCCACGCTCCATGGAGAAGGCTCGACTTCGACCGAGGTGGACCCATCTGGGGGTGCCACCTGGCGGAAGGGGCAGAAGCGCCAGGCTGACTCCGACCGAGGTGGACCCATCTAGGGGTGCCACCTGGCGGAGGAGCAGAGGCAGGCCCACTTCGACCGAGATGGACCCCACCTGGGTCGATACCTGGCGAAAGGGCAGAGGCAAGCTCGATTTCGGTTGAGGTGGACCCGTTTGGGGGCACCACCTGGCGGAAGGAGCAGAAATGCCAGGCTCGACTCTGGCCGAGATGGACCCATCTGGGGGTGCCATCTGGCGGAGGAGCAGAGGCAGGCCCACTTCAACCAAGGTGGACCCCACCTGGGTTGACACCTGGCGAAGGGGCAAAGGCAAGCTCGACTTCGACCGAGGTGGACCCGTCTGAAGGCGCCACCTGGTGGAAGGAGCAAAGATGCCAGGCTCGACTCCGACCGAGGTGGACCCATCTGGGGGTGCCACCTGGTGGAGGAGTAGAGGCAGGCCCACTTCGGCCAAGATGGACCCCACCTGGGTCGACACCTAGCGAAGGGGTAGAGGAAAGCTCGACTTCGACCGAGGTGGACCCATCTGGGAACGCCACCTGGTGGAAGGAGCAGAGATGCCAGGCTCGACTCCGATTAAGGTGGACCCATTTGGGGGTGCCATCTGGTGGAGGAGCAGAGGCAGGCCCACTTTGATCGAGGTGGATCCCACCTGGGTCGACACCTGACGAAGGGGCAGAGGCAAGCTCGACTTCGATCGAGGTGGACCCATATGGGGGTGCCACCTGACGGAAGGAACAGAGATGCCAGGCTCGACTCCGACCGAGATGGACCCATCTGGGGGTGCCACCTGGTGGAGGAGCAGAGGCATGCCCACTTCGTTCAAGGTGGACCCCACCTGGGTCGATACCTGGCGAAGGGGCAGAGGCAAGCTCGACTTCGACCGAGGTGGACCCATCTGGGGGTGCCACCTGGCTGAAGGAGCAGAGGTGCCAAGCTCGACTCCGGTCGAGATGGACCCATCTGGGGGTGCCACTTGGCGGAGGAGCGAGACAGGCCCACTTCAGCCAAGGTGGATCCCACTTGGGTCGACACCTGGCGAAGGGACAGAGGCAAGCTCGACTTCAGCCGAGGTAGACCCATCTGGGGGCGCCACCTAGTGGAAGGAGTAGAGATGCCAGGCTCGACTCCAGCCGAGGTGGACCCATCTGAGGGTGCCACCTGATGGAGGAGCAGAGGCAGGCCCACTTCGATCGAGGTGGACCCCACTTGCATCGACACCTGGCGAAGGGGCAGAGGCAAGCTCGACTTCGATCGAGGTGAATCCGTCTGGGGCCGCCACCTGGTGGAAGGAGCAGAGATGCCAGACTCAACTCCGACCGAGGTGGACCCATCTAGGGGTGCCACCTGGCGGAGGAGCAGAGACAGGCCCACTTCGGTCGAGGTGGATCCCACCTGGGTCGACATCTGGAGAAGGGACAGAAACAAGCTCGATTTCGACCGAGGTGGACCCATCTGGGGGTACCACATAGTGGAAGGAGTAGAGATGCCAGGCTCGACTCCGACCGAGGTGGACCCATCTGAGGGTGCCACCTGGCGAAGAAGCAGAGGCAGGCCCACTTCGACCGAGGTGGACCCCACCTGGGTCGACACCTAGCAAAGGGGCAGAGGCAAGCTCAACTTCGACCGAGGTGGACCCGTCTGGGGGCGCCACCTGGCGGAAGGAGTAGGGATGCCAGGCTCAACTCCGGCCGAGATGAACCCATCTGGGGGTGCCACCTGACGGAGGAGCAGAGACAGGCCCACTTCGGTCGAGGTGGACCCCGCCTGGGTCGACACCTGGCGAAGGGGCAGAGGTGCCGAGCTCTGATCAAGGTGGGCGCGACCACTGGTCAAGCCACCCGGTAGAAGAGCTCGGAAGAGAACGCCACGAGGCACTACCTGGCGGCCAGTTGGATTAACGTACGCTCCACGTCAGCGATCTTGCCATATTACTTATAGTCCCCAAGACTTTGTGCTCCCGAAGCAAATGCTAAGTTGATGATGGCATTAGTAGGCATTGATTGATGCTTACAAAATATGGTAGCAGAAATATTTTTTAATAGAATTTATAGAAAACAAATTCAAAGAAAGGTGCTGACATGAATCTTGGATGAACAAATTCCATACCGAATTTAGATGTTGCTAGAATTTAATAGCAAAGAAAAAGAATAAATGTCATTGAGAATACCATTAATGATACATACACAGTTTAGTAATGTAATTAATTGATTATAAACAAGTAATATATTAGATAGCCACCATTTCTCAAAGAAATGCATCATATTATCATCATTATTCTCTGATGTAATCCTCGTAACATGATGTTTAAAAATAAAACAATTGGCACTGTCATGACCAACCAGTTCAAAAAGTGCATATATAGTTACAAATGGCATTTATAAATTGTTTCACTAGGGTCTCTTGGTTCTGTGATGCTTCATGCCATTGGCACATTTTTGGACAATCAACAATCTTCAGAATATCCTGAAAAATTATTCTATATGAAAAAGTTATTATTGTAAAAGATAGTATATTGCATTTATTTGTAGACATTAGTGTTTGTTAAGTATTATAATAGGGGCCCTTCCTAACATATATGTCATCTATCAACAAATATCACCTCGTTTTACTTCAGAAAAAGAAAGAAAAATCACATAGAGCTGATGTTACACTATGCATAAAGAAAAGACCAATAAACCATAAAAAATATCAAAATAAAACTCTCAGAAGAAAGTGTCCATCAAGTGCCTTGATGTGGTGTAGCATCAATCCCAAAAACATTAGAAGTCCCCTTTGTAACATCTTGAAAAGAGTCATATGGAAGCAGAATTCATTGACTGGATTTGATGAACATAATTATGCAACATGAACATAATTATAAAACATCAAATCAAGCATGAAAAATTTATACCAGGATAATGAAAATGATTATTACCAGCATAAGCTAATCATTAATATCAATAACAATAGCCGTTTCATAATCTTCAATCTTGTAGCTCGCATGAAAAGGTGGGCCATCTATATATGAAAAAATTATAAAATTAAAAATTATAAAGTCTAGAATGCATTAGTAGTCTAGTATATGATAAAATTTATGAATGTTCTAAAAATTAAACCTGCAAGATGAGACAAGGTATCTCGAAGCCAATCTTGGGTGTATATTAATGTCTCAACCTTATCAGGAGATAGGCTACTACAAAAATCATCTAAAATCCTTTCGATGGTGCTGAAGGCAAACTCAGATGCAATGGTAAATACTAGAATTGCTAATATATCACGAACCATCTTAGACAATATCGAATAATTTGATTCATTAATTCTCCAATAGTCTAGAATGTCAAAATTCTGATACCCTAAAGGATGAACTTGTTTAAAAAATAAAATATATTACAAATTATTTTATTACCAATATTGAGTTATATTTTAATGCATATATATAAATTAAAGATCATAAAGTACCTTCTCTTCTAAATAGATCTCTAATTCTAACTTAGATGGTTGCGCAATTTCTTCTTTTTGGATAAATTCTTCATAATCTTGCATGAAAAAACTTTCATCTTCTCTACCTTAAGATGTAGACTCCATCTCCTCCACTCAAACATAAGAACCATATGTGCCATAAAAAATTGTTTAATGGTCATAAAGATTTTGAATAACATCATGCATCTTATTGAACTCAATTGAAGTACGATCACCATTATTATAGATTTTCTGAAAGCAATACTTAATAAGCTTCATCTTATGTCTTGGATCAAGAATAACCCCTATGGCAAGAATGTGAGAGCAATTTTTTCAATACTTATCAATTTTTTTCTTGTATTTTTGAGGCCATCATCATCATGACTGCATTTGAATTTCGAGATTCTTGAATGAAAAGTATTCGTATTCTCCAAATTTCATAAAAAAATAAATTTGAAGTTGTATTTTTTGTTTGTGAAAATAATTAAGCTATATGATGGAAAACTTTTAAAAAGTTGTAAATAATGATACCTTGAGATCAATCTTCTTCAGTTGGGGCATTTTCAAAATTTGGATCCCGAGCTTCAAGTCATACAAACACATCCTTGAATTGTATAGCATTATTTAACATGAGATATGTAAAATTCCAACAAGTAGGTATATCTATACATATCATTTTCTTACCATTTATTTTTAATTATCCAACAATTCCAATAAATTTTTTTAATCTTGCTTGAGATAACTTTATAAATTTAACAGCCTCCCAAATCCTAACGATAGCACCTTCCACTACCTTCAAGCCATCCTTCACAATCAAATTAAGAATGTATACACAACAATGCACATGAAAAAACATGTTATCCAAAAGTAAGTCTCTTCTAAATTGTCTTTGAAGGTCCATAGCTATAATTGTGTTTGCTAACAAATTATCAAGAATGATTGAACCTAACCTTCTTTCAATATTCCAAGATGAAATATAGCTTGCAATACAATTACTAATGACTAAGCCTGTATGTGGTGAAAGGACCATCTTAAACTTGATAATATGCTTTTTAAGTTTTCAATCATTAGTGATGTAATATGTAGTAAGACACATGTATCCCAATATTTGATGTGATGTCCATATGTCAGATGTTAAGCTCATTTTTCTATAATTTGCATTAAACAACTCATGTAGTCTTCTTTTTTTCCTTTTATATACTTTCAAGCAATCGGATGCCAGTGTTGTCCTTGAAACAATATGAAATTCAGGTCTAAGATTTCTAACAAACATCCAAAAAGCTGGATGTTCAACTATTGTAAATGGCATATCTTGTAGAATTATCATTCTTGTAAAGTTCTCATGGCTTTTTTCTTGATCAAATGAATAGGAAATTAATTCATGCAATGCAACACCATTTTTGGATGTTACATTATCTATTAATTATTTCTACTTCTTATTAAGATTTTTTTTAGACTTACAATTCTTTGTATATCTATGAAGATGACTTGTCCTATTTTTAAGATCAGTTGAAAAAATTACATGGCAATAATTGCATTTAGCTTTATTTTTTTGATTTTCTATCTCAAAATAATGATTGCATATCTTTGATCTACTTTTCTTGCTTAACTTAGAGCTATCTATATTAAAGGGCTGTACCGGTTGTGAACTACTACAACCCAGTGCATTTGAAACTTCCACTGTATTTTCATTACTACCCATCATGGATATAAACCTATTTCATATTAAATTAAATAAAAATATATAAGCATTAATTACAAATAAATAAGATAGAAATATAAATTGAAATAAACCTATAAAATATAAAATTATAAAAAATGACTGCAGGACATAAAAATAAAAATGATAAACTTTATGGATCTTGTATTATTCGAAGCACAGTAATCTTTACCGTCCGATAATTATGGACCAGAGTCAAATATTCTTATTTTGATAAGAAATAAACAAGACCAACAGATAGGCTAATGATATATCATCCTAGATGCAAAACTAATTCTAATATTATTGCAACAATAAATCATGCAAGATGACATTCTCTATAGAAGCAACTCAAAAAACTCTTGTCACCTAATTAACATGGCTCCACAACCATAAAGATATTTTGGTAGCACATTAAAAATTTTTGTAACAATTGGACCCCTATTTTGGTTATTCTGATTCCAATATTGATAAAACATAACAATAATTAAACTATCGCTGGTGTGTGTGTCAGTGTGCGTGTCAGTATGCGTGCGTGCTTGCTGTGTGTCATCGGTGTAGGCTTGCTGAGGAATAGAGTTGTTTATGATAATTTTGGGCTCAGCTTGCTAAGAGCTTCTTCGAGCTTGACTTGGAGATCTAGGGTTTTGCTATTTAGGAGAAAGGCTTACTTAGAGGTTGAAATGGCACTAACCACGCAGTCCATGCACTCTTCTCCTTACCGGCCACCTATTCGTTATCGTTCACTGACCATTTGTAGAGTGAGATCGATTGAACAAGCATGAGAATGGGGAGATCTAGCGATGGGAGCAGGGAGGAAGCCTGAGGGAGACGTCGACGGAGCCTTTGGCCTTTCTGGTCATTTAAAAATTGGAGAAATTTGGGATAAGAATTTAGGGCTATACTGTATAGAAGAAGAAATATTTGGAAAAAAAACTTACCTGGAGGTTGAGATGAAACCACACGGTCCACGTACTCTTCTCCTCACCGGCCACCGGTCCATTATCATTCACCAACCATTTGTAGGGGAGTGAGATCAATCAAACAAGAAGAAAAATGGGGAGATCCACGATGGGAGCGGGAAGGAAGCCTAAGGAAGATGTTGACGGAGGCTTCAGCCTTTCTTGTCGTTAAGCTGCTTGGCCACTCAGCGCTCAGGTGATGTGCAAATGGATCGCGACTCGCAACTTCATTAATGGGCCTGAACGAGTGAACGACCGATGGCTTTGACCCAAGCCAACAAGCCCATTACAAATATAATTATATTGGCTGACCAAGCCTTGAACCCCATAAATACGTGTATATAATATATTAATTAATTAATTATTAAAAGGGTTTGGATCCTATTTTTGGATTCGGGTCGGGTCAGGTTGTATCGGGTCATATATCTTAAGATCCAAATTAACCCAAAAATCTTTATGGACCGGGTTGGGTCGGGTCGGGTCTAAATTTAGTAAATTCATACGCAATCCAAAAAATGAATGGGTCCAATTTTTAAATCCAATTCATATCCATGGATCTTTTAAATAGGTTCGGATCGGGTCTAACCGGGTCAGATTGGGTCGGGTCACGGATCGATTCAACCCATTTATAGCCTTACTAACATGTCATATAATTTCTTTTAAATTATCAATAGTATTTCTTTGACTTTTATTAAATATATGTTAAATATATGTATAAATCGTCCATTAGGTTAATTGGGATTGGAAATATTTTCCATCATGCTAAATAGGAATAATTTTGTTATAATGCAAGGAAGTTTGACCATATGCATTGTTATTCCATGGTTACTTCCACGATAGATTTACCTGTTTACAGATGTTAATGCAATTATCAATCAAGAAGGGATTAAAGTGTTAAACATGATTGTTTGGTAATTGAGGTGAAAAGGATGAAGGGTTAATTAATATAGTTTTTATTCTCTCTTTTTTGGGGAAAAAAAACATGCATGGGATGAGTGGATATCATATATAAAAAGCTATCCTGCTACCTGGGGAAACCTATAGTCCCTTTTTCTTTTTCTTTTTTTAGATATATTAAATAAAAACAGAGGTCCACGAGGAAGCAAGGGTGACCCCCTCCATGTTTGAATTATAATGACTATGAACCTTTTCCCACCATTTCACCTTTCATCCCTTTTCATTTCATTGTAGAGTTAGCTGCCATATATGTTACCATGTTAGCCTGCCCTTATGGTGACCTCACACTATGTATTCATGCCCAGGCCTTAGGTGGGAAGTAGCTATAAATTAGGTAGGTAAGACTAAAAAGCATAAGTTGGAGGTTTTTGTATATACTCTACTATTTATATATTTGTTTGGTTGGTTGTTCATGTTTTTTTTTATTGAGACATAAAGGTGAGTCATTGGTTTTACTTCTATTTACAATATTTTATTGAACCAATAATTCAGTAACCGTGGTCATGTGTTGCTAGGATTACAAATGGCTTATATCAGGATGGACCTGAATTGAGTAAATTTGGGCATTACTCAACAAGTGAATGGATCCATACTTTAGTCTTGTCAAATAGGTATTCTTGGCTTCATTTCTTATTTCTTTTTCCTTTTTTTTGTTAGCACGGAAGATCTGGATCAAATGCAATAAATCAACTCATTTGCAGGCCCCATCAATAGCCATAATATCAAGCCAACTTTGGGGACCATCACATACTAGCTTTAGCTCATGTAATATGATGAAAAACTCCTTTCACTTTTCTAATCTAGCCTTCCTTGCCAAAAAATTCAGTAATCAATGCATTCCTATGCTGATTCAAGAAATAAAGTTCAAAAAACATGTTTGGATTTGCAATTCTATTATGAATTCATCATTCTAGAGTATCTTATACAAATCACTCTTTTTGTAAATAAGTTAGCATGGAACCAAATTTATAAGTAGCTAGGTTTGAGGTCATCAACTTAAACAAGGTTTGATATAAACCATAATGCAGTTTATTGTTATAAATTCAGTGCCCATCAATTGATATAAAACTCTATTTTCTTAATCCATGGGAGGATCATTATTTAATCCACTATGTGTCACCTAAAGTTTGTTCAAGCTTCTTCTTCTTATTTATTTCAAGAAACATTCTAACCTAAATGCTATTTGGAAATATTTCCATGCTACGATATAATTTTTGCGCATTATTAGTTGATGAGAATTTTCTTTGGAAGGTTTGTTTTTACAAATATCAACCTAAATATAGAAAGGAAAAAAAAAAACATGCTAAGATACACTTTACCTTTTTTAATGGAAGGCTTGGAAGGCTGAGATGTTTTCCTCCCAAGAAATCGAAGATTCTGGCAAATGCTTTATAGCCAGGTGGTATAAATCCCACCACGTCATTTCCATGACAAATGATATGCTTTAAAGAAGAAGAATATATGGAATGGAAGAACTAAGTAGGGGAAAGATTTTGATAGAAGAATTGTTTAACATTTTAGATCTCCAGCTAAAAAAACTAAGACTCTTAGTTGCCATATTGGGAAGATAGAGAAAAATAGAGCTTAGAGCCTTCTTAAATATCTAAATTGAATGTTTAGATGTTGTTATGTGCTCTGAGGTTTTTGAGATTACTAAGTAGGTGCTGTTGGAGGCTAGTGATGCACCGGAGGGAGTTTGACTAAGATTTGCAAAACTTAGTAGGGCAGGGTGGAGAAAAAATCAAGGTAAAAAAAAAGAAAAAAATTAATTAACAAGCCAATTTTTGGCTACTTAGAAGTGATGTCTTGCTGTGGCTATTTATTATCAGCCTAACTTATATGACCATCCTGCCAATTTAGTATTACATACAGAGTACGTGACTCTACCATGTACGTACTTTAACATTCATAACTCTTGAACCAATAAAGTGAATAAACTGAATCATATTATTATATTTATCCAAGTTACACCGTAGGATTCTTTACTTTTGCTTTTCCATTCCCCTTCTCCCCTCCCAGCTTCTAGATCTTTTGTATTCTGACTCACATAGATGTATCAATATCTATACCAGGAATGTATAATATATCCAACTATATAATAAATAAATAAATAAATAATCTACAACACCTCACTCATATGACACATCTCGGAGATCTTGCTCGGTTTCCAAGTTGACATTTTAATAATGGCTAAGACTGTGAAGATTTTTTTCAGAGAATTTCTAATCATCTAGAAAGCAAATTCTAGTCCGATAGATTTATGTCAAACATTATCTAATCTAAGCCATACTCCAATATTGTCCCTACAGAGAGTACAAAAAGACTGCATTTAGGATCCAAAAATTCTCTCCTAAGGTCATTGACAATTGGAACAAGACCATACCGGTCTATCATATATACAATACAGAATGCCAATCAACATAGTCAATCTTTTGAAATAAGTTGCTAATGTATGTTTGCTCTTTGTTGTCAAATTGCATGGAGTCCCTTGATTCCAATGGAGAGTCTGTGCCATCGATGTTTTGGTTACTATAACTATGGTTGTGAATATAGTGGTGCTTCAAAGTAAATAAGTGACCTAATAGAATTTACTCTAGAAAGAAGCTTAGAGTCATTGAAAGCAAATGCATTCAAATCATTTGAGTCGCTCAATTGTTGCTCCTCGAGTGATTTTAGATCTTGTATGCAGGCTTGGAAATTTTATGTTTCAGCTGTATGAATTAATAAGTTATTAATAGAGACTCGTTGAGGCAAAAAATGAGGAGCTGGAGTTGCGCGGCACCCAAGGGTAGCCATTGGATTTGGTGCTCACTTATGTCATCAACACTTCTCAAACGTTGAAAGTCTTGATTGCAAAGTTAAGTCATTCTATTTAGGGCAAAGTTTGTTATGGAGTTGACATTATTAAATGTAAAGTTGCCTGCCACATTAAAGAAGAGGAAAAAAAATCTTAGCTAGAGCCCATGGTAGTAGAATATCATATAACGAAATGAATGATTAGCGAGGCAATGATTTATCCAAGTAGCATGTCCTTGGATTCAAAGAACTTGCAGCTTGATTCATAGGTGGTGGGCACTCCATGACTTGCAAAGGAAAAGAAAGAAACAATTAGCATCCTCATCTCACTAACAGGATGTTAAATTAAGACAAATTACCTAGCATCGGTGAATTCATTTGTACAACTCCAGGTGTTGGTTTCAGTAGTGAATGTGGATAGTTGGCACCAACTGATTGATCAAGAGATTCAAATGTCCAGATGTGAGTAGCAGCGCTCCCTTGATTATTGATATGATTTAGATGAGGTGAACACCAGTTGCTGGATGGTTGATTTAAAATGGATGGAAATTTTGGGTTGAGTATGCATATATTTTCCATGTCATTATTAGCAGTTTCAAAAAACTAAGAATAACTACTTGGAAAAACTTTCTGGCTCAATGCAAGTAGCTGACTATCACTATTTAAAAGCATTTCGTAATATTTCTCCAAAATTTCTTCTGGAAACTCAAGATAGTGCCTACTAAAAGAAATAAAAATAAGAAAAAAGCTATGAGGATATTATATAAACTTTACTAAAGAAGCTATTATCATGTTTTTATTTGTTCTTGATACTTTCAGAAGCTCCTCCCATAGATGTAGTTTGACATGGACTAAACATTAAAGGACCAGAGATCTAAAGACTTACTTCATCAAAAAAAAAAGAAGTATATCGCAACAAATATGAAAATATTTGAAGGTGTAAAATCATTCAAGAGGCTTAGAAAAAATGATTGAGCTCCAAGAAAGTGATGTAAATGTAACTTTTATATACATGTATGTGGTTGCATTCCCTCCAGTAAAATCAGAACAAGCTTCCCAATTAGTATGCTTTCTTGGCTATGGATTTATTTCATTAAAGAACGTAGGCTATTGCCTTAACTGCTCTACATACCAAATAATTTAGTTATAAAACCTAAACAAATATTCCAAATTTTTAATTATTAAAAGGATGAAATCATTAAGAAACTTTAACAAACCACTCAAAGTCCATAATTTGTTCAAAACATGTCTAAGACAACAAAAGTAGTCTATGGAATAAAAGTGTAGCAAAAGTAATCAATAGAATGAGAATATATGTTTAAGGAATTCATCTAATCTCAACTTCCAGAATGCCTGGTTGATCCTCTTGGAAGCGTGCTCTAATTGCTTAGATATCGGTCCATTACATCTCAAGCTTTTGTTTCAATCTTTCTTCTAGTATCCCCTAAATAATTTTTTGCTTAGCATAATAAAACTTAGCTACAATATCACCTTCATTTGTTGACTTTCTCTAAAATTGTGCAACGTAGATTTTTTTTTTAAATAAAATTGTTACATGCTAGGAAAAAAAATAATTAGCAAGTTTTGTTTTGAGCATTTGCTTTTCCTAAATTGTTCTATCAAGTCAAATGGAAAGATTACCTCCCAATAGCCGATCTTGAGTTTTGATACAGGAATATATGAAGCCTTCCATTTCATAGGTGTAGGTTGCGTATTATATTTATAATTTTTGGTCTTTTGTTTTTCTATACTAGTACTTGAAGTTGGTTCGTCAAGAGGATTTGTCTTGATTTGAGATAGCTTCATATAAATGAGATCCAAGAAAGATAGAGTTTTGCGTAAAGTCAAACTTAGAGGACTAGATTTCTTTGTCATGTCAATGCATGAATCTTTTGCACATATTAAAAATAAATAAATTAGCAAACAATTATCTCCAAATAGAAAAGATAAATAAACTAATAAAAGATACATTTAGAACTCAATAAAAAATTAGCTTTGTAAACAATATTAATTTCTAACAAGAACTAACCATGGAGACATTAGAAAAAAATCAAACTTGATTGCATCGAGCCAAAGGCTTTAGGATTAATCTAGTTCAAATGCCACTTGCAATTCTTGTAATACAAATAATTATTTGTGAAAACATCACTTATACTTTCTTTAATCTCAAACTGGAACCTGTTAATGAAAGCTCATGATCAAACCCCTAACCAAACCATCTAAATATGTGCAAACACACTACTTGATTGTAGCTCTATTATCCCTTTTTTTTCTAAGATGAAGAGAGGATCACCCACCTAAAATTTTATCTAAAACGATAATTTATAGGGGCAGGTTTGATAACAGAGTGTAGAAAAAGGGAAACTTAACATGTTTTAATTCTAACAAATCAATCATAAGAGAGGAGATAATAAATGCAGCAATGAGGTGAATTGGCCAATAATAGATAATGCTGAAACTAGTCCATAATAAAGCTAAGTCTGAAGGTAAATAGAAACATAAGACGTTTTTGGATAATGGAAGCCATAAATTCACTCAAATAAAAATTTAGTCTTTTGAAAGTGCTGTAAAGGCTCCTTTATTTTCAACTATAACTCTCCAAAAGCAGCCATGGTTTTGTGATTATATCGGGATGAATAATTATTAAATAAATGGAGACCTCTTGAAGCTATAGGTACTATAGAAGATTGCTTTTTAAGAAAAATTCTAGGATTTCATTCCTTCCAATATGCCTAAGCTATGGCCACAATTAACATGAATGATAGACTAAGTAGGCTTAAAGAAATTTCTATGCCTCCAGATAAGACAGAAGTTCAACAGAGTATTGAAGGCAGAGCACATCTAACAAAGAGCAAACAATCTTTTAAATTGTTGAAAATGAGTATTAAGAGAACAAATGATCAACAGTTTCAGGCCCATGGTTATTAGCAATATTGATTTGTCCCACGCTAAATCAAGATGACGAAATTAACTTGTTTTAGTCTAACCTAATTTACTTCCTAATCTCTATCTTACTAATGTAGGCATTATAACATTTGTAAATATTTAATATAGAGATCTAAATAAAACTTAAGGATAGCACGCATTCCCTAAAATGAATCTAATTTAAATTATTTATTATTAGCACATAAAAACCTCATCCATACAAGGATGACAAGATACTTTCTAGAGTCTTAGAAATACCAAAGGATGAAGGTATTACTCATTTGATAGTATTGGAGCTTAATCTTTGCTATAATAATTTATGCTTCATTAAATACAAATTTTATAATTACAACATGTATATTATGATGAAAACATAGATTGTTTTCAAAATAAAACTGAATATCCAGAATAGCTAGAATGCATCTTTTCATCAGCGCATTTATCTTTTTAATGCAACTTATTTTTTTGACTTATATCTATTATTGATATTTTTAGTGGATAAAAAAAGTGAGAGTTGGGGAGAGACTGCACGAACCTGAGCATCTCGCATCGAACATTACCTAGCGAGGTGGGGTCTTGCGGGGGTAGTTACACCGGGATTTATCCTTCTTATCCCTTTTTCCTTATCAAAAAAAAAAGTGAGGGAGGGGAATAGCTTGAATAGCAATATAAAAAGATAAATTATTTATTCACTTTATGTGTTTCTAAGTATTATCAAGATTTTACAAAGCTATATTTATGAAAAGCCAAGAATTCCAGGAAAGAACAATTTTTATATAATTTTTTCAGAAAATAATAGACCTTCTGCCTCTTGCAATTTGGCTCGAGCTTTTCAGTCCCATCTTTAGGTCTGCTTTCTTCTTGAAGAATACAAGGACTCTCAAACCCATCCGAATCCAGCAAATTATTATAGATCCCTTCCTTTTTGGCTCGTTCAAAACATCCTCCTGACCAAACACCACCCATCATCTCCTACAAAACTAACGTGAAAAATAAATAAATAAATAAATTTTATATCCATATTCCAACCTCCAATCCCTACCCCTATAATTAAATTTATCATAAAAAAATAAAAACATCAAGAAGGGTAAAATCTAATACACATCAGATCTTTTATAAAGAAGATTTCCAAGCAGCTCACCAAATAGGTTCAAGAACATCTAATGATATGAGATTAGATTATAAAATGAATAAAAACAAAGACAAGATGAGCCATAAAAAAAATCTCATTAAAAAAATATTGGAGCTATTCTTGATGAGAATAATACAATCTCCCCATTTAAGCTAGTCACTCCTCTATCCGTTCTAACAAAAAATAAGCATAAGAAGAATATTTAATGATATAAGAAAAGTTTAGAATTAAAATGAAGCAGAAAGACCAACTTTTTTTAAAAAATAAATCGACTCGCTCTCAAGAAAACATAAGGGAGGAAAGGAGCTCTATTTCCAAATCAAGGGAGGCCATCTTATGAAAACAGAGTCCTTAGAAGGGAAGGCAAGGAAGAGGGGGGGTGCTGTTGGTTATGCACTTACGCTTGCCAAATCCCCTATTTAATTCCCACTGGACAATGCCACCTCAGGAGCGGCAGCGCCTTGGGCATGCATGCATGAAGTGGACGTCTTGGATTGAAGCGGTGCATAATTGAACAGCGTCCGCCACTGCTGGTTGTTTTATTAAAACTTCTTCGGTTAAGGGTTCGCGGAGGAAACAACTTTTGCTTGCGTTTTATTAACTCATTGAGCACATGCCACCAGTTTATTTTTGGTTACCTGCACGGGTGGTTTCTAAGATAGTAATCACAATTAAGACAAAGGAGAGGTGGCCAAACGATTGGGATCGATTAAACGTAGGAATTTATCCTGTATGGATATGTAGGAGTGGCTATTAGATCAGTTGATATCTTGGCAGGACTAGAATGACATACTCATCTAATATGTTAGGGAATGGATGAGCCAATTTTATTGTCGCCGTGTATTGAGCATTTTTTAGTAGGTAAAGGATAGCCATGCTAGTCACCAGTTTCGTTGCTGAAGAATCTGGAAGTATAAGATCTTGCATGGATTATCTAAGCTTTATATCTTTACATCTTATGCATCTTATTTTATGGGCATTTGGTTGATGGGATGGATGTTTCATAATAAGTTTTGGTTTGATGAATATGTTTCATAATAGATTTTGATTGATCGATCCATCACATTAGCTATGCTTATTAGCATTTAATATTTGAAACATCATAGTATTATTATTTTTTTATTTTTTTGAAAATAGGTGGTAATCCTATTTAAGAAGTTCTGCCACTTAAATAAATAACCCGAACAATGTACAACCACTAAGATAAACATTTTTTATTAAAAAAACTTTAATGAGTGTCATACAATGATTTGTATTTTGCCACCCGCATAATATTTGGTGGTGCAAAATGAAAGATTAATAGATAAAAATCATAAACATGTGACACGTTTAAAAAATATCTACGATAGCTCAATCCACTCTCTTATGCTTTGGCTTGTCCTTTTCAATGAATGTACAACTCATGCCAATATTCGGCTTCAAAAAGTGAGGCCAAGAAAAAAAAAACATAGGTAGGCCAAGCCCAGTGACTTGACTTAATTTCAATTTGTTAGTTATGTTGTGCTTTTTATCTCATTCATAATCTCTTTTTCTTTATACCTTTCTTTTTTCTTTTTTTCTCCTTTTTTTTTCTGAACTAAATGGGTTAGATCAATATACTTTGAATACAATCCATCATATCTGAAAATAAAATATGCTTAAATTGAACAAGAATAGAAAAGTAGGTCATCCACACAATACCATTAGAATAATTGGCCACATAACTTGCCACCCAACTCGTTATGTTATTCGTTTCTCGATATATATGTATAAATGTACAATGCCGAATCCCCTATTTAATTTTCACTGGACAATGCCACCTCAAGAGCGGCGATGCCTTGGGCGTGCGCAGACAAAACGGACGGCTTGGATTGAAGCGGTGCATAATTAGATGGCGTCCGCCAATGCTGGTTGTTTTATTAAAACTTCTTCAATTAAGGATTTGTGGAGGAAATGGCTCTTGCTTGTATCTCATTAACTCATTGAGCAACTGCCACCAATTCATTTTTAGTTATCCACACGGGTGGTCTCTAGGATAGTAATCGCAATTAAGGCAAAGGAGAGGTGGCTAAACAATTAGGATCAATTAAACATAGAAAATTATCCTGTATGGATATGTAGGAGTGGCTATTAAACTGATTGATATCTTGGTAGGATTGAAATGATATACTCATCTAATATAATAGGGAATGGCTGAGCCAACTTTATTATCCCCATGTATCAAACATTTTCTAGTAGGTAAAAGATATTCATGCTGGTCACGAGTCTCGTTGCTGAAGAATCTGGAAATATAAGATCTTGCATGGATGATATGAGCTTTATATCTTTACATCTTATGTATCTCATTTCATGGGCATTTGGTTGATGGGATGGATGTTTCGTAATAAGTTTTGGTTAGATGAATGTGTTTCATAATAGATTTTGATTGGTCGATCCATTACATTAGCTATGCTTATTAGCATTTAACATTTGAAACATCATAGCATTATGTTTTTTGGATTTTTTGAAAACAGGTGGTATTCCTATTTAAAAAGTTCTATTGCTTAGATAAATAACTCGAACAATGTACAACCACCAAGATAAATATTTTTTATTTAAAAAAACTTTAATAAATGCCAACAATGATTTGTATTTTGCCACCTGCATAATATTTGGTACTGCAAGATAAAAGGTTAATAGATAAAAATCATAAATATGTGACATGTTTAGAAAATATGTACGATAGCTTCATCCACTCTCTTATACTTTGGCTTGTCCTGTTCAATGAACGTACCACTCATGCCAATATTCGGCTTCAAAAAGTGAGGCCCCTTGCAGGATATTGTTCTTTCAGATTTTTTTGGACATGTTCACTGTAGAACTGTTTGATGAATGCTCCGTTTGACAAAAAAAAAAAAAGTGAGGCCAAAGAAAAATAAAACATAAGTAGGCCAAGCCCAATAACTTGTTTTCAATTTGTTAGTTATGTTAAGCTTTTTATCACATTCATAGTCTCTTTTTTTTCATACTTTTATTATTTTTTTCTTTTTTCTTTTTTTTTTTGAACTAGATGGGTTAGACCAATCTACTTTGAATACAAACGGTCATATTTGAAAATAAAACATACTTAAATTGAATAAGAATAGAAAAGTAGGTCATCCACACAATACCATCAGAATAATTAGCTACATAATTTGCCACCCAACCTGTTACATTATTTGTTTCTCGATATATATGAATTACTATACAATGCTGATTGAACCAACTTTGTTGTCGCCATGTATTGAACATTCTTTAGTAGGTAAAAGATAACCATGCTGATCACCAATCTCGTTGTTGAAAAATCTGGAAGTATAAGATCTTGCATGGATTATCCGAGTTTTATATCTTTGCATCTTATGCATCTCATTTCATGGGCATTTAGTTGATAGGATAGATGTTTCGTAGTAAGTTTTGGTTAGATGAATGTGTTTCTTAATAGATTTTGAATGATCGATTTATCACATTAGTTATGATTATTAACAATTAATATTTAAAACATTATAGTATTATTTTTTAATTTTTTTTGAAAATAGATGGTAACCTTATTTAAGAAGTTCTGCCGCTTAGATAAATAACCCGAACAATGTACAACCACTAAGATAAATATTTTTTATTAAAAAAACTTTAATGAGTGCCATACGATGATTTGTATTTTACCATTCGTATAATATTTGGTAGTGCAAAATGAAAGATTAATAGATAGATATCATAAACATGTGACACGTTTAAAAAATATCTATGATAGCTCAATCCACTCTCTTATGCTTTGGCTTGTCCTTTTCAATAAATATACCACTCATGCCAATATTCGGCTTCAAAAAGTAAGGCCAAGAAAAAATAAAACATAGGTAGGCCAAGCCCAATAACTTGTTTTCGATTTATTAATTATGTCGAACTTTTTATCCCATTCATAGTCTCTTTTCTTTTTTCTGAACTAGATAGGTTAGATCAATCTACTTTGAATACAATCTATCATATTTGAAAATAAGACATGCTTAAATTGAACAAAAATATAAAAATAGATCATCCACACAATACCATGAGAATAATTAACCACATAACTTGCCACCCAACCTGTTACATTAGTTTCTTGACAATGGCGAAACCCCTATTTAATTCCTACTAGACAATTTCACCTCAAGAGTAGTGATGCCTGGGATATGCATGGACGAAACGGACGGCTTGGATTAAAGCAATGCACAATTGAATAGTGTCCACCAATGCTAGTCATTTTATTAAAACTTCTTTGGTTAAGGGCTCACGGAGGAAACGGCTCTTGCTTGTGTTTCACTGACTTACTGAGCACAAACCACCAATTCATTTTTGGTTACCTGCACGGATGGTCCCTAGGACGATAATAGCAATTGAGGCAAAAGAGAGATGACCAAACGATTCGAATCAATTAAACATAGAAATTTATCCTACATGGATACATAGGAATAATTATTAGATCGATGAACATCTTGATAGGACTGGAATAACATACTCATCTAATATATGATAGAGCCAACTTTATTATCACCATGTATTAAACATTTTCTAGAAGGTTAATGATAACCATACTAGCCAATAGTCTCGTTGCTAAGGAATCTAGAATATAAGAACTTGCATGAATGATCTAAGCTTTATATCTTTATATCTTATACAGGTATTTGGTTGATGGAATGGATGTTTCATAATACATTTTGGTTAGATAAATGTATTTCATAATAGATTTTGATTGATCGATCCATTGCATTAACTATATTAGCATGTAATATTTGAAACACCATAGTACTATTTTTTTTAATTTTTTTTAAAAAGGTGGTAATCCTATTTAAGAAGTACTGCTGCTTAGATAAATAACCTGAACAATACACAACCATCAAAATAAACATTTTTTATTAAAAAACTAATGAATGCCATACGATAATTTGTATTTTACCACCCGCATAATATTTGGTAGTGTAAAATGAAAAATTAATAGATAAAAGTCATAAACATGTAACCCATTTAGAAAATATCTACGATAGCTCAACCCACTCTCTTATGATGTTTAAGATGCTCCATTTCTTGCCCACCACTTTCCTAAGCTTAAACTTGTCAAGCATGGATATATCGTAAGATTAACTCATGCAATAGACCCTTTTAGGGTCATTGTTTGTCACAAAACATACTACTCACTATTGGCTATTGAATAGGTACAAAATGCTTCTTTGCCCAACATCATTGTGTTCATTAATTCTTTTTGTTGGTTTGAAATGCATCATCACATAAAAAATGTGGGGACATTAATTTACCATATGGAAAAAAATACAGAATATAAGATACACGGATCAAACTAACCATAACAAACATGAAGCCTTAATACTAGTGACGCAGACCATCAATTTAAAAACCAGGTGCAATTTAATACATGCAGAAGATAATTTCTATTGAGTTCTGATGGAATATGATGTCTATCTTTTGCAACATGGCCATCTTCCATTTATTAGAAGCCTGAAACACTAATTAGGCCATTAGATCCATCTTTGTGGTGGTCGAATATGCATGATTTTAAAAAAAAATTGATGTTTCAAAGGCTCTTGGAAGCACCATTCCAGCTCTTGAGATACATACAAAAGAGTACTGCCTCGTGCCTACTTACCCATGATAGCAGCAAGCACGAAGCGATTATCCAAACTCCACACAATCATATTAACACCACGAGGAGTTGGCTGAAATCTCTGACGTGGACCCCCACGTGGAGGTTGAGAAGGCATAGGCGGAGGCGGAACCTTAAGATGATAAGCTCGTGACCAGCGCCCAACTTTTCCCTAGAATAAACAACGAACTCACAAGGAAAATACAAAAGATAGAAAAAGTAAATTTCAGATATCTATGGCAAATCCAAAAGCAACCATTCTGAAAAAGTTACATTCATACCTCCAATCAGCTGACAGCATATAATTAAGGGAAAACATAGGTTTCAATTTAAAATCAATAGACAATGTTATCACATGCACAACCAACCAACAAATTAATAGATCTAGCTCCCAGGAATTAACATGTTGAAACTAACGATACAAGGAAAATATTAACCCAGCTTGACTATAGATGAAACAACAATAGAATGACTCCAATGATTCTTAGTAGGATTTGGCTACCTGATGTTATCTCACGCATGCGGAGATTTCTATATGAGGAGGCAAATCAGGAAGAAAGTTCCAACCTTACACGTACATTAAAAGCTCTGAGAAACAAAGTTGAGGCCCTCTACTCAAATGTCTACAAGAATATCTGCGTACCATTTTCTATAGTAGCCAAACGAAATGTACTAATCCAACTGGAAAGAAGAATAAGGAAACTAAGCAGTAAAGCACGGAGTTAGATTGTGCTCACATGAGATCGTCGGGACCTTGGAATCCAAATAATTGCACTTCCATCACCGGAGCACATGACCACGTTGTCATGGGTGAACCTACAAAACATAAATATTTCATGGTTGATACAGACAGCTTTAGGTCCATGATTAGTGGTATTCACAATATTTCTGCACAGCTATCTATCATATATTTCCACATGCACACATAATGAGTTAACTAAATGACAGTAACGGTAAAAAGAGAGAAATTAACCAGGAATTTTTGAACTTCGGAATATTATCCTCCTTTAAAATATCAGCTGCAGAAGATCTAGAAGCCACAACACAAGCCATTGAATCAAGAGAAAGCACTCATGACCAGCGTATAAAATCAAAAAGACAAATTAAATCTTTTTAACATATCAGCTGTAGAAGATCTAGAAGCCACAGCACAGCCACCGAATCGAGAGAAAGCAACCATTATCAGACTATATAAACAAAAGGAAAACTAAATCTTTTTGACATCATTTTCATGACCGGATAACAGATCCAACTCATGATTTGGTTGTTCAGAGTCATCAGTGTTGCTCTTAACAGCATTCCAGACCTGCAACAAACTGACTAGTAAATGGTTTCACTACACCAGGAACTCAGTAGCTCCATATTGTGTATTGATCTCAATAAACTAATAGACAAAACCAAATTAGCATTGCAAACTTATAGAGAGAATCATATTTAACTATACCCTCGCATGTGTCTGAGCTGCCAGTAACAAATACAGTTCCATTAGCATTAAATGCACAACAGATGATCTGGTGACTCTGTTGACCAGTATGCTAGGAGAGGGATCAGAGCTCTTTCCTGGCATCAAGTCCATCATTCCACACAAGCTCAGTACTGAGCACCATTAAAGCAACGGAATTGCCAAAAAAACGAAAAACTAACCAGCTGAATTATCTGAAGGTTTTGGGAATGTAAATTCGTGGACTGAACTGAGAGTTCCTAGCATCCCAAATCCGGCAGGTTCCATCATCAGAAGACCTGCTCAGACAAAAACTATGCTATAAAAGGAAGGCAAGCAATCACGAAAAGGACAAGGCTACTTCTTGTTACATTGAGAGAAAAATTACACACTGCATTCCATTAGAAACTATAGATAACAAGTTAATGTGTTAGCATATCATGATTTGAAATCCCATCAAAAACAAGATCCCTCATTAAAAAAAAAAAAATCTTTTTGCCTCCAGAAAAAAAATAGCACCAGAACAGGTTGGTACATGTTTCAACATGCATTGAATGGAACAGGTCCTATTTATCTGAAGGGCATGATTTCAAAAAAACCACTTGGCAATGCATGCTTTTGATAACAGCTTTTTTTTTTTTTTTTTACCATACATAAACACAAATCTTTAATTACCTAGCCTATACCTTGCATTGATGCTCTCCAACTTTATTGAAAAGTGCTCCTCCTTGGATATTTCACCAAAATCCTATTCCCATCTTATACTAATTTAATGAGACTAACAATAACTTTACAATTTCTTCTAACGTTTCATGAACTCTCCAGAAAGTCGTATGAGTTTTCTCTTATTCATTTGTTTTCAATCAAGGATTGAAGTATCAGTTCATCCTGGTCATCTCAGGCATGCAGTACTGCACCAGGAGGACACCAGTAATTAGCACATTCCTCGGCACCATACCTTCAGACACCTGGTAGTTGGTCACAACTGTACAGTGCCAGCACCAGCAATGGTACCATCTATTGGTAGGGTATGGTAAGTGCCAGAATCATACTGGTCCCAACCAGTACAGCGACATGTACCAGTACTAGATCCTAGCTTTCAATATTTTTTTCATGTTTCCTATTCAAGAACTTCTTAAACACCATCAAATATTTGCCAAAGTTTAAATTTCTAGTCTTAGCAAGTTAATTCAAAATCCAAAAGTAGAAACACAGTTTAATAGTTTAAGATTGCATTTCTGTAGATACCTTTATGAAATCAAAACACATGCATAAAACACGTCATGTAGATTGGTCTAACTTAAAGAATGAACATAAATCTTATATTGAAAGACTCCTTGTTATTTTGTTTTTATAGTCTAGTATTCAGCTAAAAAACATAATTAATAATGCTCAGTCAGCTGTAAACATCCGTAAACTAAATAAAATGGCTGATTATTTCAGCCTAAGCTGATGTAGAATCTCCAAAACCGAAATTTTAATTCATGGACTGACTCAGATAATAAAAGCCAATAGAAACCAGTGCAAAATTGTTTCTGAAAATTAGCCATTGACCCACATCAATTTTTGCAGTCATTTCCCTATGTTTGTTTTGCATGGTTTAATTTGTGATAAAAACTTGAATTAATATCAGGAAATCATTTTGGAGATTTTTAGTGGGTCTTTTATGAGACTTAACTTCTAAACATCATTTTTCTCTTTATTCTAATACAACAATCCATGACCAACTCAAACATGATAAATATTTTTGAGAAGCCTTTTGTTTTAACCAACATTTGCCAAACCAGTACCAAAGGGTGTACTGACACAGGGAGATGAAGAGGAAGAAGGAGAGGGAGGGGGGCTCACCTGAAGGCATGGATCAAACCATAGCCGAGTCACCCAGATCTTACAGTCATAGCCGGAGAAGGACAGGGACTAGGAGAGAGAGAGGGTGGGCAGTGAGAAGGGGGATCTCCCCTTTTTCTTTTTTTTTTTGATGGGGCCAGGGAGGGGGGGGGGAGGCAAAGGGGTAGGGGGCAACCACAAACAGATTAAGTGAAGGAGGAGACATAGGGGCCAAAGTGGGGATCCATGATTTTTTTTAGGGAGGAGGGGCCGGAGGGGGGGGACGGTGTTTGAAGGTTTTGAGTGATGTCAGGGAGAGGCAAAGGGGTGGGGGGGCAACTGCAAACAGATTGAGTGAAGGAGGAGGCAAAGGGGCCATAGTGGGGATCCTTGATTTTTTTTTTAGGGGGGGAGTGGGGGATGGGGTTCAAAGGGTTTCAAAAGATGCATGGGGAGCAAGGGGGCGATCGTGAGCAGATTGAGCAACTCTTGTACTAAAAAGGGGGCTATTTAATGCATCATTTAACAAGTTTATAAGGTGAACCATTCCATTCCCTGTTAGTTTGATTTGATACACACCAAACTGGGCAGTTTAGGGCAATACGGTGAACCTTCATTTTAATGATAATATATGTATTTGTGATATCTCAAAAGTGACAACTTTTTAAGATATGTAACTTGCAAATGTTTTCTCGCTGGAGTATCTATTACCTAGTTTTCTATGTAATCGCATAACAGCTAAATTGGGCTATAGGGAAAAAACAAACAAAACAAAAGTTACAATTAATTATCATTTTGGCTTTTCTAAGCCCTATTCATTGATTATATTTGGTTTGCAATTTGCGAAGGACTATGGATCTTATCTTTCATGCACTGCATCCATGTTTACTTGTTTCCTCCTCAATTCCTTTGTACTTCTGCTATTTTTCTTCACTTCAATATAAACTCACAACTCATGTGAACAATTGTTATTCAACATTGCAACACAAAGATTCAATAGCCTTAATGAGAATATTCTAAAAATGTTACATAATAGTAGTAGAGATGCTTCAAAGTTCAAAGTAATGCAAAGAAGAAGAAGGGATAAGAAGTCAGAAGTACAGGGAGGCATTTGAAAAGCTAACTAAGAAATCAGTAGCAAAAAATTACTCGTAACAGAAGAAGGCTGAATCATAAAACAGTTCACACAACGTACCATTATATATAAAACCATCATCCTTAAGCATGCCTCGCTATTAGTTGATATTTTGGGGAAAATGAATGTAATGAAAGAGTACCAACAACCACATAAAGTTAGAGAAGGTCCATCTTTTCCAAATATTTTTTAAGAGCCTTTATATTAAGATCAAAATTACAAGCTATTCCCCTCTAATCTGATCCTCCTCTATCACCTTCTGAGTTTAAAAAACTGTGACCCTACAAGACGAGCCAAGAGATTCACAATCCTCAAACATATGGAGAATATTTAAGGGAAGCACAAGAAGGGTTTGAACTTTGAAATGTTATCAAAAAGAAAATTTATTGAAAAAGAGTGGGGCACTATAATACCCCATTGTGGATCAAATTCATTATGTTTTGGCCATTACATAGACAATCTCTAGTATCCTTCTAGTTTTAGAAATACAAAACACCAAAAGAAAAACCCTGTTCCCTAAAAGTACAAGGGCTGAAACCACAAATAAAGACAGAGAAAGGAAAGAACTAATTAAATTTCGACCACGACGTAGCTCAAGATGTAAAAATGCAAGAACCAGTCAAAGATTTAATCCAGTTGTCTCCACCTTAATAACTAATCCAGGATTTTTAAAAATTAATTTTATACTTCAAAACCTACATAGCCAATAAAATATACCAAGAGATAGGAAAAAAACCTAAACTTATTCTATTATGTTAGATTTAGTGAATACTAAATAGTTCCCCTGGTTCATGTGGTCAAATATGGCAACTTCACAACAAAACGGTTGATACATCAAAATTGACATCGATCTTTGACAAGGAATAATAACCCTATTTGCAAGCATCAAATAATTCATGACTCCAAAATTATCAAGTATTTACTTAATCAAGCACTCTATTAATAACTAAACAATTCATTGAACCATGGGCCCGAACTGTAGCATGAACATTTCATTTAACTTTAGGGTGACTAATACCAGCCTGCTCCAAGTGAGTAGTTCCTAGGTTACTTTCATTTGGAAGGCAGTTGTATTGCACCTCATCAGTTAGCTGGCCTATTTAATACATTAAAATGTATTAACAAGTGTGATGAGTCATATGGTATCATCTTCTAGGGAAGCTTTCCTATTTCTGCTTTCAAACCTCCTCATAGCTTTTCATGGATCAAAAAAAAAAAAAGACCAACTTAAACAATAAACAATTCTCTTCTAGAAATAATTTAAACAGAACCACAGAGAACAAACTTTCTTGAAACATTAAGGAAGACATGTTACAGGTCAAAGAAGACATCAAGAATATCACCTATAATCATAAAAGAAACAATATAGGTCTACAATTAAAAATTAATTGCTTGTTAAAAAAATCAATATAAACAAAGTAAGGGAAGAAAGGGATACAATAAGACAGAAAACAAAACTCACGATAATAGCTGGTAAACAGCGCTTGGCGTGGGACTAAAGGCAATAGCAGTTACTGCTCCAGCGTGTCCCTTCAAATCTGAAATAGTTAGTCCATCAGGTAAACGCCACTGCATTGATAAGACAAAAATATAAAAAAACATAGAAGCAGAAACTAGACATAGCAGGTGATCATGTTCCACAAATTGCACCTAGAAAGGTGATGGACTTACAACTCTAATAATGAAATCATTTGAAGAAGATGCTACCAATGCATTATTTGAACTCAGCCAAATCAGTAATGTCACCCTTCAAAACAGAAGAATGCAAGAATTTATCCGCTGAGGGGAAAAAGAAAAGATGTTAGGGTTAAAGACTCACTTCATGTCCACGGCAGCTGGCCAGGCAAAATGCAGTTTCCATTGACCAGATCTTGACAAGGCGATCATCCGAACCAGTAATTACATATTGCCCCGAGCGATCAAATGTAGCTGCAGAAAAGAAAAACCAATGAAACTGAAACAGTAACACAACGTAATATTGAATTTAATAATTCTAGAAAAAATCAACTCAAGAATCCAACTAATTCAAAGAGGAAAAAAAAAGAAAATAACAACAACAATGTACAACATGGATCCCATAATAAAAATCAGAATATGGATAGAAAAAAAGGCAACAAGCAGTGGTTTCACCAAATTGATTAAAGCAACTATAAGTTATGAGCCTGACATTTAGGGTAGACATACAGAACTGGCATAAATTTTCGTTGGAATAGTGCCGCAGCACAAAATTCACCTATTTGTGTGTGAGAATTACTTCACAGATAATTGTGAAATATTCACTAAATATCTTCCAAATATCAATCACTGAATTTCTTGATATTATCATCCATAAAAGTGGATGACTCACTTTAAATGATTAATAGTTAGCAGTTAGCACTAAGATTTTAAACATAACACTAAAGTAATAAAAAAGGATGAGAACCTAGATTCCAATAACATGAAGTTTCAACTATCCTAACAAGAAGGCATCACAAGGAATGGTCGAAATAGTCTGATACCTAAGCAAAATGCACCATAAAAACCATGGAATGAGATATTAGATGATAGCACCCAAGGTTTGCCATATTAACTCATATTAGCATGTACCGACCATACCATACTATACCAGTATGTGTAGAGGTTCAGTCTAAACTGGTCCGAACTAAGCGAAACCACCCTGTACCACCCGATACCAACTCGCAGTGCCTAGTTACAAATGGTACCATTACTAAGAGTGAGAAAACTGGGTTGGGAGCCTATCTCGGTACAGGTTCTATACAATACCGTACCAACCTTACCATACAAAAACAGTAAAGTATCGGCACAATTCCCGAAATCAGTTTTGGGATCATGCTAGCACCAATTCATCCTGAAATCGCATGCTGATCAAAAGCTTAAAGAAGTGCAATAGACTGGTCGTGAGAAGAAAATGTGTTCTATCCTAGTTCCAAAAGGTAAAAAAGAAAATTTCTTTGAAGAGGGAAAAGTTAGCAATATTTCATGGCGTCATAGCTCAATGTTATCAAGAAAGATTTCTTCCTCTATTTTGCACTATGAATCCCATGTTAATTTTTAATTTTTATGTTATTGTGTTCATGAGATTGACGATCAAGGTTCGCAATCTTGGTATGAGATCCCACATCGATACCATGCTGATATGTTATTGGCACACCCAATATAAGGGTCGGTTTGATACTAGTACGGTATAGTATGCCTGGTACGGAAAAGTATGCACCAATATGGCAAACCTTGGTCACAATCTTCAATTTAGTATCCTCCAACTGGATGCATGTGCACCACAAAATACAAATCTCAATCTACTACATATTTCAGGCTTGGCTTAAAGTCTATTGCTCCTTCAAAACAGCAAACTACACTGGTAGATATAAAACTCTAAACCATGGTTCACACTCCAGCATAGCAAGAAGTACCAATCAACTAGGATATTTGTTAGCATCAAGCAACAACCACTAAAAATCTACTCAAAGAGGCAAATCTCAAGGACAGCTGAGAAATCAAATAAATTTCAATCAGCAATAATTTCCACACTTGCCTTAAATATCATCAAATACAGCCATTACTCCTTAATTGGTCTTAGATCAGAAAATGACACAAAATAAGACACACAAACAAACCCTATGCTTTTCTCCTAGGATCATAAAAACCAAAACAGATAATTTTCAAACTAATACTTCCAAAAGTTGAAATTAAGATTAAAAGATATCTTTCTGACAGAAAAAAGTTGATAGCTTTTCATGCAATGGTCTTACAAAAGTAAAAATGATTCATCAGAAAAAAAATCCAAGGCTTGACCAGTCCAAACTTAGGCCATAGGTCACTCCAACATGTTGTTCTCAGCCTATTCAGTATACTTGTTCTCCTTTGCAGAAGCTTTAATTCAAACCCCAATACTAAAATAGTCAGAATTCCATTTCATGTTGCAAGAGGATGTTACTCTTGTTATTAATGTCACTTATACAGAAATCAGGAGTTGCCAGATCTAAACCCATGGATTGTTTTGCAGAGAAAAAATCAGCAGTTCTCTGTTCACTCAAAAAGAAAAAAGGTGAAACATTTTGCATGGAATATATCATGAGACTTCAACATAATGCCTCCAATTTCCATAAGAGATTATACTATCAATTGTTGTGTGGCAAGAAATACCACCAAATCTGCATCAGATAGTGTTTGCTGAAGTGGTAATTGAACTGGTGCATTCAAACACTAAAACCGTAGTGGCAACGCAAAAAGCAAGGTACCTGAAAGAAAGTCCTCAAAACACCCCAAAACAAAATAATCAATGAAAGGTGTGAAAAGAGGTCACTAATCTTGCAAGCATATGTGAGTGGAATCCTTTATCCCATTCAAAATTAATAGATTCCAAGCTGGTAATTTAGATCAAGTCTCATGTGCAAGCCCCATGATGAACAAAGGAAATTATAATTACAACATCATTACCCTTGTCTCAATGAATACAATTAGTAAATATAATTGAGACTTCAGAAACAAAGCTTTAATTGCTAATAGATTAGATAAAGAACAAGCTTTGTCTCATTATTTTGGGGAAATCTTCACCAACTAAGTTCTCCAGATTATTCCTATCATAAGCATAATACATGTGCAGCTGAAACAACAACAATATAGGCATTGATAAGATCATGGCCTTCTTGGATGGCTTTTGTTTTTAAAAGTCAAGCAGCTTCTTATCTCAATTGACAGTATATATTGCAAATGCATTTCCAAATTACAAGAAAGATGCCTTAATGGAACTGTACCTATTGTAGAGAAAAGTTCACATCAGAGAATATCTCAAAGTCCAAAAGCAAACATATGCAAATTCTACACAAAGCATAAGAGCAGTACCACAACAGACGGCATTCTGATGTCCCCGCAACCTTTTTATGATTTGCATCTTTTGCACAAGAGTTGATGGTTTAGCAATGGCATAGCATGCTGTACAAACAGATGGAGCATGATGATGTTTCATGAAACCACCACCTATTTCCCTCAAGCTTAACCCATGCACCTGATCAGCCTGCATATGCGGCCAATGCAAATAACCGGCAACTTATTGCTTCCCTTGTCTTCTTTATCCCTATCAGCTGAAACATAAAAAGTATTGGCAGAAATTCCATATTAAGGGTACAATTTTGCATGTTTGTGCGCGCGCGCGTGTGTGTGAGAGAGAGAGAGAGGAGGGAGAGAGATGGTCAACTCAAAACAGATACCAAAAAATGAAATGAAAATGAGTCAATTGATAGTGCAAGTATCATTCCATGACAACAGATGAAACACGATCCAGCATATCACATAAAAAAGATACAGAACATAAATATCACTTACATCCAAGAAGAGAAAAGGAACCAGATCCCAGGAGGTATGGTAACATCAGATGCATTTGGAGGACCTCCACCAACCATGCCATGCAATCGACGGGAAGAATTAAGAATCAGTTGCTTCAAAAGCTTTACCAAGTGATCTTTTCCAATGTGAGGGTACCTACAAAGCAGCATTTAATCAAGCGGGAAAATGGTTCAAAGTGGATAATTTGCTCATCATGATGATAAAAAGCATAAGCCTACAATGTAAAATTTACAATAACCATATCATTATCCTAGCAATGCCAGAACAAATGTCAATAACCAGGACATAATTAACAAACAACAAGCCTATTATTCTACCAAAGTAAGCAAGAAGTATGATAGAAACATAATTACCAAAACCAAGACATGAAGTATATCACTTGTTTAATCAATATACATTTCTATCTATTTTATTATATCGTACAATTCAACTCTTAAGTTCAACTATACCTTCATCAGACTGTCACAGGAAAGATAAATCTGATGACTCTGATCTGTTTAATATTTGAAATAACACTATGACTCTGTTTCAAAAGGAGATAAATCAAAAAGAAGTGGAATAATAAAATTATCGTCTTCACTCTTTATCCAAACTCTTTCCGAGTCAAAGGGGCAATTTAGAATGTTGCACCTTTGTTGCATGCTAAAGCAGTGCTCCTTAAAGAATCTCTTATTATTTAGTGTGATAAATATATAAATTAGCTCACCTTCCGTTTATCTAAAAAAAAAAAAAAAGCCTTTGTCATATTATCTTGACAGAAAAAAACAAGCTTGGTTATATTATTTTGATGTGACATCCTTAAAGAATCTCTTATTATTTAGTGTGATAAATATATAAATTAGCTCACCTTCCGTTTATCTATAAAAAAAAAATAAGCCTTTGTCATATTATCTTGACAGAAGAAAACAAGCTTGGTTATATTATTTTGATGTGACATCATTGTCTAGAGCTAATAACATGGTCTACTGCATGTTTTAAGCCAATGTGTATACAGAACAATGCATGCACAAGAAGATCTATAGTTTGCTTATAAGAATCTAGCATGTACTCTAATAACCCAAAACATAATGACTAGTTACCAATATTCAAGGTATCAGCAATAGCAAACATGCAGAACTTCAGGATCAAATACAAAACCAAAGAAAGACTAGCTTTAGAAACTCAAGAACATTATGCTATCAAAGACCTAGGAATCGAAGCAACTTTTCAGTTTCACAATTAAAAGTTGCAAGAAATCCCAAGCAAGCAGAACAGTCTATCCATGAGACTAAGAATAAAAAAAAAAAACAAGTTAGAAATTTGAAGTTGCAAATTAACACCACAGTATGTACCTCTCGGCCAACTTGCAGTAGCACAATGGGAGTGACACACCATCATCATCTTCATCCCCACTCCGTAAACCTTTTCTTGAATACCAAGCATGGTACCTTCTTGGTAGAAGTTGATGCTACAAAAGCTCATGCCAAAACTGTCTATATGCCCGATTACATGGCCCAGCTGATAGAAAATGCATTATCAAAAAGTAGACTTCTCTGAGGTCAATATCAACATCAGCCTCTGCTGGGAGACTTGCTGTCATATCTGGCTCCACAGGATTGACCTTCTCATGCACCTTCGTGTTAAAATTCAAAGATGCCATGCTGGCAGAAGATGCATCACCAGAAGGTTTGTATTTCCTAAGGGCCATAATTAGTTCAACACCTGGCGTTTAAAAACAGAACTGTGGATTTAACATAAACGAGATCACTTTAAGGGGAGAACTTCAATAAAACAGGGTAGAACAGCAACATTTTAGGAGGGTAGGCAAAGTGAGAATTAGAAAAAATTGGCAAAGACAAAATGCACCATAATATATAGCTTTTACAAATGATATGAAAGACAAATAAAAAAAAAAAAAACCATAAAAAATCAAAATATATGTTTTACAATGTGAAGTTCAACAATGTCAATGCACAATTAGCAGAATAATCAATTAGATGCTCTCGCAAGTTATGTTCCCAAACACTTGACCATAGTAAGCTGATATGAACAGAAGAAGACACACTCACCCTGTTAGTCTTCAATTCTTAAGTATACAAGAATTAGTGATGAAGCCTTTGCAACACAATATAAAGAAAACTTAAAAATTGTGATGCTGAGTATACCAAAGAGATACAACAAAACAAATGACATTTGGTTGTCCATCAAAAATTTTTAACAAAATGGTGCTGTGGATTATCAAATAATTCTTCCCCAACAAGGTAAAGATGGAGAACTATTGAACTACTCATCCTCAAATTAGTTCCAGAAATGAGAGAATGCACGGAGAAAACTTGTGACAAGCAGAGAAGTTGAGTTAAATGTATAATGCCAAAACCCAACTAGTATTACTCCATAATTGATTACACTGGCCATGGAGCCGCATCAATACCCTACCCAAACCGATTCCTTTTTGAAGATTCCCTAATATAACCTTATAGGGCATGTCAGTCCTTCAATTATTTTTTTAATATAAAAAATTGTTCTTAATTGCCCAAAATTTTATTTGAGCAGAATAACATACAGTTACACAATTTGCACAAGCCACCAGTGGATGAAACTAAAGCAAACAGCATAGAGTTTAACATAATGGTCAAGAAAGTTTAACAAAAAGGCAAAAAAAAATGATATCATTTCTAACCCTAAATATATTATAACTCATGAGACATAACAGTACTCAGATGACCAAGAACAAATAACCAAACTAACCCAAACAAAACAAAATTACAAGTAAACAACAAAAAGAAGAAGAAAACTAAGAGGGTTAAAAAAATTAAAATTAAAATTAAAAAAATAACTCACACGAGATTCACGATTGCTCGTGAAGGAGGTCACCCAGATGGGAAGTTGCCCGAAATACGATACACTCTCGCTGACTTCCGGAGCCCAACAACGCCTTTATCCAAGCAGCATTACTCGCGGCGGAAATCGAAAAGGAAACACCCGCAAATCCCACGCTTCCTAGCCAAGAAACCCAAGGAAACCCCAGAAATTCCAAGAACCGCCAGAAACCCTCCCGAGATCTAGGCCCGGGAGATCGAAAACCACTGGACATCGATCGAGTCGCGGCTCCCTCCGCCGCCCCGAGGTGGATGGATCTCCCGTTGGGGGAGTCGAAGGACGGCGGCGACGAGAGGCGAGCTCTTCACAAAGGCTCGATGCCGGTCAAAGCGTCTGGACGGATGGCCGGGGCTGAGGTGAAGCGAGGAGGGCGAGAGATCAACGATTCGGGGCGCGAGCGAGGCGAGGATTTGAGGATATCGCGGAGGGAGCCCTCTCTTTCTTCCCTCTCTCAGGTTCGGTTTTTCTTTTTCTTTTATTCTTTTTTTGCTATCCGTCGCCTCTTTCTGCGGGGCGAATCGAAAGGAGCAGAGTTTCTTTAAATTAAAAAAGGATGGCAGAATCTTATAAGAGTCAGGACCGGCTCCCGTAAAGGACCCGGAGAAAAACGAGGGGGAATTAAAGATAAATATTTAATGGCCGTGAGGTTTAAGCTAAGATTCCATGGCTTGTTCTTGTGTGCACCAGCTTATATTGTACTTATTAGTTACTGAACCGGTAATCATAATTAATAAATTATTAAGATTTATAAAAAATATATATATGATAAAAATATACATGGCAAGCAAATAATATTTGATGACACGCAAAAAAATATTCTTCCATATAAATATTAAAATTTGTAATACAAGTAACATCTTGTTTACACTTACAAAAAATAATAATATCGAACAGAAAGATAGCAATATAGATAACAAAATAGTCCAAGCCAATGAATGAATCAGCTCCATTACATTACAGCCAATTAGTAGAGCTATAACTTAATGGTCGCAATCATTTGCTTGTTAAAAATCTTTATACTTTAATTATATTTTTTTAATATTTGATACTGACATGTCATATAATTTTTTTAAAATTATTAATAGTATTTTTTTAATTGTTATTAAATAAATGTATAAATCATCTATCAAGTCAATTAAGATTAAAAATATTTTCTAGCATACTAAATTAGAATAATTTGTTATAGTACAAGAAAGTTTTACCATATGTATTGTTATTCCATGATTACTTCCATAATAGGTTTATCCATTTATAGATGTTAATGCAATTATCAATCAAGAAAGGATTAAAGTATTAAACATAATTGTTTGGTAATTGAGGTGAAAAGAATGAAGGGTTAATTAATATGATTTTTATTCTCTCTTCTTTGGAGAAAAAAACATGCATGAGATGAGTAGGTACCATTATATAATAAGCTATCATGCTACCTAGGAAAACATGTAGCTACTTTTTCTTTTTTTTAGATATATTAAATAAAAATATAGGTCCGCAAAGAAGCAATAATGACCCCCTCCATGTTTGAATTATTACGAATCTTTTCCCTACCATATATGTTACCATGCTAGCTTGCCCTTATGGTGACCTCACACCACGTAATCAGGCCCTGGCCTTGGGCGGGAAAGCAGCTATAAATTAGTTAATTAAGACTAAAAAATATAAGTTGGAGGTTTTCGTATATAGTACTATTTATTTATTTGTTTGGTTGGTTGTTCATGTTTTTTTTTTATTGAGACATAGGGGAGAGTCATTGGTTTTACTTATATTCACAATATTTTATAGAACCAATAGTTCAATCACTATGGTCATGTGTTGCCTACGAACATTTTCCCTACCATATATGTTACCATGCTAGCTTGCTCTTATGGTGACCTCACACCACGTAATCAGGCCCTGGCCTTGGGTGGGAAAGCAACTATAAATTAGTTAATTAAGACTAAAAAATATAAGTTGGAGGTTTTCGTATATAGTACTATTTATTTATTTGTTTGGTTGGTTGTTCATGTTTTTTTTTTATTGAGACATAGGGGAGAGTCATTGGTTTTACTTATATTCATAATATTTTATAGAACCAATAGTTCAATAACTATGGTCATGTGTTGCTGGGATTATAAATGGCTTGGATTAGGATGGAGCTGGACTGAGTAAATTATGGATATTACTCAACAAGTGAATGGATCCATAGTTTGGGCTTGTAGAACAGGTATTCTTGGGTTCTTTTCTTTTTTTCTTTTTCAACTTTTTTTTTGTTGGAACGAGAGATCTGGATCAAATGTATGTTAACTCATTTGCGGGCCCTATCAATGGCCATAATATCAAGCCAACCCTGGGGACCATCACATACTAGCTTATATAATATGATGAAAGCCTTCTTTTGCTTTCCTAATCTAGCCTTCTTTGTCAGAAAATTTAGTAATCAATGCATTCCTATATTGATTCAAGAAATAAAGATCAGAAAACATGCTTGGATTTGCAATTCTATTGTAAATTCATCATTCCAAAGTGTCTCATACAAATTACTCTTTTTGTAAATAAGTTATCATGGAACCATATTTATAAACAGCTTGGTTTGAGGTCATCAACTCAAACCAGGTTTGATATAAACCATAATGTAGTTTATTGTTATAAATCTAGTGCCCATCAATTGATATAAAACTCTATTTTCTTAATGACACGGGACACGAGCCCGATCAATGTTTATTCTAGGAAATCGGATCGTTGGTCGCTAGGAAACGACCCTAGGCTAGGTTAAACCAAAACCCAATTATTTTTTCTCCAATTTTTTTATTCAAATAAACTTCCTTTTTTTTCACTTTTTTTTTCACTTCTCTTTTTTTATGTATTTTTTCTTTTCTCCTATTTTTCACTCCTTTTTTTTTCCTATGCTTTCTTTAAAGTCGGCAAAGGAGGCCGACTTTACCTTCACGATTGTGCACATTCACGATCGTGCCAACAGGGGAGGGAAACCGGCGGGCTCTCGCTGGCGATCTCGAAGGAACCTTTGCCGGAGGGAGGGTAGCAGGGAGAGGACCCCGATGTAACGGCCGAAGGTGAGGTGACGGCACAGGCGGAGACCGGTGGTTGGGCGTTGCGGCAGGGAGAGTCTGGTGGGAGGTGTCACGCGGATTGGGTGGAGATGGCAGCAGGGCGAAGGAGACCCGGTGGGCTTGTGGAGAGATCTCGCTGGTGTCGGTGCTGGGTGGCAGGCGTCATGGCAGCAGGCGGAAGGGCGAGCACTGGTGAGGCGTCACGGGTGAAGACGGGTTCCAGCAGAGGAGTCCTTCGGAGAACTCGGTTGCTCGGATCGGTTGCTGCAGTGGAGGGACCTAGGGAGGCCGTCAATAAGCAGTCGGGGATGGGATCGGCCGGCAGAGGCGGAGGCACCTCGATTAGTGGTTGTGGGTTTAGTTCGTTGTTGGGTCAGCTACGAGTTGAGACAGGGGAGAGGGATTGCAGGCTTTGGTTGCTTGTTAAAAGGAGTTTGATTATCAAATTAGGAGAAAAAATAAGTAACAGAAAAGAAGAGGGAGGAGGAAGAGAGTCCAAGGAGAAGAAGAACTCAGAGAGAGAAAAGGGGAAGAAGAAGAATATTGGAAAAGAGGACCGGGAAGAGAGGAGGGGAAAGAGGGGGAGGAAGTCGGGACACACCCAAATCTCATTTCTCAAATATTTTCTTCTTCGCTCTCTAATTTTATTCATGAATAACTAAGATATTCGATATCCTGATCAGATATCCCTAACAAATTCAAACTACCTATTTAAAAACAAACTAATCCAACTAGGAATAAAGTAAATCATAAAACAAACTTTCAAACAATCGAGATAAATCCTAAAAAATCCTAATATCCCAATCCCTCATACACCCATAGAAATAAACTGCTCCGAGATTTGTGTATTTCAAGATTTATGCTACACCGGAATATGTGCTTATCGACTCCAGGATCTTGAGCCCCAGGGTTTGGGCTGGGTTGGCTTCAGGTTCTGGGCTGGCTTTTGGGTTGGACTTCAGGTTCTGGGCTGGCTTCTGGGTTAGGCTTCAGGTTCTGGGCTAGCTCTGGGTTAAGCTTCAGGTTTAATCTGGGCTGCTTCAGATTCTGGGCCGATGTCCCCATCATTTTCCCTGAGGTGGGGAGAACTCGACTTCGTCGAGTCGGACTTCAGAAAATTGGCTCCTCGATGCATCATCTGTAGACTGAACAATTCAAAGCAGAAAATAAATAAAAATGGAATTAATCATAACCTAACCTAACCTAAACTTGTTCTGATACCAAATTTTTGATACAGGACACGAGCCCGATCAATGTTTATTCTAGGAAATCAGATTGTTGGTCGCTAGGAAACGATCCTAGGCTAGGTTAAACCAAAATCCAATTATTTTTTCTCCATTTTTTTTATTCAAATAAACTTCCTTTTTTTTCACTTCTCTTTTTTTTTTGTATTTTTTCTTTTCTTCTATTTTTCACTCATTTTTTTTCCTATGCTTTCTCTAAAGTTGGCAAAGGAGGCCGACTTTACCTTCATGATCGTGCACATTCACGATCATGCCAACAGGGGAGGGAAACTGGCGGGCTCTCACCAGCGATCTCGAAGGAACCTTCGTCGGAGGGAAGGCAGCATGGAGAGGACCCCGATGTAACGGCTGGAGGTGAGGCAGCAGCACAGGCGGAGACCGGCGGTTGGGCGTTGCGGCAGGGAGAGTCTGGTGGGAGGTGTTGCGCGGATCGGGCGGAGATGGCAGCGGGCGAAGGTGACCCGGTGGGCTTGCGGAGAGATCTTGCCGGCGTCGGTGCTGGGTGGCGGGCATCATGGCAGCAGGCGGACGAGCGGGCGCTGGTGAGGCATCACGGGCGGAGACGAGTTCCGGCAGAGGAGTCCTTCGGAGAACTCGGCTGCTCGGATCGGTTGCTGCAATGGAGGGACCTAGGGAGGCCGTCGATAAGTGGTTGGGGATGGGATCGACCGGCAGGGGCGGAGGCACCTCGGTCGGTGGCTGTGGGTTTGGTTCGTTGTTGGGTTAGCTACGAGTTGAGACAGGGGAGAGGGATTGCAGGCTTTGGTTGCTTGTTAAGAGGAGTTTGATTCTCAGATTGGGAGAAGGAATAAGTAATAGAAAAGAAGAGGGAGGAGGAAGAGAGTCTAAGGAGAAGAAGAACTCAGAGAGAGAAAAGGGGAAGAAGAAGAATATGGGAAAAGAGAACCGGGAAGAGAGGAGGGGAAGGAGGGGGAGGAAGTCAGGACACACCCAAATCTCATTTCTCAAATATTTTCTTCTTTACTTGCTAATTTTATTCATGAATAACCAAACATCTTAAATAGACTAATCTAAGATATCCGATATCCTGATCAGATACCCCTAACAAATTCAAACTACTTATTTAAAAACAAACTAATCCAACTAGGGATAAAGAAATCCTAAAACAAACTTTCAAACTATCGAGATAAATCCTAAAAAATCCTAATATCCCAATCCCTCGTACACCCATAGAAATTAACCGCTTCGAGATTTGTGTACTTTAGGATTTGTGCTGCACCGGAATATGTGCTCATCGACTCCAGAATCTTGGTCCCTGGGGTTTGGGCTGGGTTAGCTTCAGGTTCTGAGCTGACTTCTGGGTTGGGCTTTAGGTTCTGAGCTGGGCTGGACTTCAGGTTCTGGGCTAGCTTCTGGGTTAGGCTTCAGGTTTAATCTGGGCTGCTTTAGATTCTAGACCGATGTCTTCATCACTTAATCTATGCGAGGACCATCATTGAATCCACTCTGTGTCGCCTAAAGTTTGTTCAAGCTTCTTCATCTCATTTATTTCAAGAAAACATTCTAACCTAAATGCTATTTAGAAACATTTCCATGCTACGATGAAATTTTCATGTATTATTAGTTGATGAGATTTTCTTCGAAAGGTCTGCTTTTAAAAACATCAGCCTAAATATATAAAAAAACATGTGAAGATACCCTTTACCTTTTTTAATAAAAGGCTCGGTAGGCTGGGGCTGGGATATTTCCCTTCCAAGAAATCGAAGATTCTGGCAAATGCTTTACAGCGAGGTTGTATAAATTCAACCACGTCATTTCCATGGCAAATGATATGCTTTAAAGTAGTAGCATATATAGAATGGAACAAATGAGTAGGGGAAAGATTTTGATATAAGAATTGTTTAACATTCGAGATCTCCTAATAAAAAATCTAAGACTCTTAGTTGCCATATTGAGAAGATAGAGAAAAAAGAGCTTAGAGCCTTTTAAATATCTAAATTGAATGTTTAGATGTTATGTGCTTTGAAGTTTTTGAGATTGCTAAGTAGGTGCTGTCGAAGGCTAGTGATGCACCAGAGGGAGTCTAATTAAGACTTGCAGGACTAAGCAAGGCAAGGTGGAGAAAAAAAAGGAGAAAAAAATAATTGATAAGCATTTTTGTGGCTACTTAGATGTGATGCATAACTATGGCTATTTATTATAATTCTAACTTATATGACCATTTTGCCAATTTAGTGTTACATACAGAGTGCACGACTCTGTCATGTACGTATTTTAATGTTTATAACTCTTAGACCAATAAAATGAATAAACAGAATATTATCATTATATTTATTCAAGTTACACTGTAAGATTCTTCGCTTTTGCTTCTCCATTCCCCCTCCCCCTCCCAGCTTCTAGATCATTTGTAATAGATGTATCTATATCTATACCAGGAATGTATACATATCCAACCTTACAAAAAATAAATAAATAAATAAATAATCTAAAACACCTCACTCATATGACACATCTCGAAGATCTTGCTCAGTTCGCAAGTTGACATTTTAATAGTGGCTAAAACTACGAAGATTTTTTTTCAAAGAATTTCTAATCATCTAGAAAGCAAATTCCAGTATAATAAGTTCCACACCATTAAATTTATGTCAAACATTATCTAATCTAAGTTATACTCCCATATTGTCTCTACATATAGTACAAAAAGACTGCGTTTAAGACCCAAAACTTCTCTCCTAAGATCAACAATTAGAACAAGACCATACTAGACTATCATATATACAATATGGGATGCCAATCAACATCGTCGATCTTTTGAAACAAGCTGCTAATATCTGTTCGCTCCTTGTTATCAAATTGAATGGAAGTCTCTTGATTCCAATGGAGAGCCTGTGCCATCAATGTTTAGGTTATTGTAACTGTGGTTGTGAATCTGATGGTGCTTCTGAGTAAATGAGTGACCCAATAGAATTTACTCTAGAAAGAAGCCTAGAGTCATTAGAAGAAAATACATCCAGATCATTTGAGTCACTCAATAGTTGCTCCTCGAGTGATTTTAGGTCTTGTATGCAGGCTTGGAAATTTTCTGTTTCAGCTGTATGAATTAATAAATTATTAGCAGAGACTCGTCGAGGAAGAAAATGAGGAGCTGGAGTTGCGTAGGCACCCGAGGGTAGCCATTGGATTTGGTGCTCACTTATATCATCAACACTTCTTAAACTTTGAATGTCTTGATTGCAAAGCTGTGTCATCCTATTTAGGGCAGAGTTTGTTGTGGAGTTGACATCGTCATATGCAAAGTTGTCTGCTACATCGAAGAAGGGAAAAAAAAAAAACTTAGCTAAAGCTCATGGTAGTAGAATATGACATAATGAAATGAAAGCTTAACGACACAATGATTTACCCAAGTAGCATGTCCTTGGATTCAAAGAACTTGCAGCTTGATTCATAGGTGGTGGACACTCCATGACTTAGAAAGGAAAAGAAAGAAATAATTAGCATCCTCATCTCATTAACAGAATGTTAAATTAAGACAAATTACCTGGCACTGATGAATTCATTTGTACAACTCCAAGTGTTGGTTTTAGCAGTGAATGTAGATAATTGGCATCAATTGATGGATCAAGAGATTCAAACGTCCAAATGTGAGTAGCAACGCTCCCTTGATTATTGATATGATTTAGATGAGGTGAACACCAGTTACTGGATGGTTGATTTAAAATGGATGGAAATTTTGGGTTGAGCACACATATATTTTGCATGTCGTTATTAGCAGCTTCAAAAAACTGAGAATCATTGCTTGGAAAAACTTTCTGGCTCAATGCAAGTAGCCGACTATCACTATTTAAAAGCCTTTCATAATGTTTTTCCAAAATACCTTCTGGAAACTTAAGGTAGTGCCACCTGAAAGAAATAAAAATAAAAAAAGCTATGAGAATATTACATAAACTTTACTAAAGAAGCTATTATTATGTTTTTGTTTGTTCTTGATACTTTCAGAAGCTCCTCCCATAGATGTAGTTTGACATGGACTAAACATTGAAGAACCAGAGATCTAAAGACTTATTTATTTCATCAATAAAGAAAAAAAGTATATTGCAACAAATATGAAAATATGTGAACGTATAAAATCAATTGAGAGGCTTAGCAAAAATGACAGTGCTCCAAGAAAGTGATGTAAATATAACTTTTATATACCTGTATGTGGTTGCATTCTCTCCAGTAAAATCAGAACAAGCTTCCCAATTAGTATGCTTTCTTGGTTGTGGATTTACTTCATTAAAGAACACAGGTTGCTGCCTTAACTGCTCTAAATACCAAATAATTTAGTTGTGAAACCCAAACAAATATTCCAATCTTTTTATTATTAAAAGGATGAAATCATTAAAAAACTTCAACAAACCATTCAAAGCCTAGAATTTATTCAAAACATATCTAAGACAACAAAAATAGTCTATGGAATAAAAATGTGGCAAAAGTAATCAAGAGAATGAGAATATATGTTTAAGAAATTCATCTAACCTCAACTTCCAGAATGCCTGGTTGATCCTCTCTGAAGCATGCTCTGATTGCTGAAATATCGGTCCATTGGATCTCAAGCTTTTGTTTCAATCTTTCTTCTAGTATCTCCCAAACAATTTTTCGCTTAGCATAATAAAACTTAGCTACAATATCACCTTCATTTGTTGACTTTCTCTAAAATTATGCAACATAGAATTTTTTTTAAAAAAAAGTTGTTAGATGCTACGAAAAAAAAATTAATTAGCAAGTTTTGTTTTGAGCATTTGCTTTTCCTAAATTGTTCTATCAAGTCAAATCATAATATTACCTCCCAACAGCCAATCTTGAGTTTTGATGCAGGAATATTTGAAGCCTTCCATTTCATAGGTGTGGGTTGCGTGTTATATTTATAATTTCTGGTCTTTTGTTTTTCTATACTAGTACTGGAAGTTGGTTCTTCAAGAAGATTTGTCTTCTTTTGAGATAGCTTCATATCAAGGAGATCTAATAAAGATGAAGTTTTGTGTAAAGTCAAACCTAGAGGACTGGATTTCTTTATCATGTCAATGCATGAATCCATCTGCACAGATTAAAAATAAATAAATTAACAAACAATTATCTCTAAATAGAAAAGTTAAATAAACTAATAAAAGATACATTTAGAACTCAAAAAAAAAATCAGCTTTGCAAAAAAATATTAATTTCTAACAAGAACTAACTATGGAGACATTAGAAGAAAACAAAACTTGATTTCATCTAGCCAAAGACTTTAGCATAAATCTAGTTCAAATGCCACTTGCAATTCTTGTAATATAAATAGTTATCTATTAAAACATCATTTATACCTCCTTCAATCTCAAACTAGAACCTCTTAATGAAAGCTCATGATCAAATCCCAAACCAAACCATCTAAATATGTGCAAGCACACTACTTGATTGTAGCTTTATTACCCCTTTTTTTATAGATGAAAGGAAGATCACCCACCTAAAATGTTATCTAAAAAGATAATTTAAAGGGTTAGATTTGATAACATAGTGTAAAAAAAGGGGAACTGACCATATTCCAATTCTAATCAATCATAAGAGAGGAGATAATAGATGCATCAATGAAATGAATTGGCCAATAACAAATAATGCTAAAACCAGTCCATAATAAAGCCAAGTCTGAAGGTAACCAGAAACATGGGATGTCTTTAGATAATGGAAACCAGAAATTCACTCAAATGAAAATTAAGTCTTCTAAAAGTGCAATAAAGGCTCTTTTATTTTCAACCATAACTCTCCAAAGGCAGCCATGGTTTTATGATTATATTGGGATGACCGATCATTAAATAAATAGAAACCTCTTGAAGCTATAGGTACCACATAAGATTGCTTATTAAGAAAAATTCTAGGATTTCACTCCTTCCAATATGCCTAAGCTATGGCCACAATCAACATGGGAATGATAGACTACGTAGGCTTAGAGAAATTTCTATGCCTTCGGACAAGACAAAGAAGTTCAAAAGAGTATTGAAGGCAGAGCATAGCTAACAAAGAGCAAATAGTCTTCTAAATTGTTGAAAAGGAGTATCGAGAGAACAAATGATCAATAATTTTAGGCCCATGGTTATTATCAATATTGATATGTCCCATGCTAAATCAAGATAACGAATTAACTTGTTTTAGTCTAACCTAATTTACTTCATAATCTCTATCTTGCTAATGTAGGCATTATAACATTTGTAAATATTTAATATAGAGATCTAAATAAAACTTAAAGGGCAACACACATTTCCTAAAATGAATCTAATTTAAATCATTTATTATTAGCACATAAAAACCTCATCTATACGAGGATGACTAGATACTTGCTAGAGCCTTGGAAATACCAAAGGATGAAGGTATTACTCATTTGATAGTACCGGAGCTTAATCTTTGCTATAATAATTTATGCTTCATTAAATAAAAATTTTACACTTAGAACAGGTATATTATGATGAAAATATAGATTATTTTCAAAATAAAACAGAATATCTAGAATAGCTAGAATGTATCTTCTCATCAACGCATTTGCCTTTTCAATGCAACTTATTTTTTTGACTTATATCTATTATTGATGTCATTGGTAGATAAAAAAAGTGAGAGAGACGGATAACTTGAATAACTATATAAAAAGATAAATTATTTATTCATTTTATATGTTTTTAAGTATTATTAAGATTTTACATAGCTATATTTACAAAAAGCCAAGAATCCCAAGAAAGAACATTTTTTATATAATTTTTTGAGAAAAGAGCATACCTTCTGTCTCTTGCAATTTGGCTCAGGCATTTCAGTCCCATCTTTAGGTCTTCTTTCTTCTTGAAAGAGGCAAGTACTCTCAAACCCATCCAAATCTAGCAAAACATTATAGATCTCTTCCTTTTCAGCCCATTCAAAACTTCCTTCTGACCAAACACCTTCATCCATCATCTCCTACAAAACTAACATAAAAAATAAATAAATAAATAACTCTTATATCCATATTCCAACCTCCAATCCCCACTCCTGTAATTAAATTTATCATAAAAAAATAAAAACAGTACAAAGGGTAAAATCTAATACATATCAGATCTTTTACAAAGAAGATTTCCAAGCAGATCACTAAATAGGTTCAAGAACATTTAATGATATGAGATTAGATTATAAAATAAATAAAAACATAGATAAGATGAGCCATTAAAAAATTCTCATTAAAAAAATATTGGAGCTATTCTTGATGATAACAATACAATCTCTCCATTTAAGCTAGCCACCCCTTTATCTGTTCTAACAAAAAATAAGCATAAGAAGGATATCTGATGAGATAAGATAAGTTTAGAATTAAAATGAATTAAAAAGGCCAACCTTTTTTTAAAAATAAATCGACTCACTCTAAAAAAAAATAAAGGAAGGAGATAAGGGAGGAAAGGAGCTCTATTTCCAAATCAGGGGAGGCCATCTTTTGAAAATAGAGTCCTTGGAAGGGTAGGCAAGGGAGAGGGGGGTGTTGGTTATGCATTTACGCTCGCTGAATCTCCTATTTAATTCCCACTAGACAATGCCACCTCAGAAGCGGCGGCACCTTTGGCATGCACGGATGAAATGGACAGCTTGGATTGAAGCGATACATAATTGGACGGCGTCCGTCGATGCTGGTTGTTTTATTAAAACTTCTTCGATTAAGGGTTCGTGGAAGAAATGGCTCTTGCTTGCATTTCATTAACTCATTGAGCACGTGCCTCTCTAGGATGGTAATTGCAATTGAGACAAAAGAGAGGTGGCCAAACGATTAGGATCAATTAAACATAGGAATTTATCCTGCATAGATACATAGGAGTGGCCATTAGATCGGTTGATATCTTGGTAGGACTGGAATGACATACTCATCTAATATGGTAGGGAATGGTTGAGCCAACTTTATTATCGCCATGTATCGAATATTTTCTAGTAGGTAAAGGATAGCCATGCTGGTCACCAGTCTTGTTGCTGAAGAATCTAGAAGTATAAAATCTTGCATGGATTATCTGAGCTTTATATCTTTACATCTTACGCATCTCATTTCATGGGCATTTGGTTATTGGGATGGATGTTTCATAATAAATTTTGATTAGATGAATGTATTTCATAATAGATTTTGATTGATCGATTCATCACATTAGCTATACTTATTAGCATTTAATATCTGAAACATCATAGTGTTTTTTTTAAAATTTTTTGAAAACAGGTGGTAACCCTATTTAAGAAGTTTTGTCGCTTACAAATTTGAAGTTGCAAATTAACACCACATTATGTACCTCTTGGCCAACTTGCGATGGCACAATGGGAGTGACACACCATCATCATCTTCATCCCCACTCCGTAAACCTTTTCTTGAATACCAAGCATGGTACCTTCTTGGTAGTAGTTGATACTCCAAAAGCTCATTCCAAAATTGTCCATATGCCCGATTACATGGCCCAGCTGATAGAAAATGCATTATCAAAAAGCAAACTTCTCTAAGGTCAATATATACATCAGCTTTTGCTGGGAGACTTGCTATTATATCTAGCTAGAGATGGCAATCAGATCGGGTCAAGTATATATGGATCGGGTCAGAAAAGTCTCAACATGAACCCGACCTGTTTATTAAATAGTTATAATTTAAAACATGAACATGATCTATTTAATAAACAAGGAAGCCAACCCGATCCGTTTAAGCCGTTTATTAAACGGGTAACCTGTTACTCGAACCGACCTGACCTGTTTAATCCGTTTAATAATTGAATAATCTGTTTATCCAACCTAACATGACCGAACATGTTTAATAAATAAATAACCTATTTATCTAACATGACTCGACCTGACCCGATCCGTATATTAAATGGATTAAATGGATTAAACAGGTTAGGTGTAAAAAACTGAACCCAACCCATTTATTAAATGAGTTAAATGGATTGACCAGTTTATGATCCGAATCCGTTAATCCCAAATCCAAATCTATTTATGGTAGGTCGAACGCAGGTTAAGTTGATGGGTCGGATCATAAATTATCATCCCTATATTTGGCTCCATAGGATTGACCTTCTCATGCACCTTCGTGTTAAAATTCAAAGATGCCATACTGGCAGAAGATGCATAGGCTTGTATTTCCTAAGGGTCATAATTAGTTCAACACCTGGGGTTTAAAAATAGAACTGTGAACCACTAAGGCGGTAGCTCGGTTGGTAGAGGCCTTGCCTCACCACTAACCGGTCCCGGGTTCGAGGCGTGATCCCTCAGGTAACTCGATTAAATCTAGGAATTTCCTGGAGCTCGTGACGGTGGATATGGATGAGAGGTTAGGGTAGTCCCGTTCCGCTTTGGTGTGGGGACGGCCCGTTCTACCGTCGGTGTCTTAATGGTGTCAGGCTGACATACTTACCGTTGGTAGGGAAAGATTCCAAAATGATCTTGAATCGGATATTACCTGGCAGGACGGGAGCCTGAGGGGATAGCTACACCGGGATTTATTCCCCCATCCATTTTCTTTTATAAAAAAAAACAAAAATGTGCATTTAACATAAACGAGATCACTTTTAAGGGGAGAACTTCAATAAAACAAGGCAGGACAAAGGTAGGAAAAGTGAGAATTAAAAAAATTCGGACAAAGACAAAAGTGCACCATAATACATATAGCTTTTACAAATGATATCAAAGACTAATAAAAAAACATCAAGCATAAAAAAAACAAAATATATGTTTTACAATGTGAAGTTCAAAAATGTCAATGCACAATTAACAGAATAATCAATTAGATGCTTTTGCAAGTTATGATATGAACAGAAGAAGACACACTCACCCTGTCAGTCTTCAATTCTTAAGTATACACGAATTAGTGATGAAGCCTTTCCAAGGCAATATAAAGAAAACTTAAAAATTGAATGCTGAGTATACCAAAGAGATACAACAAAACAAATTACATTTGGTTGTCCATCAAAAATTTTTAACTAATGGTGCTGTGGATTATCAAATAATTCATCTAACAAATTGTGCTGTGGAGAACTATTGAACTACTCATCCTCAAATTAGTTCCAAAAATGAGAGAATGCTTGTGACAAGCAGAGAAAGTTGGAGTTAAATGTATAATGCCAAAACCCAACTAGCATTACTCCATAATTGATTACACTGTCGCATCAATATCGGACCCAAACCGATTTCTTTTAAAGGTTCCCTAATGTCAGTCCTTCAATTATTTTTTATTAACAATTCTCAATCGTCAAAATTTTATTTGGGCAGAATGATACAATTTACACAATCAATCAATTGTTTCATCCATCAGTAGAAACAGAATAGACAATTAACCAAAAACGCAAAAATGATATCATTTCTAATCCTAACTATATTATAACTCATGACACACTCAGAAGACCATGAACAAATAACCAAAGATCATGAACAAATAACAACAAAAAGGAAGGAAAAAAACTAAAAAGATTGAAAAATTAAAATTAAAATTAAAAAAAAAAATAACGATCGCTAAAAAAAAGCTTACCCGGATAAAAAGTTGAATACGGTATACTCTCGCTAACTGCTAAAGAAGGTGAGAGTTGAATACGGGTATACTCTTCGCTGACTTCTAGAGTCCAAGAAAGCCTTTATCCATGCAGCATTACTCGCGGCGGAAATCGAAAAGGAAACACCCGCAAATCCCACGCTTCCTAGCCAAGGAAAGATCCAGGCCCGGGAGATCGAAAACCAATGGATATCGATCGAGTCGCGGCTCCCTCCACCGGCCCGAGGTGGATGGATCTCCCGTTGGGGGGAGTCGAAGGACGGCGGCGACGAGAGGCGAGTTCTTCACAAAGGCTCGATGCCGGTCATCGATTGCGAAGCGGCTGGAGGGATCCCCCGGGGCTGAGGTGAAGCGAGGAGGGCGAGGGATCGACGATTCGGGTTGCGAGCGAGGCGAGGATTCGAGGATATCGCGGAGGGAGGAGCCCTCTCTTTCTCCCCTCTCTCAGGTTCTGTTTTTCTTGTTCTTTTAGTTTTTTTTGGCTATTCGTCGCCTCTTTCTGCGGGGCGAATCGAAACGAGCAGAGTTGGTTTTAAATTAAAAAAAGGATGGCAGAATCTTTCTTATATGGGTCAGGACTCTTATAAAGGACTCCCGGAGAAAAACAGGGGGGGAATTGATGATAAATATTTAATGGCCGTGAGGTTTAAGCTAAGATTCCATGGCTTCTTCTTGTGTGCACCGGCTTATATTGTACTAATTAGTTACTGAATCAGTAATCATAATTAGTAAATTATTAAGATTTACAAGAAAAAATATATGATAAAAAACATAAATGGCAAGTAAAAAATATTTTTCCATATAAATATTAAATTTTACAGCATGTATCGAAATATATTTCATGAAGCAATAAATAATAGCTTGGTTACACTTATATGGAATAATAATAATACATAATAGAAAGATAACAATATAGGTAACAAAACAGTCCAAGCCGATGAATGAATCGGCTCCATTACATTACAGCCTACTTGTAGAGCTATAGCTTAATGGTTGCAATCATTTTCTTGTTAAAAATCTTCATGCTTTGATTATTATTTTCTTGAGTGTTTGGTGATATCCTATCATATAATCTTTTAAATTATCAATAATATTTTTTTTAACTTTTATTAAATATATGTATAAATCATTCAACAGGTCAATTGAGATTGAGAATATTTTCTAGCATGCTAAATAGGAATAATTTTGTTATAATGCAAGTTTTACCGTATGCATTGTTATTCCATGGTTACTTCCATGATAGATTTATCCGTTTACAGATGTTAATGCAATTATCAATCAAGAAGGGATTATAGTGTTAAACATGATTGTTTGGTGATCGAGGTGAAAAGGATGAAGGGTTAATTAATATGGTTTTTATTTTCTCTTTTTTGGAAAAAAATATGCGAGAGACGAGTGGGTACCATATATAATAAGCTATCCTAGCACCTGGGAAAACCTGTAGCCACTTTTTCTTTTTCCCTTTTTAGATATATTAAATAAAAATAGAGGTCTACGAGGAAGCAACAGTAACCCTTTCCATGTTTGAATTATAATGGCTATGAATCTTTTCCCATCATTTCATCTTCCATCCCCTTTCATTTTAATGTAGAGTTACCTGCCACATATGTTACCATGTTAGCCTGCCCTTATGGTGACCTCACACCATGTATTTAGGCCTTGGCCTTGGGTGGGAAAGCATCTATAAATTAGGTAGGTAAGACTAAAAAGTATAAGTTGAAGGTTTTTGTATATACTCTACTATTTATTTATTTGGTTGGTTGGTTGTTGATTTTTTTTTTATTGAAACATAGAAGCAAGTCATTGGTTTTACTTCTATTTATAATATTATATTGAACCAATAATTAAGTAACCGTGGTCATGTGTTGCTTGGATTACAAATGGCTTGGATCAGGATGGACCTGGGCTGAGTAAATTATGGGCATTACTCAACAAGTGAATGGATCCATATTTTAGGCTTATCAAACTGGTGTTCTTGGGTTCTTTTATTTTTTTTTTTAATTTTTCCTTTTTTTTCTTGGCATAGGAGATATGGATCGAATGTAGGTAAATCAACTCATTTGCAGGCCCCATCAATGGCCATAATATCAAGCCAACTATGGTGACCATCACATACTAGCTCATGTAATATGATGAAAACCTTCTTTTGCTTTCCTAATCTAGCCTTCTTTGTCAGAAAATTCAGTAATCAAAGCATTCCTATACTAATTCAAGAAATAAAGATCAGAAAACATGCTTGGATTTGCAATTCTATTGTAAATTCATCATTCCAAAGTATCTCATACAAATCACTCTGTTCGTAAATAAGTTAGCATGGAACCAAATTTATAAGCAGCTTAGTTTGAGGTCATCAACTCAAACAAGATTTGATATAAACCATAATGCACTTTATTGTTATAAATCCAGTGCCCATCAATTGATATAAAACTCTATTTTCTTAATCCATGTGAGGACCATCATTGAATCCACTCTGTGTCACCTAAAGTTTGTTCAAGTTTCTTCTTCTCATTTATTTCAAGAAAGCATTCTAACCTAAATGCTATTTGAAAATATTTCCATGCTACAATGTAATTTTCACATATTTTTAGTTGATGAGATTTTTCTTCGGGAGGTCTGCCTTTGGAAACATTAGCCTTAATATAGAAAAAAAACATGCAAAGATATCCTCTACCTTTTTTAACATAAGGCTCGGCAAGCTGGAATGTTTCCCTTTCAAAAAATTGGAGATTCTGGCAAATGCTTTACAGCTAGGTGGTATAAATTCTACCATGTTATTTTCATAGCAAGTGATATACTTTAAAGAAGTAGCATATATGGAATGGAAGAAATGGGTAGGGGAAAGATTTTGATAGAAGAATTGTTTAACATTTCATATCAGATAGAGAAAAATAGAGCTTAGAGCCTTCTTAAATATCTAAATTGAATGTTTAGATATTGTTATGTACTCTGAAGCTTTTGAGATTGCTAAGTAGGTGCTGTTAGAGGCTAGTGATGCACTGGAGGGAGACAGGGAGTCTGATAAAGACTTGCAAAACTTAGCAAGGTAGGGTGGAGAAAAAAAAGTTGAAAAAAAAGGCAAAAAAAATAATTGACAAGCCTATTTTTGACTACTTAGAAGTGATTCCTAGCTGTGACTATTTATTATCAGCCTAACTTATATGACCATCCTGCCAATTTAGTGTTGCATACAAAGTGCGTGACTCTGCCATGTACATACTTTAATGTTCATAACTCTTGGACTAATAAAGTGAATAAACTAATTCTTATCATTATATTTATCTGGGTTACACTGTAGGATTCTTCACTTTTGCTTCTCCATTTCTCCTCCCCCCTTCTAGCTTCTAGATCTTTTGCACTCTGACTCACATAGATGTATCCGTATTTATACCAGGAATGTGTAATATATCCAACCTTACAAATAAATAAATAAATAATATAGAACACCTCACTCATATGACACATCTCGAAGATCTTGCTCGGTTTCCAAGTTGACATTTTAATAGTGGCTGAGATTACGAAGATTTTTTTCAGAGAATTCTGATCATCTAGAAAGCAAATTCTAGTCCAGTAAGTTCCACACCATTAGATTTATGTCAAACATTATCTAATCTAAGCTATACTCCCATATTGTCTCTACAGAGAGTATAAAAAGACTGCATTTAGGACCCAAAACTTCTCTTCTAAGGTCATTGACAATTGGAACAAGGCCATACTGGTCTATCATATATATAATACGGAATGCCAATTAACATGGTCAACTTTTGAAACAAGCTGCTAATTTCTGTTTGCTCCTTGTTGTCAAATTGCATGGAGTCCCTTGACTCCAATGGAGAGTCTGTGCCATCGATGTTTTGGTTACTATAATTGTGGTTCTAAATCTGGTGGTGCTTCTGAGTAAATGAGTAACCCAATAGAATTTGTTCTAGAAAGAAGCCTAGGGTATTAGAAGTAAATGCATCCAAATCATTTGAGTTACTCAATAAATGCTCCTCGAGTGATTTTATATCATGTATCTAGGCTTGGAAATTTTCTATTTCAATTATATGAATTAATAAATTATCAGCAGAGACTTGTCGAGGAAGAAAATGAGAAGCTAGAGTTGCATAGGCACCCGAGGGTAGTCGCTAGATTTGGTGCTCACTTATATCATCAACACTTCTCAAACTTTGAATGTCTTGATTGCAAAGCCGAGTCATTCTGTTTAGGGCAAAGTTTGTTGTGGAGTTGACATTGTTAAATGCAAAGTTGTCTGCTATATTGAAGAAGGAAAAAAAAATCTTAGCTAGAGCTCATAGTAGTAGAATATGACATAATGAAATGAAAGATTAATGAGGCAATGATTTATCCAAGTAGCATGTCCTTGGATTCAAAGAACTTGTAGCTTGATTCATAGGTGGTGGGCACTCCATGACTTGGAAAGGAAAAGAAAGAAACAATTAGCATTCTCATCTCACTAACAAGATGTTGAATTAAGACAAACTACTTAGCATTGGTTAATTCATTTGTACAACTCAGTTTCAATAGTAAATGTGGATAGTTGGCACCAACTGATGGATCAAGAGATTCAAACATTTAGATGTGAGTAGCAACGCTCTCTTGATTATTGATATGATTTAGATGAGGTGAACACTAGTTGCTGGATGGTTAATTTAAAGTGGAAGGAAATATTGGGTCGAGCATGCATATATTTTGCATGTCGTTATTAGCAGTTTCAAAAAATTGAGAATTATGGCTTGGAAAAACTTTCTAGCTTAATGGAAGTTGCTGACTATCACTATTTAAAAGCCTTTCGTAATGTTTCTCCAAAATTCCTTCTGGAAACTCAAGATAGTGCCTCCTGAAAGAAAGAAAAATAAAAAAAAGCTATGAGAATATTACATAAACTTTACTAAAGAAGTTATTATTATGTTTTTGTTTGTTCTTGATACTTTCAGAAGCTCCTCCCATAGATGTGGTTTGACATAGACTAAACATTGAAGGACGGGAGATCTAAAGACTTATTTACTTCATCAATAAATAAAAGAAGTATATTGCAACAAATATGAAATATTTGAAGGTGTAAAATCAATTAAGAGCCTTAGCAAAAATGTTAGAGCTCCAAGAAAGTGATGTCAATGTAATTTTTATATATCTGTATATGGTTGCATTCCCTCCAGTAAAATCAGAACAAGCTTCCCAATTAGTATGCTTTCTTGGCTGTGGATTTACTTCATTAAAGAACACAAGCTACTGCCTTAGCTGCTCTACATATCAAATAATTTAGTTATAAAACCCAAACAAATATTCCAATTTTTTTATTATTAAAAGGAAGAAATCATTAAGAAATTTCAATAAACCATTCAAAGCCCATAATTTGTTCAAAACATGTCTAAGACAACAAAAGTAGTCTATGGAATTAAAATGTAGCAAAAGTAATCAATAGAATGAGAATATATATTTAAGGAATTTATCTAACCTCAACTTCCAGAATGCCTGGTTGATCCTCTCTGAAGCGTGCTCTGATTGCTAAAATATCAGTCCATTAGATCTCAAGCTTTTATTTCAATCTTTCTTCTAGTATCTCCTAAACAATTTTTCGCTTAGCATTTTAAAACTTAACTACAATATCACCTTCATTTGTTGAATTTCTCAAAAATTATGCAACATAGATTTTTTTTTAAAAAAAATTGTTAGATGCTAGGAAAAAAAACTAATTAGCAAGTTTTGTTTTGAGCATTTGCTTTTCCTAAATTGTTCTATCAAGTCAAATGGTAACATTACCTCCCAACAGCCGATCTTGAGTTTTGATGTAGGAATATATGAAGCCTTCCATTTCATAGGCGTGTGTTGCGTGTTATATATATAATTTCCAGTCTTTTGTTTTTCTATACTAGTATTTGAAGTTGGTTCATCAAGAGGATTTGTCTTGTTTTGAGCTAGCTTCCTATCAATGAGATCCAAGAAAGATGGAGTTTTGCATAAAGTCAAATCTAGAGGACTAGATTTCTTTGTCGTGTCAATTTATGAATCCATCCGCATAGATTAAAAATAAATAAATTAGCAAACAATAATCTCCAAATAGAAAAGACAAATATACTACTAAAAGATACATTTAGAACTCAATAAAAAATTCTCTTTGCAAAAAATATTATTTTCTAACAAGAACTAATCATGAAGATATTAGAAGAAAACCAAACGTGATTGCATGTAGCCAATGGCTTCAAGATTAATCTAGTTCAAATGCCACATGCAATTCTTGTAATACAAATAATTGTGTTAAAACATCACTTATACATCCTTCAATCTCAAACTAGAACATGTTAATGAAAGCTCATGATCAAATCCCAAACCAAACCATCTAAATATGTGCAAACACACTACTTGATTGTAGCTTTATTATCTCCTTTGTTTTTTAAGATGAAGGGAGGATCACTCACCTAAAATTTTATCTAAAAAGATAATTTACTGGGCCAGGTTTGATAACAAAGTGTAAAAAAGGGGAATTGAACATGTTCCAATTCTAATAGATCAATCATAAAAGAGGAGAAATAAAACAAAAGATGCAGTAATGAGGTGAATCGGCCAATAATTGATAATGTTGAAACTAGTCCATAATAAAACCAAGTCTAAAGGTAAACAGAGACATGAGACATCTTTGGATAATGGAAGCCAGAAATTCACTCAAATGAAAATTTAGCCTTCTAAAAGTGCAGTAAAAGCTCTTTTATTTTCAGCCATAACTCTAAAAGCTACCATGGTTTTGTGATTATATTGGGATGACCAATCATTAAATAAATGGAGACCTCTTGAAGCTATAGGTACCATAGAATATTGCTTTTTAAGAAAAATTCTAGAATTTCATTCTTTCCAATATGCCTAAACTATGGCCACAATCAATATAAGAATGATAGACTAAGTAGGCTTAGAGAAACTTCTATGCCTTCGGACAAGACAAAGAAGTTCAAAAGAATACTGAGAGCAGAGCATAGCTAACAAAGAACAAATAGTTTTCTAAATTGTTGAAAATGAGTATTAAGAGAACAAATGATCAACAGTTTCAGACCCATGGTTATTATCAATATTGATTTGTCTCAATCTAAATCAAGATAATGAAATTAACTTGCTTTAGTCTAACCAAATTTACTTCCTAATCTCTATCTTGCTAATGTTGGCATTATAACATTTGTAAATATTTAATATAGAGATCTAAATACAACTTAGGGACAACACACATTCCCTGCATTGAATCTAATTTAGATCATTTATTATTAACACATAAAAACCTCATCTATATAAAGACGACTAAATACTTGCTAGAGCCTTGAAAATACCAAAGGATGAAGGTATTACTCATTTGATAGTACTGGAGCTTAATCTTTGCTGTATTGATTTATGCTTTATTAAATATAAATTTTATACTTAGAACAAGTAGATTATGATGAAAACATAGATTATTTTCAAAACAAAACAGAATATCCAGAATAGCTAGAATGTATCTTTTCATCAGTGCATTTGTCTTTATAATGCAACTTATTTTTTTGACTTATATCTATTATTGATATCATTGGTGGATAGAAAAAAGTGAGGGAGGGGAATAGCTTGAATAACTGTATAAAAAGATAAATTATATATTCATTTTATGTGTTTCTAAGTATTATCAAGATTTTACATAACTACATCAACGAAAAGCTAAGAATCCTAAGAAAGAACATTTTTTATATAATTTTTTGAGAAAAGAATAAACCTTCTGCCTCTTGCAATTTGGTTCGGGCTTTTCAAGCGCATCCTTAGTTTTGCTATCTTCTTGAAGCAGGTAAGGACTCTCAAACCCAACCGAATTTAGCAAATTATTATAAATCCCTTCCTTTTCGGCCCATTCAAAACTTCCTTCTGACCAAACACCTTCACCCATCATCTCCTACAAAACTAACATGAAAAATAAATAAATAAATAACTCCTATATCCATATTCCAACCTCCAATCCCCACTCCTGTAATTAGATTTTTTATAAAAAAATTAAAACAGTACGAAGGGTAAAATCTAATACATATCAGATCTTTTACAGAGAAGATTTCCAAGCAGTTCACCAAATAGATTCAAGAACATTTAATGATATGAGATTAGATTATAAAATAAATAAAAATAGAGACAAGATGAGCCATTAAAAAATTCTCATTAAAAAAATATTGGAGCTATTCTTGATGACAACATTACAATAACCCCATTTAAGCTAGCCACCATTCTATTCAGTCGAACAAAAAATAAGAATAAAAAGGATATCTGATGAGATAAGATAGGTTTAGAATTAAAATAAAGCAAAGAAACCAACCTTTTTTTAAAAAATAAATCGACTTGCTTCAAAGAAAATAAAGGAAGGAGATAAGGGAGGAAATGAGCTCTGTTTCCAAGTTTGAGGAGGCCATCTTATGAAAATAGTCCTTGGAAGGGAAGGCAAGGGAGAGGGTGGGAGGGGGTGTTGGTTACACATTTATGCTGGTCAAATTTCCTATTTAATTCCTACTAGACAATGCCACCTCAAGAGTGGCGGCGCCTGAGGCATGCACGGACGAAGCGGACGGCTTGGATTGAAGCAGTTCACAATCATATGGTGTCCGCCAATGCTGGTTGTTTTATTAAAACTTCTTTGACTAAAGGTTCATGGAGAAAACAGCTCTTGCTTGCATTTCATTAATTCATAGAGCCTGTGCCACCAATTCATTTTTGGTTACCTGCATGGATGGTCTATGGAATGGTAAACAAAGGAATTTATCCTACATGAATACATGAATACATGAGAGTGGCCATTAGAACCGTTGATATCTTGGTAGAACTAGATGACGTACTCATTTAATATGATGGAGAATGACTAAACTAACTTTGTTATTGTTATGCATCGAATATTCTCTAATAGTTAAAAGATAGCTATAATGGTTGCTAGTCTTGTTGCTGAAAAATCTGAGGATGTAAGACCTTGCATGGATGATCTGAGCTTTATATATTTACACCTTATACATCTTATTTCACGAGCACTTGGTTGATGGGATGGATATTTCATAGTAACTCCTGGTTGGATGAATGTGTTTCATAATAGATTTTGATCGATCGATTCATCACATTAGCTATGCTTATTGGCATTTAATATTTGAAAAATCATAGTATTATTATTTTTTTTTTTTTTGAAAATAGGTAGTAACCCTATTTAAAAAGTTCTGCCACTTAGATAAATAACTTGAACAATGTACAACCACCAAGATAAATATTTTTTTATATAAAAAAACTTTAATGAGTGCCATATGATGATTTGTATTTTACCACCTATATAATATTTGGTAGTGCAAAATAAAAGATTAATAGATAAAAATCATAAACGTGTGACACGTTTAGAAAATATCTACGACAGCTCAATCCACTCTAATGCTTTGGCTTGTCCTTTTCAATGAACAGGCCATTCATGCCAATATTTGGCTTCAAAAAGTAAGGCCAAGGAAAAAAAACATAGGTAGGAGTGGCTTGTTTTCAATTTGTTAGTTATGTCGAGCTTTTTATTTCATTCATAGTCTCGTTTCTTTCATACTTTCTTTTTTTTCTTTTTTTTCTAAACTAGATGGGTTAGATCAATCTATTTTAAATACAATCCATTATATCTGAAAATAAAACATGCTTAAATTGAGCAAGAATAGAAAAGCTGGCCATCCTCACAATACCATCAATAATCAGCTACATAACTTGCCACCCAACCCGTTGCATTATTCGTCTCTCGATATATATGAATTACTGTAAATAAGGTGCAAGCAACTATTAGAATTCGGATATCCACAAACAGAGGATGGCACTCATCATCAAAATACTGCCATCTAACCCAATTAATAACGATCACCGGGTCTCTTTCCAAAAAGATATAATTTAGCTTTCAATATTGGAAGTGCATGCCAAATACCTTCTCAAAATACCTCTTAATTCGAATAATGATATCAAATAAAGGCAAGGCATCCCACCAACCACCAATAACTCAAAATGTAGATCTCTAATCACAAATCCAGCTCTTTCTTTGGCATCTCCTACCATCGTCAAAATTTATCTTTAAGAAAGTTTAGGATAGGAACTCCCAAGATACATAAATCATCAAAGAACTAGAGATCATTATATAATACTGATTTCATCTACTTGCACAAAGATTCAAGCCACCATCATTACGCCCCATATTGCGGTTCTCGAATATCCGATTATTTCCAAATATTATAAAGTAGATATGATTAACTACGGGAGTAAAATTTATGACACGCGATTAAATGGCTTCCAATCAATTGGAGACTACGTGAAAGCGAATTAGAGCATCAAACAAGGTGGGAGAACCAACTCTTATCTTTTTTTTCTTTTTTCTTTTCTTTCTTTTAGCCGACCATGACCCACCATTGCCATGTCAGCAATTCAACCACCTCACAGCTCGCCACGTCAACATGTTTATCAGATGCTGACGTGTATGGATGACGAAAAACGTCGGCGCCAAACTGCCATCTACTTGGATAAGACGTGATTCTCGAATTGAAATGAGCACCAGCTTTGCTGCTTCAATGGCTGATATGACTGGTACTGGTAGGTCCAAGAACAAGCATTTAGTTGATTCGTTGGTTAAAGCATATACGGCAAATCTGCTGATGTACGTAGCTTGACGTTTTAATGATAATGGATGATGAGTCATATTATGCCCCCCATCAAGGAATGGTTTGGCTAAAACTCTAGATGCCCCTTTTTTTTTTTTTTTTTTTTTTTTTTTTTTTTTTTGATTTTTCAAAAATATAATGATTTGGATTCAAGTCTACAGCCAAGCTGGTGGATCAGTCCAACTGCAAAACGTTACGTATTTCTGATGTTAATTTTCAAAAACATGATGACTTGGAATCAGGTCTACGGCCAAGCTAGTGGATCAGTCCAACTGCGAAGCAATACGTATCTATGTGTGTGATGCTTCATGGTTGGAGTGGACCACCCGAGGTGGACCCGGTCCAACTAATAATTACTCACAAGAGAATAAACAATAATGGAAGTTGGCCCCATAAAAGAATTGAGGTTGGACCCATGTTAGTCACTAGTAGCAGTGAACTCACGAGGGGGGACCAGCCAAAGCAATATGGCTGGAGTGGGGGAAAAAATAAAAAAAAAAAGACACTGGCATGGGAGAGTTTGGAATAAACTGGATACTGACTCAAATTGGTCATGGTGGAAATTAAATGGTGTGAGGTTGACTTGATGTACGTGAAGTGCTCTCAAGAGACACTGTAAAGATGAAGTCTGAGGGGGGTCTGGGTCTGGTCCTACCATCCCTGATCCTGGGCATTTCCAGTGCTGGGAATTGGTGGTGATCTTTTTCTCGAAGGATTGATTCCATGATAGCATCATGGGATTCTAATTCCCACATGGACTTGAATGGATGCGGTTGAGCCCACAATCTCTTCCATAGCTTTCATCCAATGGAGGCTCCACCACAAGCACCATTTTCTAGGGGAAGAAGAAATCTCAAGAGGAAAGAGTTCTAGCAAGTCTCTAACGAGATTGGGGAATAATGAAGGTGATGGTCCCATGGCCATTATTGAGGCTTTCTGCCACTTTCAATCTGAAAAGCAACTAAACCCCAATAGCCTTTTGTCATGGTGGATCGATCGTTGACCGGCAAAGTCTGGAAGGATATCTCGTTCATGATTTTTGTTAGATACTTCGTGATGCTATCAATCATGCAAGTTGAGGTCAACATGTGAATCACATTGGGAGGAGAATGTATTGTATCATGCTTAAAATGACATTATTTGAGGCTAAAAAATGCATTTTTTGTCATCATCTTGCATATTCCATTTATGAAGAATACTAGTAAAACACCCCTTGCCACACTATCATGATTAAATTAGAAGAATTGATGTCAGGATTATAGCCAACAATGGATAAAATAAATAAATAAAAAAAAGAACCAATTTGTACAAATTTTAGAATTTATAACACAAATGCCCTAGTTGGCAAGAAAAGACTCCTAATATGCAAAGATTGATGACAATTCAATTTTTTTCCAGCCATATCCATCAAAGGATAAAAACACAAGGAGTTGAAAGTTGAAACTAATCCAGCAAAAATTATCAAATTAATAATCAGCCATTATCATACATTTGAATGAAAAAAAAAAAAAAAGGTTTTGAGAGTAGTTTTACATTGAGTATTGATGAAAACGAAAAGACTGAAATAATGGATTTATATCTTGACCACCGTTCACCTCCAAAAAAGATCACAACTGATATCACGAAGGTTGTAAGGCATGATTAATGAATAATCTTCAGGTATTGGTAAATGCAAGCATTCAAAGTCATGGATGCTCCAGGAGGCTTGTTAGGAATTGTCTATGAGTCTAAAAACTCTTTTCGGGACCGGTCCATGGAGGCTGCATCATGAAGAACTAGCATGGAATTTCTTGCAGTCATCAAGAAAACTATAACATGTGATGGCCCGATACAGGTGCATCAGAGACTTAGATTTGTGAATTAGGGTCACTTCCAAAAGCCAGCTCAAATATTTGATTATAATCATCTACAAAGTGAACTTCAAGGCCTTCCTTCACCTTGGCGGAAAGCTCATCAAAATCTCCTCTGTTAGCTGATGGGAATATAATCGTCTTCACCTCACTTCTTTTTGCAGCAATTGTCTTCTCCTTGACCTGTTTGGTTAGGAATAAAACTTTTAAAAACTAAGTCACAGAACAGCAATAATACTAAATAATGACGATTTCGGTGTTATTTTTTAACATAAAACTTCAGAATGACTTTCATTAAATATAGGAAGTTAGCAAATTTAGTAAAAATGTCGAGCCTTGCAGTTTACAGCTCGAAAAAGCAGGCTATGACAAGAAAAACTGATCAGTCTGCATATACATATATATAACCCTCCTTGATTCAAGTAAGTTTACAATGGATGGCAAATCATAAAGCATACAAAGATCAAAGAGACAATATGATGAATTGAAGGACAGAGAGTATGTGGCACATCCTGCGGTTGGAAACCAAAACCAGAATAAGAAACACGACGTTCTTAGATAATCATGAAAACAAAAAACTATAAACTTTCAAGTGTTATGATCAGTGGGTCACAGTGATGAATAAAGATCATGTCACAAAGGTAACATACCCCACCAACTGGGAGAATCCGTCCTGTCAATGTTACTTCACCAGTCATTGCAAGTTCTTTTTTAACGTGTTTTTTCATGGCAAGGGACAGCATTGATGTTATCATGGTGCACCCTGCACTAGGTCCATCCTTGGGGGTAGCACCTGCTGGCACATGCAAATGGAACTTGGAGTTCTCAAAAAATAGATTGTCTGGTTCTTTCTGCCGCAATATTGCTCTGGCTACGGTATGAGCTATCTGGGCACTCTCCTTCATGATGTCTCCGAGCTGACCCGTTAATAGAAGTGAACCTTTTCCTTCTCCTTGCTCCACTAGGGCGGTCTCAACATACAATGTCGAACCACCCATTGCAGTCCAAGCAAGACCCATGACAACCCCTACTGGAGTCTGATCATACAGACGTTCGACACGGAATACTGGTTTGCCCACAAAATCAGCCAGGTTTGAGACATCAACTACGACCTTTTCAATCACATTATCAACCTTCACATCCTCTACAATACTTGTCTCTATATCGACCTGTAAATAAAGAAATAAATCAATTAATACATGGTGCATAAATATGCATATTTCAACATATATGCATATTACATTAAAGTAATTTCTATCATCTAACTGATCCTTCTGCTAATGAGAAAAAAAAAAAAGAAGTTTACACATAGGGTTTGTAAGAAAACACACTAGTAGATGTCAATGTTAAACCAATTCTTGCACTACAATAAAATGCATGTTTTAGTCAGTTATCTTCTCAGAATACCTTTGAATCAATGGGTTGGTCTGTTGTTGCAATATCCTGTGATGATAAGAGAGTTGGCTGCACTGTGTCAGCCTCCTCCAATGGCTCAATGGGCTTATGAGAAGTTGCTTCCGATTCTTTTATGGCAGTTCCATTAGGCTGTTCATGTAACATGTCTACAGTTGCTTGTTCAGATTCTGTTAAGGCAGTCGTAGCCATTTCGTGAGAGTTCCCATACTCCAGTTTCTTCCCCCCTTGACCATCATCTGCAATTTGAATAGGCTCTTCAGTAGATTTCTCCCTGAGCGCTCCTTCCTGAAGGCTGACTGCTGGAGGTTGATCATTTGACACCCCTTGACGGACAAGTTGCAGAGCTATCTATAAGAAATTAAAGCATAAGATAAATATCGGTCATGGATTGGAAAAATATTCAAGGTTTTCTAAAATCACAATATTTATTCCGTTGATGGGAAAAGATGCAAATTTAAATATCTTATATATATCAATGATTATAAAAATATCAATGATTATAAAAATGCGAACGATGGGAACAACTAAGAATTCACAGACAATAGTAATAAAAATGCATGCATGCTCATGAAACTAGTGCTACCGTATATTTAATGGCTACAAAATGTTCAGATTAATCAACTGCTTAAAGGGGAGACTTTCACAGAAAAGCTTCTGATGACAAAAATATTGACTTCCAACACCACTCAAAGGGGTGTAAAATCTATGACAAAATAAACTTCAATTAAGTACAGCTACACTGGAAGATGCATTAATTGAAGCAATAATTTGTAAAGTAAAACATTTGCTTAATAGACAAACATAAACAATTTGTAAAGCTATAAGTGAAAATCCACCAGTATAAATATCTTATTAACATAAAATTTTAGAAGCCAAAACTACCAGATTAATAATTTAACATTTCCAATTGTTTCTTTAATCCTTCCCATAATTCTCCAAATAGCACATCTGACAAGTATAACTATTTGTGAGATGACACAAATACCTGAATGTCTTGCATAAGCATAATATGGTTTTCATAAACACGAACATTTTGGTCTTACACTTTGGTTTGGGACAATTCATTCAACGTAAAAAGACCAAAATATTGGGTATTGCAAACTAGTTACAGAAAATCAAGGCAATTGGGTTTTTGATTGATAGGAAGAACTAGTTAGACACTTTGGTCCAAGGTTTGCCTTCTTAATACCGAACCATATACCAATATGGCGGTACCATCCTAGTACGATGTATGTAGTACAATATGAGATGGCGAAGCATACCAAGTATCAGTTTGGTACAAAACTATGTACTGGTTCGATATGTGCAGCACAGTATAGTACCGACCAGTATGACAAACCTTGCTTTGGTCAAAACATCATAACTAGCTTATTGTGTTCATGCATATATTCAAACTAGAACTAAAATAAAAATATGCCCCAGTAACAAGCATCTTGTATTGTCATGAGGCATTTTACAGTATTGTTTGAAGTTCAAAGTCATTACTAATTATTTTGAAGAAAGCACACAGATAGATTAGTGGCTAGTCATCAAAGGCAACCCAATGCTCAATGGTTATGGTTAGGATTTGCTAGCATAACAAGTACTTTGAAAAATAAATAATAAACTTATGAAAATTTAGATTTAAAAATTGATACTTGTTTTTTGAATTTCTAACAATTATGTCACAAACCTTGCGGTATATCTTCTCAATTTGCATTTGAAGATTCCGAACACCTGCCTCTCGGCAATAATTTTCTATCAGAGCATGAAGAGCTGCATCAGTCACTTCAACCTGAATACATTTATCAAAAGTGTTAACATAATATAAACCAATATAGCATAGATCATGTTTACATGGCTAAATATGTCTGTAAAACATTCTATCAATAGCACGAGACACTCAGCCACCACTGATCCATGTTAACTATTACTAAATATAAGTTCTAACTAATGATCCAATTACATAGGGTCCGTTCATTTACAAGTAAAAAATTTAGCTGAGAATCTATATTTTCCTGGATAAATATTGTCCAGGTAATATTTAGATAGAAAAAAGATTTATCCATGTTCTTTTATGCATGAGAAAGTAGCTTCGAAATTTGTCACTCATGTTCTTTTACATTATTTCTTTCCTAAATAAGTGCTAAAATTTATCCATATTTTCCATAATATCCTTTATGGGAACTAGATTTGGGGGTAGTGGACATGAGTTATTGGGTGCATTGAATGAGGTATTGAAAAATGGAAATCAGGAGAAGAACATTTTAGGACTAAAACTGAATATTTACTTTACTGACAAGTGGAAAAATGATTTAGCCACCTCCCAAGTGGGTAAGATTTTTTTTCCCCTTTCATAGATAAATTTTATCCCGGGAAAGTAACTTGCCTATCTTGAAAAGCGCAAAAACATGGATAAGTGGGTTAATAAAAAAATTGATCAACTTTTTCATGATATTTTTCCATAAAAGAACAGGCCCATAAGGTAATCCCAAAGAAACACATTCATGCTAAATGATTCAAACACTAATCTTCCTTACAGTGAAGCAGTGTTCTGCCACCTTTCTTATAAAGCAAATACAATATAAGCACAGTAGCACCTGTCCAGCATCTTGCTGACCCTATGCAGAGGAATATATAAACACAAATAGTGACACAAGGCACAGGCTTGAGCTTTCCACCATGATCTCAAGATGGCATAAGCTAACAATTTAATGTTGAATAACAGTTATAACTTTTAGTTTTCCTAAAGGCATTCTAGTTCATGAATAACAATCTTTTGAGTGGCCTGTAAAGTGTGTCATTCGACACAACCAAGTCAGAACATTGGCCAAGTCAAGTGCTACCAACCAATCGGACCAATTAATTTCCCTAGGACCAGGCACCTGCTTAACCCCAAGACAAAAACTATGAATAGAATAAATTTATGCATGGGAGCTATAAAGAACTTTTTATGTTTTTAATCTCCAGTTATTTTCATTAATCAGCTAATGATCCTTAAAAAGTTTATGGATTAATATTTTGAAGTCCTAAATATGTGGAAAACAATTGATATTTAAAGAATTTCTCAAGTGAATAATTTCCTAGGACAAGATTGCTACCATGACCAAATCAGTCAGAGCCTTCTCCCATCTAAATGGGGTCTGCATGTATAAAGCTAAAAATCCACCAAATCAAATAACAAGATAAAAATCCAACAGGGTACAAATTCATGTAATCAGGAATTCTACAATATCTTTCAGCTCTGATAATTCAAAGGCACTGATATGCTCATAATGTTTATCTGTCTCATACTGTAATTGACATGACAAACTGCTATAATTCTCTAACTACATAGCCAATAACATCTCAGGAGATTCACTAATTGAGAAAGTTTTATTCAAAATATATTTTGATAAATTTTGATGAGAACCAGATTTGTAGCATCTACTGCAATGATCAGAATCCATTTATGAGTTGAACAATATTGCTTATGCAGATAATATGTCTAGAAGAGAGTAAATTATAAGTCCAGAAACAAAAGAAGAATGAGAATACTATCTTTCTTTTAAAGGTTTTGTTATTTTCCTGGCAGGAAGAGGGGGGGGGGGGGGAGGAGGTAGTGTTGTTGTGTGGAGGGGGAGCTTGAGGGCACCACTATAATCATTCATTTAGAATCATTGTTATGACTTCAGAACCATTGAAAGCTTGAACAGGCCCATTCACTAGTTAACAGGTTGGTAAATGAAAATTGAGTATATCAAATTAAGCAATGCGATGCTATCACAGTAATACAAAATATATCAAAACCTTGAAGTATTATCAATAGTTACTGATAAACTTTCTTTGTTCCATCGACAATTGCACCAGAAAAATTGAAAGCCTTGATCCTACCATGAAGAATGTAGCCCTACTCTCTCTGACAATGATTTTCCAATACACAGAGTCACAGGCACTAGTCTACAGGAACATGCAATGCAAGGAAAATATAGAAATAAGAAAAAAATGAAAGAAATGTGTCGAATAATAATATAAATCCTATTTATAAATATTAAATAGCAAAAATAAGTAAAATCCAAACAAAATCAGAGAAATAAAAACTTTCCTGACCATACCTTTGATCTTCTCATACAACTCTCTTTCCATGCTTTGATGAGAGATGTAATAGAAATATTTCTTATGTGAAAGATAGGACCAAAATATCTAGGAAAGAGATTGAGAGAACAAATTAGCTATCATTTTCTCTTTATTTGTGAAGATTAAGTGTGAGGGTTGTTTTGATAGAAAAGGTTTCTTAAGGATAGAGAAGGAGAGATTTGACTGGTGAAGATGATTGGAAGGGGGGCAGAGGGAGAGGAGAGGGGATGGGAGGGGGTAGAGAGAGAGAGTCCATACATGGAGAAGCTTGGAAAAAGTTTAGTCTCTATTCTTACTTTGACTGTAATGGAATGTGAGATGGAAAACATATTAGGATTCTTTGGGAGGATGGGAGTTGCATGGAATAAAGGAGGCTGCTTGTTCTCATGAATTACAATGTTTTGCCATTATAAAAGAATGTCTTTGGCTACTATTTTGTTAGAAAATCTAATGGCAAACTTGAAAGAAAATTGGCATTACCAAAGGCACAAATTTCTCTTTTTATTATGCACACAAAAACTAATATATAATCTGTTTGGGTGGGATATTCTTGACATGATATCAAATACAATATGCCAATTTCAGCTAGATTGAAAGAAAACTGAGCACTTCCAGCAACTAATTCAGGGTGATATATGGTTAAAAATATGAGTGGAGTATCAACCATACTTGTTCAGATTTGATACCACAAGCTACACAACTAGTCTTTTCCAAATAGTCCCTTGCAATATGCATCTTTTCTTCGGTGATATAACCAGCAAGAGCAATGACCTCCATTCTGTCCAAAAGAGGGTTTGGTATCATCTCAACTATGTTTGCTGTGCAAACAAACAGAACCTAATTTCATAAGCAAAATGGTGTCAGAAGATATTTGAATGGAAGAGTAATTCTATATATACATTCACAGGTAAAATTAGCTAAGATAACTGAATGCAGATAAAATTGCAAGTTTGCAACATTAGGACATGGGGAGAAGAGACAGAAAATATTCTGGAAATAACTGAAATGACAATTAGATTTTCATGTCAGCATATGTGTGCATGTTTGCGCATGCGTATGTGCATGTGCCTGTGATACTCCCGTGCCAAATGCAACACAAATGCACCCTAGTGCAAAGTACATGATGAGACATTAAAGTTGAAATCCAAATAGATCACCGATAGCATAAGCAAGTAAAGGAAATCAAATGATTGTCAATGTAAATTATGTATCAAATTATCATAACATGGATAGTAAATTAGTAATCAAAGTAGCATTTGGCTTGAGTCGGAGTTTTAAGTTGAAAAATTCTCTAACCAACTGAATTTAGATACCCATGCTTTTAGTCTGATGAACAAATTGCAATTTAAATTTCTGTTCCTGTACATTGGCAGTAGGGACAACCATATCAGTTATGGCTTAGAAGTATCATATACATGTTATACAGTACAAGGTTTTAGATCCCATGGAACAGGGCTATTTCGGTTTTTTTCTGGAACAGGACGCGTCGGCATCCCGCCCCGTCCCGACACTCGGAACAAGGAATGTCCCAAGATGTCCCGATTGGGATACTAGGATGCTGGCGAGATGTCTTGTCCCGACACATGGGATGGTACCCTGTCCCGGTATCCCATGGGATGTCTTGCTGGAACCTGAATCCTTGATACAGTATATATTATATAGGTCCACTGCCTGAACACATAGATGATTTTATTTCACCAGATGGTAGTTCTATTCAACCACAGACAGTCTAGCAAATACCAGAGTGTATTGCCATATGGACTGGATTTCTTAAATATTTTAATAGATATTCAATATGTGATCATTAGAAATAGCATGTGCGCATAGCACATACTGTGAGTAAAGATGCTACATGGAAGAGCCAACATTCATACTTGACTGCTGAAAAGAAAATCAGTAATCTAGATGGTATATCTCATTCCACATTGCAATAACATATCCTTTCCACTGGTCCGAGCATCAGCATTATATGAAATATATATATCGCAATTCTCAACAACCCAGACCACCATAGGGGTACAAAAGATACTTATCGTCTCACCTACTTATAGATGTGTGCCATTTGCGAAAGTTCAAAAGCTTATAAATGCCTTACATGAATAATGTCTACTTCAACTCTCGCTTTCTTATTTGTGTTTATGTTTAGATAAACTGATTAGGCTTCTCTCCATAAAATTTATAGCAACAAATTCCATAAGAATTATCCATTATACATTTCTACTCGTAAAAAATTGTCAGAGTTTTTTTTTTCTTTTTTTTTAAAAAAAAGAAGATAAAAATCCTTTTTCAGAATCTCTCTTCAACAATGACCCAACTTCTCCTCCCTCCATCTTCAGCCACTCAATCCCTCAAATTACAATCTCTTCCTAATGTGCAGGCTCACTCCCTCTTCTTTTGCTTCACCATCTATCCCCACAAAAGCCCTCCTACTAAAAGGTGGAGGGAGGTGGTAGGGAAAAAATAGTTGGTGGGCTGGATGGCATAGTGGAAAGAGTAGCTAAAGGGAATTATAGTCATTGATGGCAGTCATGGGTAGGTGGAGACTTGAAACAGACCTAAAATTTTCGGTGTGAGAAAGAACAGGACCTCTTTTACAAGAAAGTTGAATCTACCAAACTAATCAGATCTCAAAATATTTCAGACATCTACTGACCTATGCGATTGAGAATTTAATTCTATTTTAGAAGATAAAAATCAGACCTTTCCCAAAAAGAATTCCTAGTTGCTATTCTGCTAAATCCAACTGATTCATGTAATTGAATTTTTTCCCCTCCCTTATGAGTTTCAAGCTGGGGAAGACTATAAATGAGATGGTGCAGTGGTGATGGCATTTAATATTACCTTACAGATTGTTTTAAGAAAAAAAAAAAGTTCCTTTCCCCTTTGTAAGTCCTTTTTCTAGTGTTATATGTCATAGAAATATTGAATGAGCATCATTTAGTATAAGCATCCAAATACCCAAAGTAGAAATTGAGAACAGAATTTATTTAATTATTTTATAGATTTGATCATCATATAAGCTAGCTAATGCTCAGATCTTGTGGGGTAGGTTTCAAACTTCAAAGAACTAATAACTGTTCTAGTAAGAAATAACTGCCTGTTGAAAAAAAAAATTGTAAAAATTGGACAGTGAATGAAATAGATGTGAAGCATGGTGCCAAGCTCAACTTTGTAGTCAACAAACCTATTTTAGAAAATTAAAGTCTTTCTAGTAAAGAAGATTCATACCTTTAAAATGTGAAACCTTTGTTCCGGTAAGTATAAGTATTCTTAAATAGAACTTTTCTCTTCAAACAACAATGGGCCTTTTTCCTTTGGCATCCAGTACAGTTCTTATTTTCTAAAAAAAGTTACATTTCTGACCACACAGGTCAAGAACTTGGGACTATCAGTTGTGAAATAGTTTTCACATCTATTAAATCATTCCTTGTTTAATAATATACAGGTTCTAATTTACAATGTTCATCATTTAATATCTCTATGTTATTTAAAATTATATATATTCTGATTCAGAATGTGCATTTTTTCTCTTTGAAAGATTTATTAGTAATTCAAATTGCTGAAAGATAACTTGAGAGGTCCAAGACGTAGCAGCCTATATGACAACCAATTCTATAAGTCATGTCTTCAATTTTTATTTCAAAAGATCTGTATCTTAATTCTAAATATCATTCCACTAGGCCCACCTCATATGTAAGTTGTTTTCAGCACCATAATATTAAAATCTAAAAATATTACAGTTCCATGAATTTGATGAAACTAAGAAGAAGGATAGGTGTTTTTTTTTCGAGGGAGGGGGGGACTAGAGAAACTTAAAAATAAAAATAAAAAGGGTATATATTCTGGACCATACAGGTCATGAACACAGCACCTATTATCAAGAAGAGCATGGATTTCTTTCAGATAGCATTGTTCTCTAGTATTTTCATATGATAGATATAAGTGTTCTTTACCAGAAATGATTAGGTTATAATGAAATGTGATTACAGAAAAAGCACATGTCAAGCATGCTTTCTGTTTAAATAGAATCAGAATACCTATCTTTGCATTCTCATTTTCTCTATAAACAATGTCAAAATTCAAGAAACAAACATAAACTGAACAAAGTACTCAGTGAACCTGCAATCTAGAATTTGCATCTGAACAGAACAAGATAAGCATGACAGTTGAAAAGGTGAATGCCAAATACAACAAAACCAAAAATGTTGCATTGATCGAATGAAGTAATGAACCTGTTCACATATATTAAATTAAGAAGCTAGGAAAAAAAAGCTCTGGTGCATGTTTAGATTGGGATTACATGTTGATGTGGCAAGACCGTTGACATGGAGTACACATCGGATCCAGCTGGCAACCAGACAGGCAGATAGCGCTGCGTCAAGTTTTCTTTCGAGCTCCTCCGCCAGGTGGCCCCACCAACGGTCGCGCCCACCTCGGCCGGAGTCGAGCTCGGCACCTCTGCTCATTCGCTGGATGGCTCTCCAAGGGTCGAGCCCACCTTGGTCGGAGTCGAGCCCTCCTTCGCTCCTTCACCGGGTGGCTCTCCAAGGGTCGAGCCCACCTCGGCCTGAGTCAAGCCCGCTTCCGCTCCTTCGCCGGATGGCTCCCCAAGAGTCGAGCTCACCTCAGCTGGAGTCGAGCCCACCTCGACCGAAGTCGAGCCCGCCTCCGCTCCTTCGCCGGGTGGCTCCCCAAGGGTCGAGCCCACCTCGACCGGAGTCGAGCCCGCCTCCGCTCCTTCGCCGGGTGGCTCCCCAAGGGTCGAGCTGTCAAGCCCACCTCAACCGGAGTCGAGCCCTCCTCCGCTCCTTCGCCGGGTGGCTCCCCAAGGGTCGAGCCCACCTCGGCCGGAGTCGAGCCCTCCTACGCTCCTTCGCCAGGTGGCTCTCCAAGGGTCGAGCTCATCTCGATCGAAGTCGAGCCCTTTCCTTGGAAGCATCGGGAAGAACGAAGCGCCAGCCCCAAGACCGCCGTCGAAGCAGACGCGCACAGTGCAACGCGCACAGTACGGCGTCCCAAATCTGTAACGGTGTGCGTAACCTCGTTTACACCAATTTGAAAGGGGCGCCCCAATCGAGATGTCAGATCCTGCGGCCGACCACCTGAAACCCCCGATGGAGAAGGCCGCGTTCAGGGTCTCAGACCCGAGGGAGGCTGTGCCCAGATCGAGGTTCTGCCTAATTTTTTCCTTCGTGACAACACGCCGGGCAAGACATGTTCACAACTTAACTCCCAACTATAAGAGGAAATAACCTCGGAAGAGTGGCCAACGGACACCGTTGACTCCTAAGCCCCCCCTAAGGAAGAAAATCAAGGCACTGAAGCGATCGACGATCTAAAAAGGCACCAACGGGCGAGAAAAAAGGTAAGCAACCGAAAGAGGGCAAACACACAAAGTAGTGAGACAAGTGACTTGAAGGCGAGAGGCTCCCAAAGGACCCCCAGAGCAAGTCCCGCAAGCACGGTCGCCGCAACTCAAGCACCGTTCCTCTCTCATTTTCTTCTACACAATTCTCTATTAAAAACTCCCCTAAGCACGGTGACCGAAGTGGGTCCGTCTTAGGGGATCTGTTTCGCTTTGTCGTCCGCTGACTTGATCGTCAGAGTGCCCTCGCCGGGATCCCCGGCCTGGGTCTCTAACACTGTTTTGTAGGTCCGAGAACACCAAGATTTCGGAGTAAAGGGGTTGACGTCCGGCGCCACTTCACAGCTGCAGGCTACGACGATAAGGTCGGCAACACATGCTACTATAAAACATCGCTTACAAATGTATAGCATACTACAATAAACATCCTATTGCTAATCAGCATTGATGCAAAGAATTATCCAAAGGATACAATTCAAACATTTTGGGGGTATAAAAATGCCAGAAGGCTCCAATATTTGCACATATAAATAGTAATACAAGACTATCACCAGAAGAACAACATATCAGACTGGTAATTTATAACCAAATACCATATTTTGTCCATAATACGTCAAAACTGGAAATGCATAGAGCGTAAGCCTATATAGAGGCCATCAAAGAAAAAGGTAAACTCTAAATTTTGAACAATGGTCTTTTAGGAGTTCTAGATCCCTTTTTAGCCACATAGGACATTACTCAAACTATCTCCATTTGATAGGATTGGACTGAAAATCCATGTCCAAAATAACAGTGGTTAAGGAATAGTGCTCATCTGGGAGAGTTCATTCTATTATGATTTTCAGCATATATCTCAAACACATTGCCAGCATCTAGTTAGTCTGTTCTACCCTTTTACTCTTTTCCACAATAACGTGTTTTATAGATATATTAAAGATGGAAATATGTTGACTAGCTAGTTTAAAAAATAATGCCATCATTTTCATGATATTATCTCTTGCGACTCCCATCCATTTCATGGTCCAATGAGAGGAAATTTATGCAAGCATTTATGTAGATTGGACATGGGCTGTAGTGTTCGAGCACGTGTTCATGAGATGCATGATTATATTTGCCCCCACAACCATGTATGATTTACCAGAGTCTTGCCTTAAATAAATCACAGGTTCATGTAACAAGCTTCTGCACTCCACTCACAGGTACTAGATTGATATGAAATATGTAAATCAACATACTAATAAGTAATAACACTTGGACTTGATAAGCATGAAAATTTAAAATAGTGAAATCCAAAAATCTTCACAGGCAGCGTCTCACCTTGGATAAGTCAATGGGAACATCAAGATAATGGTCAAGAAAGTTTGCATTTTGCTCGGGATCTAGAAGCTCTAACAAAGCATTTGCTGGATCACCAGCATTTCCCTTCCCCAACTGTCACACAATAAATCACCAGAAAAGTTGGAAACATCAGATGTCATCAGAATTCACAAGATCAGGAGAAAAAGCTTAATCCAGTAAATTCGAACTAGTGCAAAAATTGATGCATCAAAATTATCATTAAATTTCAATAGTTCATGTAAAGAATATTAATACCTTGTCAATCTCATCTATAAGAACTAGAGGATTAGCTGTTCCCACATTTTTCAGGCATTGCACCATCTTTCCTGGCATTGCACCAACATAGGTGCGCCTATGACCCTGGATAAAGGTTATAATGATCACAAATGAGTTCCAGATTAGCAAAACTCTACACTGTTTATAAGCTAGAACATCAATATTGATTCTAAGATGAAAACTTCAAAATAACTTAGTCTCTGTGCCTTAATTTCAGCTACATCAGCCAAGCCTCCTACAGAAAATCTATAGAACCTCCTATTCAATGCTCGTGCCATTGAACGACCAATACTAGTTTTACCAACTCCAGGAGGCCCAGAAAGACATATAATTTTGCCTGCAAATAGAAAATAATGATCTTGTTAAGCTATGTTGTGTATGGGTAGTAGCATTAGAGAACAAACATCAGCCAACTAAATGCTGTTGATTAGTCCTAATATGTAATCAATCAAGCACACAAGGCACATACAGCAAAATTTTATCTCTTAGGTTGTGTTTGGAAATAGATCGCCAACAATTCAAAGGGAACCTACCATATTACTACATTTGGTAAGACTTTTTTTATGGCAATCCAAATTATCAAGTAATCTGGATTACCTCCCATGAGGCAATCTAGAATCTAAATTGCCTTTGAAAAGATTACCACCTCCCAGGTAATCTTTTGGACAATATTACTCTTTCTTCTTCTTTCCTCTTTCCTTCTGCACCCCCTAGTGACCCCTCCACCACCCATCGATGGGGCCCTCCTCGCCGCTTGTTGATGGCGGAGAGGGGCCCGTGGCTGAGGCACAAGAGGCTCACGGGGAGGGGGTCGCCATCGCTGGAGCTCGTGGGGGAGGGGAAGCCATCGCAATCAGGGAAAGGAAAGGGAAGGTACTGTAAGATTATATATATATTTATTTATTTGTTAATATAAAAATATATATTTTTAAAATATAAAAATATTTTTGTATAAAATATTTGTAATATAAAATATAAAAAATATATTTTTAATAAATAGATAAAATATAAAAATAAATATTTTATAAATAAAATATAAATTTAATTTAGGGATAGTTTGGAAATTTAATTTTACATTATGCAACATTACCTACATGTATCAAATGCAATAATCCATATTACATGCAATCTACATTACTAGCAATCGAAATTACCTTTCAAGATTGCCTGGCAAAGAACCAAACACAACCTAAAGTGTGCCATAAGATGAATTCTTACACAGGATAGAGAAGGGAAAAAAAGAACACTAACCAAATGCAACCAGGTATTAACATTAAGGACAAAATGTGGACATGTGGTTCACCTAGATTTGCTTGTTCTCGAATTGAATTGAACTATATTGAACCTTCACTATATAAGATAAATAATTATTCAAGTCAGCATGATCATAGGGGAAAAAAACATGGCAGCGTAATATGCTCCATCGTTCTGACAAAATAACACATTTTCATTCAAAGGAAGTGCATAAAACAATCATTTCATGAAAGATGAAACATCAGGACAAAAATTAAAAGCCTAGGTAAGAACATATAGTTGAAAATTGGAATATAAAGGTAAAATCCAAATCCAACATCTTGATCGAAAAGTTTTAGCAAGTTTATCTATGACAAAATACTATCAAAAAATTAATAACCAACTGTCATCCAGCTGCTGGGGTTTGATGCAGAAACACATCAGTCAAAGCAAAATCATAGGGAAAAAAACCACGGCAATCAATTAGCAGATGATAATAATTTAGGAAATAAAAAGCTAGAGAATAAATGTAGTAACCAATAAAAAGCTAGCACACATAAAGCTGTAAACCAACCTTGCGAGGTCCCCCTTAATTTTCCAACAGCTATAAATTCTAATATCCTCTCTTTAATATCAGATAAACCATAATGGTCTTCATCTAATATTTTTTGTGCATGTTGGATGTCGAAGTTTTCATCGCTGCAATTATTGAAAACCATGAAGATTAAGCTCAATTCATAAGCAGTTTAATGAAATCCCTAATATGATTGGAACCGGATGTTTAGATACAGAACCTGTAGTTCCCCCAAGGCAATGCGGTAAGCCAATCAAGATAATTACGAGTTACACTGAACTCGTTAGAACTAGCTTCCAGCTGCTGAAGCTTTGTGAGCTCATCTTCTATTACTTGCAAGACATGAGGAGGACACTGCTTCTTTTTTGGTTCCAGTCTTTCCCTGAACTTCGCTGCAGCAAAGAAAAGAATACAAAATCGCCATGTATTAAATACTTATATAAACATAGATAGTTAAATACCCTTGATATATTCAATGAGATAAACTGCTAAAGACTAGTACATCCAGAACTAACCAGTCAATGCTGATTTGTCATCTTTCTCCAAACCCAGCTCCTGGATCAAAGCAAAAAAGTGAATTCTTCATGTGTAAAGTTCTGATGAAGGTCCATGAAATCAACTTAACAAGCAATGAAAAAAGAATCAAAGTTCCCACTTCCCAGTGATATAACATGATTATAATACTCCAGCTATTGTTGAAGTAATGAAGGGGAGATGGAAGTTTTTGTCATATTCATATTTGTCATATTCACCATCATCTCCTTTTCTGTCAAAAAAACAGAACTAACAAGAATAACAAAATACCTTTTTAATTGCTTTAAGTTGCTCATTCAACAAATAACGTCGCCGGTCTCCACTTAGTTTCTCCTCAATTGCTTTTGCTATTGACTCCTAGAGCAAAATTTAGTAAAGATAACATGAAAGTCCTAGTTAGTACTCAAATATAGAGAATACATAAATCAGGAATGAAATAACAGATAATATATCGCTAAATTACCTGTATCTTATTGATCTCCATCTCTTTCTTTACTAATTCTAGAGTTAGTTTTAACCGCTCGTGGACCTGGCAAGCAAATTATACGAAGTTAACATGTTATTGAAAATTAAACAGCAAACCATGAAGATGGCAGAATCAATGGTAAATTGCATGCATCCACCCACCAACAAAAGAAAATATGAAGCCTATAATTGAAGTCCGTATGGAATTAGGTCTTTAGGTACAGAATGAAAATTTTTCACCAGACAAACTGAAGCTTAGATGGAAAACCATGTGAATACTTGCAACATTGTGGGCTATACAGATGGACACTGGTGCAGATTAAGGCTGTCAAGACTCAGACTGATCAGCCATTCCTCTGTTTCTGCAAGCATAGTGGTTCAAAATCCTGAGCTGTGATATGAGATTCTGACATGCAATGCATCTCAATTCTTAAGATGTTTATGGAAGGCATTGTGGCATGCTAAGCGATATCATTCTTCACTAATTTTGGAAAAACTCATTCATGCCACTGCAATTCAAGGGGAATATGCCAAGTTGCACAAGACATGATTGATATTTTATGTTCATAATGTTAATGAAAAGTGTGCTATGATTTAACATTATTTTTCAAATTAGAAGGGAAAATAACACAGCTTAACCCCCAACTGTTAGCACACATGCAACCCAATTGTCAAAAAACAAACACACAGAAATAGAGGGGGAGAGTCAGAGGGAGCAAGAGTTCGAGAAAAGGTGAGTCATTCTTTTAATGAGTAAAATTGAACAACATAAGAATGAAAATGATGTTTGCAGCTTCACAGAAAATGTTGGGATCAAAAGCATGCTTCTTACATCAAGTTCTTCAAGCACTCGTTGGCAAAGCAACTTGTTGGCCCCAGAGATAGCAGCCCCAAAATCTGCTAGTCTTGGATAATCGAACTCACCAATATGCTGAATATCAGGAAAAAAATAACAGTATTTATGACATGGTTGTCATCATTGAATCATGTTATTCTACAAGCATAACATGATATCTATTAATGGAACTACTTATACAAATGCATAACTTGAAGCTTCCAAGGAACAAGAGAACCTCCAGGAGAAAAGCAGAAAAAATGATTCAACGGAAAACATGACATAAGGACAGTACAAACCAAAACCTATTCATAAGCAGGACTTCAAAAATGAAAATGCACTTTTAATTAAATTAAATTTGGCAAAATTAGCCCTTTGACCTTTTTCAATTTGAAAGGAGAAGATATGAAGGGTTATAAAAAGAGGACAAAATAAATTGAGCTGGTTAACACCTTCAACTAGTAAAATCTTGCAACTAGGAAGTCAGAAAATGCTGTAAGTTGTAACTCTCAAAACATTTCTCTATCCGAAAGAGGAAATACAGACAAATCAAGCAATTTAGATATAAAATAAACAGGAAGGTGTTAACTCTCAAAGCCTTTTTTTTTTTTACTCAAAGGATGGGATACAGACAAAATTAATTTAGATACAGAGCAACTAAGAAGCTGTCAACCTTCAAAACCTTTTTTTTTCTTTAGACCAAGAAATTTTCAATTCTCAAAACTTTTTTTTTTCAAAAACAAACTTAAGAAATAAACAATTGAAGTAACCTTTGTATATGTTTGAACAAGATCTTTCCAAAGAGAATTTGTCTTCAGAATATCTCTTAATGTTGCTATGACTTCAAATGAGGTTGCTTTTAGAACATCATCATCCTTATTGAAAGGCTTTTCCTGCAAAAATAATAGCTATTTGTTATTGAGCCAAAAGTTCAAGCAAACTTTCAAGAAAAATATGAATTGTACTGTTAACAAATAATCTGATAAAGCATAAGTCCACCATAAACAATGATAGGCCACACCTTTCACATACTTAGGTTAGTTAATTAATACAGTACATATAACTTCAACAAATGTTTCTTTGGATACTTCAACCTCCATCTAAATGGGGCTGTCAAACAAGCAAGCCGTTCCAAAGCAGCATGTATTCAGCCAGATTTTGGCTCACTCCATTAGTAGATGAGAGAGCTAGAGCTAGACTTAGCTTGCTTGAGCTCCATATGATTAAACCCAATATAGGAATACATTGATAGTTAATACATATTACATGTTATCTTAGTTATTATTTAGAAACATATATGTATATTATAATTACCAAAGGCTAATATAGTTTGTCTAAAACAATGTATTTCAACAACAACATTGAGATACAAAAGTAGCAGTTAGTTAAAAGTGTGTGCAAGTGTTTGTGGAAGACCTGAGAGATCTTAGGCTCTCACTGCACCTCTTAAACAAGTTATTTGTGAACAGCTCAAAATTATAAGCCAAGAATGAGCTAGCCCTGCACACACAAGCTTAGTTCATTTACACCTCTGCATCTAAACCATCAAGACATATCACATCTAATGCCTGGCAATATATAAGTTCAAAGGAGAGAGGCTTTATGGTTGTACCGCTTTTAATCATCCGTAAAGAGAAGTGCATCATAAGAAAACTTTGGTGGTGATGGTAGAAAATTTTGGTGAAAGATATTGTGAAAAACATTTTCAGGCATTTGCACTGACAACATTTTCCATAAATGCCAGGGCATGCGATTGAGTGACAACAGTGGAAGCAAGTCATAAAAGATAACCCAGTCATGACTCCAGCTGAAAGTAAATTGCCTTTTGCCTTGGCTTTGATACAAAAAAATGCTTGTAAATCTCCATGGAAGTTCAGCACATACAGCAATTGTAGCAATGCAGGGAATTTGCAGCTTATGAAAGACACAGTGACCTCCTTTAAATTGTTTCCAATATCTAAACAGTAGTGGACTAGTGGTATTGGTCTTTCAATGGAAAGGCATGGACTAATGATTACACTGGGTGTAATCAAAGTCAACTAAAATAGTAATCAAAGGTCAGCCCCACAACACTGAGGTAGGACCAAAAAAGATGACTAAGCTTGTAATGTACATAAATGATTTCCATCAACCATAAATAGGGCTGGAAGGACAAAACACGAGTAATAACATGCCTTCAGATGATCAACTTTTACAGTTAAAGGATCCTCAATAACCTGCAATAATAGAAGTGTCATGGAATATCAGGAATGTAGGTGTTACTGAAAAAATTAAAATAATAAGTGTAATTCATCATTATTAAACCCAGCTTACCATCTCAGTTATCCGCAGACGCCGATAACCAACAAGCACTACTTGATCCCCTTGGATGCTGGTTATCTGAATTGACAATGACAAGATACCTAGAGTATCAGCAATGGCTTCTATGCCTTTTAATATATTCTTAATTTATATACTAAATGTCATTAATTCCCAAACACTTGGCAGAAAAGATGATACCTGAGCCAAAGTACCAACTTCATAAAGACGTTTGAATAAATCTTTTCCTTTAAGCTCATTAATGCTTTTCACCGAATCTGACCCAGATACAATACTAGGATCAGTCTCTGGGTCATCCTTAAGAAGAAAGGCACCCACATATGCAACTGATCTTTTATGCTTTTCCACTAAAGCTTCTAGCAATTTGGAATCCTACAGGAAAAATTAAAACTTAAGAAACAATTTTTAAAAAAAAACTTATTTCCCCGAAGTTTTAAGCATTTGGAAGTTGGAAGAGACCTGTCTTTGTTTAGTATAATAACAGCAGCATTGCAGAACACATCAAAGCATTCAGAAAATTAAGATGTAGAAAAATTGAACATTCCAGTATATATATCATACACTACGATCAAAGTCAGCATTGAGATTACTTATTCACAAGATAAGTAAACCAATGAAGCTCTTTTTCTCTTCAAAAAAATTTCTACTCCCATAGCAGTATTATATTACATGTACAAAAATTATCAGGGTTGGACCTGCAAGGTAAGTGAAAAAATGGACCCCAAAATCACTATCAAAATTGTCGAATTTGAGTGAGTATAACTTCAATGCACAAACTGCATCTAACAATTCGCAAATCAGAAAACTTGGAAAGGATATTTATCTGAAAATCCAGAGTGTCAACTGTGAAAACAGACAGGTCTTCCAGGACTAAAAGATGTCCAGAAGGGAACAGAAATACACCAACCTCAAGTTTGAAATGCAGCCTATGAAGTAAACAAAAACTATGCTCATTTTAGAAAGAGTTCATTCTTAACATAAAAGCATACACTCTCAGATTACTTAATTGATACCTGAGAAGGCAAGTACCATGCGATGCACACCATATTGGCTGGGAAGTGGATCTAAAGGTTAGTGAACTGCAGTGCCTTGATCCACATATACAACCAGAGCAGTGCAATTCACAGGTATCATTAAATCCACTCCATGGCACAGGTGTCATGAATCATATTGCAGCTACAAACATCGACATAGATTAAAATATCATGCTGCGCCAGCCCAATCTACAAGCACAGGCATGGATTAATTGCATAGACTAATTTATGATTTATATGCCCAAAATAACTTGGCATTTATGGAGAGGAGGAGGAGGGGGATATGGTTGAATTGCTGCAAAATGACTATCATGCTTGCCCGACACTAAGGGCCAGTTTGGATGCCCACATACACTATCCCTTGGAGAAAGTCATTTTGAGCCGACTTGAAAAGAGGCATCACAGCGAAGCATGAAGAAACTCATGCATCAAGGGATTGCACCAAGCATCATATTCCAAAAAAATAGAAAGTATGTATCCTTTTTAAAAGGTGATTTATGCTATCCATGTGTTTTTAGGATTCTTCACTCCAAAAGTCACCTTAATAATAAAACTTTTTAACCCCTAACACCACTTACCTTCCTCTCATGGCTGTCTATATTAAGTTAACCCTAGGATAATCCCGAAGTGCTATCATCTTCTACGAAATTCCATGCTGCTCCATTTCTTTTCCTTCTTTCTCCTCCTCCATACTTCATTGAATATTTGCCAATCATCATAGAAACCTACTTCAACAACAGACTGCATTACCAAAACAAGTGGGCATGTTCCTTATTTTCAGTTTACCAAAAAAAAATTATTTTGAAGACATTTTCAAACAAATTGTTGGCATTGTTTCTCCAATTGTTCCAAGTTGGATAAGATATTAGTGAAGTAGAATCAGTAACTAAATGTAAAAAACAAGCAAAAACAAAATAAAGGGGCCAAATTATGCAAGATCTGCAACCAAGTATTTCTTGATTATAGAAATATTCTTGTCAGATTGTTCGCCTTGAATTACGTGACAGTCTGTATGAATCAGTACATGTTGAAATAACCAAAAGAAAAAGGAAATCTCCAGGTACTCCAAAATTCACAAATTTCCCCAGCATACCTTTACATAAATTTGCATGTAAAAACCAGGAAATAACGGTCTGTGAGGCAGTGGCAGTGCTATAACCTGCTCCAAGAAAGCACCAATGTGGAAAAGAATCAAAAAAAAAAATGATGAGAAAAAAGCCCCAGATAAAGTGCTAAAATAAATAAGTATCGACTAGTTCATTGAGTAATAATAATGGCAAATTATAAGAAATTATAAAAGCACACAACCAGACACCACACCCATGCGCGGGAATGCCACACAACCACTCATGCATGGAAATTCACATGCGCACACAAACATGGATCACATGCGCACATAAACATCAGCATGAGCCATCTACAGTGGTTCTGCAGAACAACTTCAGTATTTATGTGAAAATCACACCAAGGCTAGGATGCAAGATGACCTAGTATCTTTCAAAGCAAGCCAACAAAGAACCACAGACATGGAACTGCATTGCATGCAGAACCTATCCAAAGGATATTACCTAAATGGCCATTGGATCTTAGAATTCCTTGTAGCTTTACCAGCATTGGCCATGTGCAAATGCACACAATATTTGAATTTCATTACACATTTAACTGCGTTAATTGGTCTTAATGCATAGCTTTTCGTTAGATATATACCTGCTTTGACCATCTCTCTTCAAATAATGTCTAAAAAAGATAGAAAAAAAGGGGGGAGGGAGACACATGAGTCTAGACCACCAACAATGCTAGCCTTGAAACCCTCCATCATTATACATAGGAAGGGTTCTATGAGTAGCAACGAAACAAGCCACCCATGTTGCAAAATGCATTTGACTTGAATAAATGTAACAAAGATGATCATTGAGTCTAATGAAGGTTTTAAATCCCATTAGATATCCTTTATTTCTCTTCCCTTCTTTTCTTTCTTTCTTTTTTAATTTTTCTCTTTCTTTTCTTCTACCTTTCTTTCTTTTCTTTCCTTTTTCTTTCTTTTTTTCTTCCGTTGTTTCTTCTTTTCCATTTTTCTTCTTCTTTCTTTTCACCTTTTCTTTTTCATCTTTCCTTCCTTCCCTTCTTTTCTCTCCCTGCATGGATGGGTTTCAAAGCCCTGATCCTGTTTTCTCATAAAAACAGAAGGGGACAGCAAGGACACCTCCCATCTAGCCAAGATGTAAAATCTTGAGTTTAATGACTGAAATAATGTTTGAACCTTGTCAATGTTGTAATCTCTAAAACACTGATAATATTCCTGCACCTAAGGAACACAATAAGCCTACCTATACTTCATCGGGTGCACTTGTTTGAACAGCGAAGCCCTCTGAAGAGAGAAATGCATTCCCTGGCTAATGATTACTTGTTCATTTACTTCTGTACAAACTTGCCAATACACACTCTAGTTACTCAAGAACCATACTGATACTGCCATGTAATAAGCTTATTTCTATCACATTAAGTAGTATTTTATCGATACAAGTACCTGCAACACATATGGTCTGACAGGCAGTACTCGTGAAGTAGACAATCTTAACCAAGAAACCTAGCACTTAGAACCTCCTTCCTTTAAATAGGAGAAAAAAGTTCATATTTTTTGGCTGAGAAATTTTAGCATTATTTGAAATTCTTCTATCCCATCCAATAAGAACTGGTATAATATACTACTGGTACTAAGTCGCATCCTACACATCTTGACATCATCAACAGATCTCTCTCACTTTCCAAATTAACATGACCATGATAAACAGCAAAAGAAGAGACGTAGAAAATGACACCATCCCTTGCATGGCTAGACAGTTGACATTGTTCATGCCAATAAGTTGACACCAGAAACCACTAATAACTTAAACAGAACATAGCGAGCCAAGTGCCATGTGAATGTGATTGAGATAGACTAGTGCTTACAAGTAATTATTAAAATAATGGAGGTCAAATGGATTAAAAAAGTATCACGTTTATGGTATTAAGAAGATCTTTACCGATTTTAGGTAGCATATTTAAGAAGATCTACTAAAGAAAAAGCTTCAAATTATAATTACTTGAACCAGTCAATGAAAGCAAAATAAATATATACAGCACTCCACTTTAACGTAACGTGTCCTATTTTCGAACGCACCATGATATACCGACTTTAACAGAAATTTGAGCAGTTCTCATATCAAAAAAAAAAAAAAATCCAATCAATAATTGGAATTAAAATTTTCGGCTTAGTAATGTCCAAAAATAAATCAAGGAAACAAAAAAAAAAAGGATTAAACTTTCATCAATAGGACAAGTACCGCAAGGTGATCCTCGGGGCGAGGATTCTTGGGGACGATAGCTGACGACGCCTTCGACTCAACGTCCTCAGCTTTATTTCCCTCAGCGATTTCAACATGCCTCGCCACCTTACCATCACCCGACCAGTCTGCACCATCGCTTGACGCCGAACAAAAGAAGACCCTTCTGCTAAAAACTGGATTTCTGAGGCTCGGATACCTCACCGAGCCCAAAACCCGGACCAAGGGAGGCTTCATCTCCCCTTCATTGCCCGACCTCGACGGGATTCCCGGCTGCAGGCACGGCAATCGGCAGGGAGCCGACAGAGCCTTCAGCATGGATTACCGATGGTCGAAAACCGATCAAAGGTCGGATCTTTTTTAATTCCAGATGGTTTTTGAGCTCTAACAGCGGGTTTTTTATACGGAAGAAACGCGACGAGGGAATGCCAGAGGAGGGGGTTTTTTGGGTTCTTTTATTGGCGGGGAAGAAACCCTTTAAAACTCTTATCAAAAAAAGAAACCCTTTTAAACGCTCTTGCGATTGCGGCTCGTCGAGGACTACGTATTGGAATCCCTTCTTCGGCTGTCCCAAGCAAGTCGGTAGGGTTTTGCATCAATTTGAGATTGAATCGGGAATTAGGCCTCGGTAACGTAGTAGTCTTGCGGAGAAATTGGATCAAATAAAGAAACCAAAAAAAAAAAAAAAGGAGAGTAGAATTGTTTGTTGGGTTGGATTCTGCCCAGGTGTACGTCGGTTCATTAAAAAAATAATATATATCCGCTGAAATCTAGCTCGATGCTTCGATTGAAATAAGGAGGCGTTTCATGATTAAATTAAGTTTGGTAAACCGTAATCTAATCGTAATCTATTCAAATTATCAATAATTTTAAATTGAATCTATCTAATTATCATTATTCGTAGGATAATTCGGATTATCTTTTATATGACAATGCAAATCACTTCTCGAAGAGATAACTACTCAGGTTATCGATGATGTGATAATTTAATTTTTTTATAAAAATATCTTGCTCTTTTTCTTCTTTCGGTGAGAACAAAATAAGAACCCTCCTTCCTTTCCACCTTCGTCGTCTTGTCAATCTCTCCCCGCCCCATCTCCATTTTACCATCGGTCCCGTCTCCCGTGCCTCATCTCGCTGGTGAACTGCAATCACGTCACCTTTAAAAAAATCGTTGATGTTCAAAGCAATCACCGGTGATTAGTATGGTTTAATTTTTTCATGTAAAATCTCCTCCTTGTCTGCTTAAGGGATCTCTCACTTAGCTTTTCCTGGTCAAAGCCACCAGGGAATATATTTTTAAAATAATATTTTTTAAAAAAAAATTATGAAAACAGGTGTTTCAAAATTTAATTACCGAACTAGATGAGCGGGCTGACGTGGACGAATTCGTCTGTCGAAAAGATGAATTAAATTTAATTGAATTCGTTTGTCGAAAAGACGAATTCAATTTAACTGAATTCATCTTTTTCAAAAGACGAATTCTTGGTAAATCGCGTAAAAAAAAATTATTGAAAGGGAAAAAATTTTTAATTTTAAAATATTGATTTATATTAAAAAAATTATTAAAAATAAAAATTTTTAAAAAAAATCTGAAAAAAATTAACCCGTGAATACTTATAATACATGATAATATTTCTGTATCAAAATTTTATAAAAAATAAAAAAATAATAAAAAAATTGCAGGACCGATATATGGATCGATGGTCTGACCGATAGGTGGACCGATGGTCAGACTGGTAGCAGGACCGGTAGGTGAACCGATGGTCGGATCCTGGTGGTAGCCGGACTGGCGATCGGGACGGTGACAGGACCGAGGATCGGATCCTTCCATGATTTTACTAAAAAAAGAAATTTTATTATTATTATTATTATTAAATAATTAATATATATTAAATTAAAATATTTTAAATATATTATTTATCAAATTACATTAAAAATTAAAAAAAATAAAAATTATTATAAAATTGTTTAAAATAAAATAATGATAAGTCACCGATTGTATCTACGGTTTCGCCAAATAATATTCTTTTAATTAAAATTTAATAAAAAATTTAAAAATTAACTCAATCATGAATTTTAATAAATCTTAAAATAATTTATTATTTTTATAAATTTAATTTTATATTTTATATATTTTTTAATTTACTTGAGCAAATAAATGATTCTTATCATTTTAAGACCGACATGTGGACCGATGATCGGATCAGTAGGTGGACGGATGATCGGATCAGTAGCAAGACCAGTAAGTGAACCGATGATCGATCCTGGTAGTCGGCCTGGCGATCAGAACGACGACAGGACTGAAAACCGAATAGATGACAGAATCGACAAAAAATAAAATTTTTATTATTTTCATAATTTGAATTTTATAATTTATATTTTTTTAAATTTAGTTAAGCAAATAAATGCTTCTTGTCTATTTTAGGCCAGAACACATATAAACACATATATAAATAAACACTTATATAGATAATTCTTATATATTTTGGACCACAACACATATAAATAAACACATATATTAAAAATACATAATTTTTTAAAATTAACAAGAAAACATGAATTATAATAAATTCTAAAATAAATGACTATTCGGTCCCACATGGTAGCCGTCTCCTAGTGCGTGCAGGCTGTATACGACGACGGATCGGTGGTGGCTGATGTTGTTCTGTCTCATGCTCTATATTGTGTGATGCCTGATATGCAGCATGCTCTACATCATGTGATGCATGCTGTGCATATACATGATGTGACGACGATCCTCCATGTCCGGGTAATCATGCTGCCAACCTATGAAATCCGATGTAGTGGTATAATCAAAATGTGCTGCCGCATCCTCGGTAGATGTGAACTCGTGCATCGGATGTGGAGAGGTGCTATGTCATCTCGTACCTCGTCTATGATGAGCTGGCGGAGGTGCTCCGGATGAAGATGCATATGAATAATAAGGCGAAGGAGTCTCGTCCTCCCTGTCTCCCTCCTGATAAAACTCACGTGTGGAATCCGTGCATGCTCGCCAAGAGTATGGAGGGCAGAATGACATATATCTTGTATATCCGGGAAGGATGTCGCACGCTCAAGTATCGTCGCAAAACTACTACCCTGTAAATAAAAAAAATAATTAATTTGACAAAATTTAAACGTATATTATAATTTAAATAATAAAATTTAAATTATTTACCATGTAATCATATACTGCACCATTGCGACTAATGAATCGACGAGTGATCCTACGATACCACTGCATATAAGGATTATGATAATCCACGGTACCATCGAATGGATCACCATGTATAATATAGTCATGATGACTCATCCATAACTGTATATAATCCCGATAAACGGTGGACCAATCCTGATCAGATCGTCCTCTCATATCAATATGATGTAGTGCAGACAACGTATCGAACTGATCTAGCATGACTTGTCGCATCTCGAACTGGCACATCACTCTATCGGGTAAATGCCACTCTACTATATAAAAACATACTAGTGGCACTCGACTACATCAGATCTCTTGACCCTGTAGACAGTAGTCTGGTAACTGTGCAATCATAGCGGCAGTATATGACTGCCATATGACCTGTTTATAAATAATTTAAAGTATAATTTATTAAACAAGAACAAATAAAACAAGTTAATCATTACGAAAAATTCAATATTCATTACCTCGTCGGGTCGTAGTCGATCAAGTAAATAACGATGCGAAGAGACCACATGCGTAGGTACCTGTGTAACAGAAAAAAGATCTCTCCATCTATAAAATAAATTAATTAAATTAATTAAATAAAATAGTATATATCATATACGGCATTAAAATATTATGTAAATTCTAAACTCGCCTCATCCCTAATGGTCCCTGTGGTAAACCGGCTCCATCATCATCAAAATCGATTTCGGATCTGGAGCCTGTCGAAGTAATCTGTGGGGTGCAAGAATCGAAACTCTATCCCAGGCCCACAGCTGTAGTAGCAACAGTGGATCAGCAATATCAGAAACATCTCTGTGGCTCACCCTGCACAGCTCTCTATACAACCAAGCGAGCCCAGCGCTACCCCAACTATATTGTCCGGTCATCTCGAAATCCGCTAATAAAGGTAGAAACAAGAGATGCATGTTGTTCCCAGATTTATCCATAAAAAGGCACCCACCCATCAACTATAAAATATATGCTCGAGCATAGTACTGTATGGCTGCCTCGTCTGCATCAAATGCTAAAGCCTGGAAGTGCTCGGTAAGCCAGACCAAGCTCAGTCGTGATCCATGCAATCTCTCATCTGGTGGGATGATCCCTAATAACTCAAGACAAAGCTGCCTCCAGTCTACCTGTGTACTACCCGTCATTGGTAGACCATCTACTGGCAAACCTAATTGAACAGCAACATCCTGTAGGGTGATGGTAGCCTCTCCATGGGGTAAATGAAAAGTATGCGTCTCTGGACGCCACCGCTGGACGAGAGCAGTGATCAAATGCCAGTCCAATCTAATAAATCCAATACATGCCAGACCATAGAATCCAGACTACATTAATGGCATAATACGACGATCGAGCAGTATCGATCTGCGCATAACCATCTCTCGACGTCGACAGTACAAAACAATATCCTGTCCCTCACAGACCAAAGATGATCTATGTGAAGGCTGACCGTGTAATACACTACTATCAGAAGGACCAGGATCCATAATTGTGATAACTCAAAGAAAATCAATCACAAAGCCCATTTAATGCATAGTAAGGACATCAATCCATATACAAGCTATAAACATCAGACAATAAAACATATCCATATATTACAATCCATCAAATAAAATACAAAGCAATGACAAGATTAGCCTAATACATTAAAATCTATATATTAAAACATCTGTAAAATATGACTGATATAATTTAATTAATCTACTTGTAGAAGCCTTAGACATGACCGCCTATCATGCCCTTCTTCTTTACAGATTGTACACTTGCGTCTGTTGCCGGCTTCTCTTATATCCATATCATTTCTGATCTTCGTGGATCATGACCTACCTTTCTGTCGCAGCCTATTTACATCAGGTATAATGATACCGTGTTCATTTTGTTAGGGCCAATATTCTTCATGAGGAATTGGTTGAAATTGTGGCACATAAGTTCGATGATAATCATGTAATGTATAGTATCGATCAATGTATATTTTAAAATCAATGGCAACATTTGCACAAGCAGCCATGACATAAAACAAGGTAAATGGAAACATTGTCATTTCTAACATATACATGTCTGCTGGGAAAGATGAACAACCTACAGCATCAAAAATCATAATTCAGCATATACACAACGTAATGACATATTTTCAATGATACATAAAGATCGTAAGTACCTGTGTATTATCACCCATGTTCATGTTCGGTCCACGTCTAGCAGTTTGGACTTGGAACAAGCCAGTTGCTCTATCAAATCGTGTAATGGTATGCGATGTCGCTTTGGCTTGGTTGGAGATGACATGTCCCGTAACAAAAAGAGTAAACCTTTCATTTCTGTCCATTGCCTCTGTTACTTGGACACGTCGGCCTTCAAAATATGACACAAGCCGAAAGAAAGTCAATTGTACCAATGCTGTTATGGGAAGAAATCGAGCATTTTTAGAACTCCATTGAAATACTGGGATATATTAGTTGTCATCATCCCATACCGTCGTCCGTCATCATGTGAACGTGTCCATTTTGCTAAAGGAATTTCATTCAACCACTGAACAACTTCTACGTTAAATTTCTCAATATTCCTCATGTATTTCTGGAATTTTCTAGGCTGCATTTGCATTCCAGCTCTTTTCACCACATCTCTTAGTTTGGGATCACGAAATCTTGAATTGAAGTTACTTGCCACATGACGCAGGCAATATACATGATAAGCATGCGGTGGCTGCCAACCCAAATACTCATTCTGTACTGCAGCAAGTATACCAGCATGTCGATCATAAATTAGACAAATTTCCTGACGTGTTGTAACAAAATTTCTGATACAAGCTAAGAACCAACCCCAGGTGTCCGCTGACTCTTCATCGACAATACCAAATGCAAGTGGAAAGATCTGATTATTTCCATCAATAGCAATTGCAATCAACTTCTCCTTATACTTTCCATACATGAAAGTAGCATCGATACTTATGACCGGACGATAGTGCTTAAACCCTTCAATCGAGGGTGCAAAGGCTCAAAATACACGATCAAACTGGGCACAATTTGGTATACTAGTTGGAGTGCTGATAAATTTCACCCAGGTACCCGGATTAAATGTTTGTACAGCACACAACCATTTCGGAAGCAATTAATATGACATATCCTAATCTTCGAACAGCATCGCTATCACCTTCTATTTTGCATCCCATAATTTTCTATAACTTGGTGTATAGTTGTATTTGTTCTTTATGACTGCACCAAGTCCAGCAATAGCAATGGTAGGAATTTCTTTAACCAGGTCCCAAATTTCATTAGCAATTAAAGTGGAGTCCAAACCAGAATGATCTTGAGACATCATTGCAGATAGGCATGTATGAGGACCAGTATATCGTGAGATCTCAAAAAACTTATGCCGTTTAATACCTCTCAGCATCCACTGACAACCAGAATTTCTGCTCTTATATTTGACATGCCATAGATTTGGATTTGATTCAATAACCTTGAATTCATGATGTCTTTCAACAGAATATTATTTTACTGCAGTCTGCAATTCTGTCTTATCTATAAAGCGGAGTCCTTTATGTAACTCCTCATTCCTTTGCCATATATCATGTTGTTCCTGCATTGAAGAATACATTGACATATTTGCAGCATTCAAATCAATCTGGGTAAATGTTCTAGATGGAGCTTCAAATGTAGAATAATTTGGAACAGTGGTATCCTCTGGACCTCGTACTGGATGTGAAGTACCGGCCTCGTCACCTTCGTCAGCCAAATCATGTTCACTTTCATCATCATTCTCACTAAAAAGTTGATTATCGACATGCACCCTGTCATCAGCAGCTGTATATATTGATGCTTCTCTAATATTACTTTCTGGTACAGTACTGTCCACCTTACCTAACGGATCTACAGTAAAAACTGAGCCAATATTTTTCACTTCATTATCTGCAATATTCGGAGTACTATATGATAGAAGCCCTATGGCTTCTCTCTGGTATGTATGCGAGCACTGAGTTAGGAAGTGGAGGAGGTTGTGGCACAAGATCTCTAGGTTAGTTACTCGAGGTATCCATTCTCTTATTGCGGATGATTTCAATTACATTGCAAGACCCCACGAGAAGATAGAAGGTAAGCAGGCTATGGATAGTATTGACTCTAAAGAGTTTAGAATCTATACTGGTCTGATTGATCTGGGTTACTCTGGTTCTCAATTCACCTGGTGTAACAATAGATCTGATACTACCAGAGTTTAGGAGAGGATTGATCGGGAGCTTGGCTCTGCTGACTGGTTGTAGTGTTTCCTGGGTATCATGTTTAGCACCTACCGAGGATTGCATCGGACCACTGCCCACTCCTTATTACTATTGATGGTATGTGCTTGCTTAGATCTCCATTTTGTTTTGAAAAGCTTTGGACCTTCTTCCCAAGGTCTTGGGAGATGATCAGGGCGGTTTAGAGGTTGTCGATTCATGGAGATGCGAGGTATTAGATGACCCGACGATTGGAGCTTGCTAGGCATAGGCTCATTTGGTGGAACCAGACTGAGGTTGGCAACATCTTGGGTTGAGAAGGTGGAGACCGACATTATTGGGCTCCAAAGGCGAGAGGATCAGGAGGGGGATCTCCAGGAGGCTAACCAGGGGATATTTCACTCCTGCCTCTCGCTCCACCACTCTTTATTGAGTCAGCAGGATTTTTTTGGAGACATAAATCAAGGGTGCAATGGATTAAGGAAGGGGACTAGAATACTAGATTCTTTCACCATGCTACTATGATCCAGAAGTCAGCCAATCAGATTAGGCAACTTAGGGAGGATGATGGTACTATGATCATGGATAGTAAGGAGATCAACAGGCAGATTTTGCAGTATTTCAGATCTAGGTGGACTCTCTTGTTGGGAAAGACATGCCTTCCTAGGGTCACTATCCAGTGGATCGAGTCTTAGATCAGGAGAACTTGGTCCTAACTCGCCTTGTGTCTATGGAGGTGTGGGAAGTCCTTTGGTCCCTTGGAGAGGACAAATTCTTGGACCCAGATGGATTCCCTCCCTTGTTTTTTCACCGATATTAGACCATCATTGGGGGTGAGGTTGTCGAGGCAATTCAGGTAGTCTTTGCTTCAGGCATCCCTGCAGAGTAGAAACAAATTTGATTACTTTGATCTCTAAGAGACCTGATGCATATGCTTTTAGCATTTTAGATCGGTTAGCCTCTGCACCACCCTCTACATGATTTGTGCAAGGGTTCTTGGTACGAACACCAAGGCCAGAAGAAAATGACAGGTCAAACATACATCCCTATGGATCACCTATGAATGAAGCCCTAAGTCCAAACCACACTTGTAAATAGTTATCTTGAATTTTTGTTATTTTAGCTGTTGGGTTTAACCCTAAACCCCAAAATTGAGCCTGTACAAAAATTTCAATTTTAATTGGATCATAAATGGTCCAATGTTAGTTAGCCCTTTTTACCGATTACGGTTTGTATATAAACCCTATTTATCAGGTTGTATCAAAACCTATTTTGGGCCAAACCCTATTTATCAAGTTTGTTTAGTTAGTTATGCCTTTTGATCAATTTGATCAAGTTGGGCTTTAATTAATTAGTTGGTTGGTTTAATTAGTTATTGAGTCATGTAATACAAGAGGGGACCCAAATCAAGATACCATGTGCATTCAAGTCAAGACACATATGATCCCATGTGACAACCCAACACACCATGTGCTAGCTCAAGACAAGTCAAGCATTGGTACCACATGTCATCCACTTCTTGGTGCCACCTCATCATATGCCACCTCATCAAGTCAAGGATGCCCATGCCACCTCATTAGCCTATATGACATGCCACTTCATTGGGTCAACACACTTGCCATGTCACACTCTTGGTCGGCCAAATAAATTCAAGTGTTTTAGCACCCCTTCTTTTTAAGATGAGTAAATGAGGAGTCTTCAAGTTAGCGCCATCTCTCTCAAATAATTCATGCCAAATTAAAAGGAATCAGCCAAGCTTTCCATCCTCCTTTTGACACCAACTTCCAAGGAGTTTCAAGCTTATTTGATCATCCAAACTGAAGGAGATTCAATGTTTTTCTACTTCAAGTATTTTAATCAATCAAGTTCCAAGCTACTCAAGTTTCAAGAATTCGAGAATCCTACAATAACTCTTGAATTTTCTTCTATCCAGACTGGAGAGTCCACTATCCTGCAAGAGCCTGCATCATCTAGACTCCAAAGTCCATCAATTAAAGCCAATCATTGAGGCAATTTTGACCGCTCATCAAGACACATCACCTATCCTCATCATTGGCACCCAATTTGGATGAAGATCCCTTGTTGTCGCCCACCTTCAAGAAAGCTCCAGATCAGCCCAAAGATAGGAGTCCAAGATGCCCAGGAGAAGAATCCAAGGAGTTATTACCTAAGGGACACCAATGCCAGTCTTTGTATCCCTTACTGTACTAGTTGATGGTCTATAAATATCTCATCAATCCCCACTATATTATTGATTATTAATTCATCAATACAAGTGACATTCTGTCAAATTCCTTTGCTGTGTACATCATGGGATATAAGGCTCTTTCCTTTGTTCTTCGAAGCATCGCGGGGTGTGAGGCCCAACATATCCAGCCACCAAGAAACCATAACCGCCCACCTCCATCCCTTCCCTTCCTTTTTTTCATCTTCTTCTTTCCGTTACAACTTCCTAACTGAATGATTTTCTTTGTTGAGTGATTGCAGGTGATCGAGGATTCAAAATCAGGATGTTCTTACCTTGGAACCAACATTATGGAAGATCGGAGCCCAAAGATCGAGATTTTGAAGCCCTGCCGCAAGATCCTTGAGAGTCCAGCCAGATCTACTCCAGAGGATTATAATCTTCGTTGGTAAATCTTAAAACCCATCCCTACTCTTTGATTTCTGATTCCTTGATAAGTAGACCCTAGTTTATGGTGGTTTCTTAGCCACCAAATCCAGTTTTTCTAGTTTACTTTGTTAGATTTACTTTGCGGGTTATTAATTGTTGCTAGTTTGCTTTAATTATCTCCTTTGAATCTTTAAAACTGAAAATCCAAAAAAATTAATTGATGTTAATATCAGATAATTAGTTTAATAAATAGTAGATTAATTTTTTCATATTGTTCTGCATCATCTTTGGTATCAGAGCGAAGGTTAAACTAGGATTTAACTTCTAATTCTAAAATTTCTGCATACCTAGAACTAGGCTGAAATTAAATTGTATAAAACCATCATTAAAAAAATATAAATAATATAAATAATTTTTTTGTTAATCCTCTGCTAATCTCAAAAAAAATTAGGAAAAAAAATTATTTGCTATTTTCTGGTGGAAGGAAATCATGCCTCATGAGTGGGTATACACAAGTATACTGTCATGACCTATGGGAGTAATGAGCTACAGCCGGACAGATATCCCGAGATCAAAAATTTAAAAATTAATTAGATCTGAAATTTGATAATTAATTTTTTTGTTATTTTTAATTATTTTAGTTTCATCGCATATTAGGATTTCATATTGTGTGATTGCTTCATCCAGTTACCTAATCTTAAGGGCATTGACCATCTCAGATCAGGGCAGGATCTCATCACCTATCCTGGGCCCACAACTACCATTTTTGCATCGAACCTAATCTTAATTAAAATTAATTAGAAACCTAAAGCAATTTAGGGATACCAACAAGTCGGATTCCAAGTATTGTGTGAAAGCTAGTGCACCCAATCCTTTGATTATCACTTGAATCTGGTATCAAGGCTAGAGGTCTAGAGGCAAATGTCCTAAGTGGTTTTGTGATTTTTAATTAGGACCCTGTGAGAGCAGGGGGAGCCTCCCACAACCCCACTTCTTACTTGGCCAATGGACAGGGTAATTCTGAATTGGTTGTAATTTGAGCTAGACTTGAGCTCTAGGTCTAGGAAATCCTAGCTCGAGTTCTATGTGATTACATTGCATGGCAACTAGGTCAGGCACACCCTATCAGCCTATACAAACCCAATTCAATCCACCCATGGACCCTAATATGGAGAATTTAATGAGAACTATAACTGATCAATTTAGACAGCTTACTACAAGGTTTAATCAGATGGAAGATAGACTAGGTAATCTTGAGGAATCCTATGCGACTCATTCAGATCCTGAAACACCTAGATTCACTCCCCTAGGTCAAAGCTCCGAGACACCTAGACCCATTCCCCTAATTCCAAGAGCCCAACTCACTCCTCCAAATCCAAGAGGTCGATATAGAGAACCTACTTCCCCGGGTCTAAGAGCCTAACATAGGGAAATTACTCCTGACTCAATTCCTAGGTGCCACACCCCTGATGTGAATGACCAGGAAGAAAGGATCCTTAGGAGTATTCAACTAGATGCACCCACATTTGAGAAAAATTTAGATCCTAAGGTTTATACATATTGGGAGAGTGATATGGACCAGTACTTTGAATGGTATGAAAAATCGGAGGAAAGAAAATTTAAATTTGCTAAGCTTAGGCTAGTTCGATAGGCTAGACTATATTGAAAAAACCTCTATACTTTGGTTTTTAGACAGGCTCACCAAAGAAACCTTTACACTCTGGTTTTAAAGGCTCACCAAAGTAACCTATTTGGTTTTTACAATAGGGCTCACCAATAACCCAGATATTCTAAAAGATAGAATAAGAAAAGCAACAATAAAGACAGACTCTGTTGTCTGGGTGGTTGCCAATGCAGCTCGAGTGAAGATCCACTGAATGCTCTTCAATGCACTTCAATGGCTTCCTTGTTTTTCTCAAAAGGTGCTTCAAGCTTCTGGTAAGAGTTGTTGCAGATTTGAAGGTAATCTTTAAAGCTCTAGTGCTCTTTCACTTCACTTCAATAAGTGTTCAATAAATGCTCAATAAATTATTAGCCTCTTCAAGAATGTTCTCATACCTTATTTATAGAGACTTCAACCGCCTTCCCATGATTTTGAATGTTGTAGACCGTTGGGAGGTGACAGGTTACCGTTGGAGCACTTTTGGAATTCAAAAACTGAGAACAGGAACTAGCCGTTGGAGGTGACCCCGTCATTCAAGTCGGCTCGGACAAACTTCAAGTCGGCTCGGATGAAGTTTGGGTTGACTGGGTTGAGTGCCAGTCGACTAGCTTCCACAGTTAAAAAAAATACCTCACTCAGGATGAGTCGGGTGGGCTGAATTCCAGTCGACTGGAATCTCAGAGGCTTCTCAGACCATTTTCAACTGAGTTCTGGATGAGTCGGCTGGATCTAAATCCAGTCGGCTGAATTCCTGAGAATCTCAGAACATTCTCAACCTTGTTCTGGATGAGTCGGCTGGACCTTGGTGCCAATCGGCTGAATCTGCGTGCCAGAGAACTTGTCTTCAGTGCTAGTGCCAGAGTCGGCTAGGTTGTTCATCCAGTCGGCTCAAAGGTGGTTCTTCAGCCAGATCAGCTTCAATCTTCCAGAACACTTGTCCCAAGCTTTAACAATCTTCTTCAAGCACTACTTACAATAAATTCAAGAAAACTTGAAGCAAGAAGGACTAGTAGAAGTAACCCTTTAACTGATTTTAATAAGAAACTTTTTGTAGGGTTCTTTACAAGAATCTAAGTATTTTACAACTCAACACAAAACATTAAAGATTGTAGGAAAAAAATGTGTCAATGTAGCTGTCCTACAAAAACTTGTCAATTACTTAAAGAGTTGTTAGATAATTAAATGTATACTCCAATGTTTTGTTATCATCAAAATCACTTTAGGGATCAACAATCTCCCCCTTTTTTATGATGACAAAACACTGGGCATGAAAAGAATTTAATCTATTCACAAGTATGTAAGCATTTAAGTTTAAAAATCAACTGTAATCTCAGATGTATATCAGTATGTTCTATACAGTTTTGCACAAAATCAAATTCATAAACTATGAGTATCAGAGATTGATTGCTTGTATGTATCAGGCAACATTAAGTATCAACTGATAGAAATGATAAGTTAAGAGCATCATAATAATCATTGAAGCATGTAAACTAAGCATGTATATCTCCCCCTATTTATAAGATTTCTAGACAATATAGATTTTCTCTAAGTTTCTCTCCCTTTAACATTTATTTGAACAATTTATCAGAATCATATGCAAGAGATCATAATCATATGTAAACTAAGCATGTATATCTCCCCCTGTTAGTATTATTATTGCAATTCATGTATTCTTTCATGTACACTATGATTCTCCCCCTTTTTGTCAACAATTCAAAAAGATTAAACAGGTAAGTTCAGAATTTTAAATAGATTGAGAAAATCTCAATATTTGTTTGAGATAATTTCACTTTCTCAATTTTGAGAGAGAATTCTATTTAAACAAATAGAGATATAATCAAGATAATACAAGTATACACACATTACACAGTAACCAAAAAAAAAAATTCATTTCATTTCTGTCAAAAAGTGTTCAGTACATCATTACAAAAGTTCCAAAAAGGCATCCAAAAAAGTACTGAAACTACAAGATGTCTAATCAGAATCATCACTATGAACATTGACACCTTGCCAAGAAGTGGGTCTAGGAGAATGGCTGTGTGGAGGAGGAGCCCTAGGGTGAACAGAAGTACTAGGTGCCCTAGTGGAGATGGGTGGCAGATCATATAGTGGTCTTGTCCTAGCTGTGATTTCCAATGAACTGACAGTGCTATTGAGGGATACCATTTCCACCCACATTGCTCCCATCCGCTGATCCAGGTCCTTGAGGCTAACAGGTACTTTATCTACTGCCTCTTTCATTTCTCCTATCTCTTTCTGCATAGTCACAAGTTCAGCTGCTTGGACATTGGCGAAGGCTTCTGCTGATCCTCGAAGTCTGCCAAACTCCGATCTTAAGATACCAATGCCTCTAGTATAATCTTCTGCCATGCTTCTTGTATCAACAATGGTTCCAACTCTGCCTCTAAGCTCTTTTAATTCAGTCTGATATTCATTTAAAGTGGCATCCACAGACTTCAAAACAGTTTCAGAATTTGAAGAGATGCAATTCAGAATAGGCTGAAGGTCTATCTGAGGTGCAGTCCTTGAAGCTTCAATAGCTTCAACCTTTTCTTTTAGATTTGATACATTCTCTTCTAATTTGTCCAACCTGTTGTCCACTGATTGTTTCAAATCACTAAATAGGGAAGTTATAGTACTAGTCAGTGAATCTGTCAAGTTCTTCAATTACTCTTCAATCTGGACTTGGACAATTTGAGGCTGTGTAGCTCCAGTAGGATAGTCATGCAAAGGAATATCAGTAGAAGGCAGGTCAAACTCCGGTGCTGGCAAGTCAAATTATGTTGCAGGCATGTCAAACATAGATGATGGTGCTCTAGTCTCCTCAGTGACAGCAACAGGCTCAGGTACAAATGGTTCAGGTTCCGGTATAGATGTAGAAGTTCCAGCTACTTCTACATGTTCTTCCTCTTCCTCTTCTTCACTACTACTACTACTACTGGAGTTGCCAATGGCTCTTACATTTGTTCCCTTCTTTCTCCAGACTCCTTCTACTTGAAAATATCCCATTCTCTCAAGTGTTTTAGATGTGTAGATATCAGTGTGATGTAATTCCAATCCATCTTCACCATCTAAACTGACTCTATGGGATTTAAACAACACTGTAAGCATCATACCATATGGCAAACAGGATTTGGCTTTCCTTACGGTTTCTTTCATCTGCATGATTATAATATAAGACAAATTGATAGGGGTTCTTTCAAGAATGTGCTCCATGAGACATAGATTCTTTTCGCTCACCCAATCGAACCTACCAGTTCTTTGTAGAAAAATTCTACAAATGAAGTTGTGAAGTAGTCTCATTTCCAATGAAAGGGTGTTAGCTAAAATAGTGCCAACGCCTCCTACATCCTCTTTGTTCAAAATTGTTTTCAATGTTTTCTCTCTGTTTTCAATCACTAAAAATCTCAGTCCCTCAGAAGGAATATCCAGTAATTCATGCAAGGACTCTTCATTAATAATAACCCTTTTTCCTTTGACAGTGGATTCCACATGGTTAGTTCCCAACCTTAGGTTCTCATAAAAACTTCTAACCAAAGTGGGATAGGTTTTCTCATTCAATGAACAAAATTTTCTCCACCCTTGGTCTTCTATTAAGTCTCCTATCTTTAATCCAATGCCCTTAATAAACTCAAAATTAATACATCGCCCAGAGGTTACCGGACGAGTAGACATTGAGGGCACATGGCTGGGAGCTGATGGAGCTTCTCTAATCGCTTCCTCTGCCATTTTCTCAGTGCTTGGCTCTTCTTGTCTTCTTTTGGATCTTCTTTCTCTTTCAGCCAAAGGAGCAACCCTAGCGGACCGTTTTCCTGTCACATGTTTGGGTGCCATAGCTAGGGAAGACCGAAGAACAAGAAAATGGAATGCTTGGAAGGGAGAAGGAAGACTTTGGAGAGGGTTTAGGAGATGAGTGAACTGTTAGAAGAAATAATATAGAAGCTAAACGGTTCGGAGAACAGTTTATATCCCTAAGAAAAAAGCCTCGGCATGAAAATCCAGTCGACTCGAGTAGCCCTAAAAAGGCTCGAGTCGGCTAGGCCAGAGCAATCCTAAAACCATCGGAGAATCCAGTCGACTTGAAACTGTTCGAGTCGGCTAGGCCAGAACAAGTTCAAAACTCACAGAAAAATCCAGTCAACTCGGATTAGGATCCAGTCGACTCGAACAAGAAGAGTAGAGTTTTGAAAATTTTGAACAAAATTCAGAAGGATTTCAAATAGAATTTGAAGGAGATTAGAGCTCAATAAAATAGAATAGATAGAGGAGGTTTTCTAGATGAAATTTTCTTAGAATTGAAGGAATTAGGTTAAAGAATCTAGAAGGGATCACAAAGTCCTAATTCACTTCTAATTAGCTCAAATCAATCTTGATTGAGTGGCTTGGTGAAAATGTCAGCTAATTGATCTTCAGTTGGCACAAAGTCAAGCACAATATTACCATTAGAAACATGATCCCTAATAAAATGATGTCTAATTTCAATGTGCTTGGTTCTAGAGTGTTGAATTGGATTCTTTGTTAAATTGATAGCACTTGTGTTATCACATTTAATTAAAATTTTAGATTATGATACACTAAAATCTTCTAGTTATTATTTAATCCATAACACTTGAGCACAACAACTACCGGCAGCCACGTACTCAGCCTCAGCTGTGGACAAGGCTACAGAGTTTTGCTTCTTACAGTGCCATGAAATTAAATTCAATCCTAAAAATTGACATGTACTACTAGTGCTTTTTATATCTATCTTACAACCAGCATAATTAACATCAAAAAATCCAATCAAATTCAAAGTAGAATATTTAGAATACCAAATTCCTAAATTACTTGTTCCTTTCAAATATTTAATTATTCTTTTTTAGCAAGCATATGTGTTTCTTTTGGTGATGATTGAAATCTAGTACATATACATACACTGTATAATATATCAGGTCTACTTGCAGTCAATATAATAAGGATCAGATCATACCTCTATATAGCTTTTGGTCAACATTTGATCCATTATCGTCTTTGTCCAATCTGCAAGCTGGGCTCATGAGTGTGCTCATTGTTTTGCTACTCTCCATACCAAACTTTTTGATAATTTTCTTGATGTATTTGGCTTGGTTGATGAAGATGCCTTTCTTAATTTGTTTTACTTGAAGTCCAAGGAAGTAGTTCAGCTCGTCCATTAAGCTCATTTCAAATTCTCCCTGCATAAGCTTAGCAAATTCTTTACATAGAGATTCATTAGTTGTACCAAAAATGATATCATCTACATATATTTGTACAACTAAGATGTCATTATTTTTTTTTTGATAAACAAAGTTTTATCTACATTTCCTCTTGAAAAATCATTTTCAATTAAGAAAGTGCTAAGTCTATCATACCAGGCTCTAGGTGCTTATTTTAAACCATACAATGCTTTTGTTTAATTTGAATACGTGGTTTGGAAAAGCATGATTTTCAAAATCGGTGGTTTTCCACAAAAACTTGTTCAGAAATAAAATCATTAAGAAATGCACTTTTTACATCCATTTGAAAGAGTTTAAAGTTCATGTAGCAAGCAAATGAAATTAATAATCTAATAGCTTCTAGTCTTGCTACGGGTGCATAAGTTTCATCAAAATCAATACCTTCTTCTTGATTATATCCCTTAGCCACTAATCTAGCTTTGTTCCTTATAATATTTTCTTGTTCATCTAATTTATTCCTATAGACCCATTTAGTTCCTATAATTGGGTGGTCTGTAGGTCTATCTACAAGTGTCCATACCTTATTTCTTTCAAACTGGTTTAGTTCTTCATGCATTGCCATCATCTAGTTTGGGTCAGTCTCAGCCTCTTCTAAGCTATGTGGTTCTATTTGTGATACAAAAGCTAGGTAATCATGTACATCCTTATATGCAGCCCTAGTCCTAACATCATGTGAAGGATCTCCTATTATTAATTCCTTAGGATGAGATGTAACATACTTCCAGTCCCTCAGTAGATCAATGTGATCCTTACTTACCATTTCTTCTCCACCTTGAGTATCTTTGTCCTGAAAGCTCAAGTCATCCATTCCTTTTTGCCATGTTCCTGCATCATTATCTATGCACTCTTATTGTCTAGAAGGTGTAGGGTTAGTTTCAATAAAAACAACATGAATTAACTCTTCAATAGTAAGAGTCCTTTTATTAAAAACCCTATATATTTTGCTATGTAATGAATAACCTAGGAAAATTGCATCATCAACTTCAGAATCAAATTTTCCTAAATTATCTTTTCCATTGTTATGTACAAAGCATTTACAACCAAATACATGAAAATAACTAATATTGGATTTTTTGTCATTCCAAAGCTCATAGGGGGTTTTCTTTAAAATTGGATGGATCAAAATGCGGTTTAAAATATAACATGCAGTGTTCACCACTTCTGTCCAAAAGTACTTTGGAAGATTGCCTTCACACAACATTGTGCAAGCCATTTCTTCCAACGTATTGTTTTTCCTCTCTACAACACCATTTTGTTGAGGTATTCTAGGAGCGGAGAAGTTATGATCAATGCCAAATTCAGTACAGTAATCTTCGAAAAATTGATTTTCAAACTCAGTTCCATGATCACTTCTAATTGAAATCAAAGATAAGTTCTTTTGGTTTGAAATCTTTTTTATGAAATTTTCTAAAAATATGAAAAGTTTCATCTTTCGATGCGAAAAACAAAATCCATGTAAATCTCGAAAAATCGTCTACTATCACAAGAACATATTTCATCCCTCCTAGGATTGTAGTCCTAATAGGTTCAAAAAGATCCATGTGAAGTAGTTCAAGAGGTCTTGTTGTAGAAACTACATTCTTTGATTTAAAACTCCCCCTAATTTGTTTATCCATTTGGCATGCATCACAAACATAATTCAAATCAACTTTAAACTTAGGCATGCCTCTAACAAGATCTTTAGAAATTAATTTGGTAATTGTATGCATGCTAGCATGACCAATCGTCTATGCCATAGTAAGCCTGACTTTTTGGTTTTAGCATTCATTGCAACTAGACTAGGGCTACTAGACATGGCAAGATCATCAAGATCTACCACATAGATATTCCCAAGTCTATGTCCAATAAATTTATTGCTAAAATCTAAAAAGTTAGTTACTATACACATAGAGGACTCAAAGACAACCTTGAAGCCTTTATTACACAATTGACTTATACTTAACAGATTATGCTTCAATTTGTCTACTAGCAAAATATTTTCAATAAAAGTGAAGGGAGTTATTTTGATCTTATCGATACCAATTATTCTCCCTTTGCCATTATCTCCAAAGGTGACCATACCTCCTTTTTTCATTTCAAGGGTGATGAATTGGTCTTTGTCACCCGTCATATGTCTTGAGCAGCCGCTGTCCAAGTACCACATTTTCTTCAATTATTGGGCTGCAAGACATTCCTGCAAAACAATCAATAAATTCTTTTAGGTACCCAAGCTATCTTGGATCCTTGCAGGTCAGCAGAGGTGATTCCTTTGAGAACCTAGATCTTTTTTATCTTTTTATGGATATTTCTAAGATTATTGCATTCAAAAGCATTATGTCCAATTCTTTTACAAGCATAGCAAACAACTTTAGAATTTTTGTTTGAAATAGAAGTTGATGCACTTGATGCAGATTTCAAATCTTTTGGAAAGTATGCATTTTTTATCAAATTCTTAGGAGCATATGATAAAGATTTTGAAGTAAAAATAGCTTTTGGTGTGGCTGAAACTTTTTGAGATAAAATATTTTGAGCTGGTATTTTGGATTTCACAAAAGTTGTTGCTGAAATTCCATTTACAAAAGAAGTGTTGAAATCAATTACAGCTTTATTTCTAGAAATTCGTTGTTCTTTTAAAATTAGCTCAAGCTTATTTGAAGATAAAGTGAGTTTTTCAACCAAAGGCTTGAGTTTTGTAATCTCCTTTTTTAATTCATTATTTTCAGCAAGTAAATCAGTATTTTTCTTCTCATATAATAAATTCTCATTTTTCAGAAAAGATATGCAATTCCTTTTGTAATAAAGTATTCTTTTCTGAAATCTCATCCTTTTGTTTGAGTAAAGTATCATTCATATTTTTCAATGATTTTATCTTTACTCCAGCTTTCTTAAATTCAGAGAGTAAATCATGAAAAGCAAAATTTAATTTTTTAAAAGTAAATTCAGTGCAGTTGTTAGGGGATGTTACCTCATCTTTGAGACCCATTAAGCAAAGATTGGCAGTCTTGGTGATCTCTTCTTCTTTCGATGAAGTTGAGTCTTCACTATCGGACCATGTGGCAACCATGGCTTTCTTCTTCTCTTTTGTCTGAAGGATTTCTTTAACATTGGACAATCCGGACGTATGTGCCCTGGCTTCTTACATTCGTAGCATGTGGGGACTACCTCTTTGTCTATCTCTCTGTCCTTTTCATTTTCCTTTCCATAATCCTTCCTGTGAAATTTCCAGTTGTACCTTCCTTTCTTTCTTCCCATGAATTTTTTAAATCTCTTCACAACCATAGCGATGTCTTCATCTTCTAGGTCGTCATTGAAGGAGGAGCTTTCTTCTTCAGATACTTCATCATCCCTTTTTGAATTGAAAGTAGCCTTGAAGGCTATTGTCTTCTTTTTCTTCTACTCATCTTCCGTTCTATGTTGCATTGTTAGCTCGTGGGTGATGAGTGATCCCAGCAATTCATCCAGCATCAAAGTGTTGAGATCTTTGGCTTCCTGGATCATAGTTACCTTGAGATCCCATTTGTCTGACAAAGAGCCAATCATGCCTCTATATAATTTTTGGTCTACTGGCAGTTAAATATAGCAATGAGCCAATCATGCCTCTATATAATTTTTGGTCTACTGATTTACCACATTCATCTTTGTCTAATTTACATGAAGAGCTCATAGGGGTACCTATTGGTTTTGTGGTCTCCATCCCAAACTTTTTCAAAATTTCTCTTGTGTACTTGGCTTGATTGATGGAGATCCCCTCTTTGGTTTGCTTAATTTGGAGTCCGAGGAAGAAGTTGAGTTCTCCCATCATGCTCATCTCGAACTCACTCTGCATTAACTTCGCAAATTCTTGACAAAGACATTCGTTAGTAGCACCAAAAATAATATCATCTACATATATTTGTACTACTAAGAGATCATCATTTTTCTTTTTCAAAAATAATGTATTATCTACATTACCTCTAGAAAAATCATTTTTCATCAAAAATGAACTTAATCTATCATACCAAGCTCTAGGAGCTTGCTTTAAACCATACAATGCTTTATGCAATTTAAAGACATGATTAGGAAATTCATGATTTTCAAAACCAGGAGGTTGTTCAACATAAACTTCCTCTTCAATAAATCCATTTAAAAAGGCACTCTTTACATCCATTTGAAATAACTTGAAATCCATAAAACAAGCAAAAGCAAGTAAAAGTCTAATTGCTTCTAGCCTAGCAACAGGAGCAAAGGTTTCATCGAAGTCGATTCCTTCTTCCTGGTTGTAGCCTTTAGCAACAAGTCTAGCTTTGTTCCTAATTACAATACCATGTTCATCAAGTTTATTTCTAAAAACCCATTTTGTGCCAATTACAGAAACATTAAGGGGTCTTTCAGTTAAAGTCCAAACATTATTTCTTTTAAATTGATTTAATTCATCTTGCATAGCATTAATCCAATTACAATCTTTTTCAGCTTCTTCTATTGACTTAGGCTCTATCTGAGATACAAAAGCTAAATAATCACAAATATTTCTAATAGAAGAGCGTGTACTTACCCCCTTTGATGGATCACCTATTATTAGCTCTTTAGGGTGTCCATGTGCATACCTCCATTCTTTAGGTAATGGTTTTGGTGAAGTTGCATTGATTTCTTGAATTTGATCTTGACTTTCTTGATCATCATCTCCTTTGGACTCATCTTCATTGATTGTCAATTGTTCAAGTTTCTTTGTACCTGTTTCAACATCAATAGAATCTTCTTTTCTAGAAGATTTTTCGTTAGATTCATCAAACACTACATGAATTGATTCTTCAACCAGAAGTGTTCTTCTATTGAAGACCCTGTATGCCTTGCTAGAAGTAGAGTATCCTAAGAAGATACCCTCATCTGTCTTGGCATCAAATTTACTGATATTGTCTTTGCCATTGTTTAGTATGAAACAGCGGCAACCAAACACACGAAAGTACTTGAGATTAGGTTTTCGATTTTTCCAAAGCTCATATGGTGTTTTCTTCAAAATAGGTCGAATTAAAACACGATTTAAAATGTAACAGGAAGTATTAATGGCTTCTGCCCAAAAATATCTAGGTAAATCGTTTTCGCAAAGCATTGTGCGTGCCATTTCTTCAAGTGTCCTATTCTTTCTTTCTACCACCCCATTTTGTTGAGGTGTCCTAGGTGCAGAGAAATTATGACTAATACCATTTTCATTACAAAAAGCTTCAAAATCATGATTTTCAAATTCAGTTCCATGATCACTACGCAAAGAAACAATAGTGAGATCTTTTTCGTTTGAAACCCTTTTATGAAATTTAACAAAAGCTGAAAATGTTTCATCTTTATGAGCTAAAAACATTACCCAAGTAAATCGTGAGTAATCATCTACAATTACTAGCCCATATTTTTTACCTCCCAAACTAGTTGTTCTGGTTGGTCCAAAGAGGTCCATATGCAATAATTCAAGGGGTCTAGTAGTAGATACTACTCCTTTAGGTTTGAAAGTAGATTTAGTTTGTTTTCCAAATTGACATGCAGCACAAATTTTATCTTTTTCAAAAGTGAGTTTTGGCAATTCTTTTACAAGATTCTTTTTGCTTAATTTTGAAATCAACTGCATACTAGCATGCCCTAGCCTACGGTGCCAAAGCCAACTAGTTTCACTTGCCTTGGCTTCCTTAGCCACTAGGCATTGACCACTTTCCATGGCTAGATCATCAAGATCAACCATGTAAATGTTTCCATGTCTAAGACCAGTGAACTTGATGCCATCGACATCTAGACTAGATACCATGCACAAAGATGATTCAAAAATTATTTTAAAACCTTTATCACAAAACTGACTAATGCTAAAAAGATTATGCTTCAATCCATCAACAAATAATACATTATCTACATAAGCATTAGGGGTGATATGGATTTTACCAATTCCGACGATTTTGCCTTTTCCATTATCACCAAAAGTGACATTTCAACCATCAATTGCAGCTAGTGATGAGAATTGCTTCACATCCCCAGTCATGTGCCTTGAGCAACCACTATCCAGATACCACATTCTTCTTTTATTTTTGGTTGCAAGGCACACCTGCAAAAAAATGATCAAGTTGAAACTTTAGGTACCCAAGTCATCTTGGGTCCTTTAGGGTTAGTCAAGTTGGTTCCTTTTGGAACCCAAATCTTTCTAAAGGTATTTGATTTTCTTCTGTTACAAACATATGATTTATGACCTACTTTACCACATGCATAGCAGGTAATATTAGAAGATGCAGGTATGAAAAAGTTTTTGTAAAGTTTTTGCTGATTGTGTGGTTTAAATCCAAGTCCAGATTTATTAAACACTGCATGTTGGCTATTTAAAAGCATATTTAGTTTTTCTGAGCTAAAGGTAAACTTTTCTACAAAAGGTTTTACTCTTTCTAACTCTTCCTTGTAATTCTTATTTTGAAGCAATAGTTCTTTGTTTTGTTTTTCAATGTTCTCATTAGTTTTAAGACTTCTATTATTTTTCAAAGAATTATTTTCTTTAACAAGATTATCTTTGTCATTTGTCAAAGTCTTTACATGTTCTTTTAATTTCTTGTTTTCTTGAGTTAAATTTTCAATTTCACTTGAAAACTTTTCTGAATCTTTTGTAAGTTCAAAGTTTTGCTTTCTTAATTTCTTATTTTTTAATTTTAATTTTTCATATTCCATTACTAAGTCATCAAAAGCATCATGCAATTCATTGAAAGTAAATTCAGTTTCAGGTTCAGAATTTACCTCATTATCTTCATTGGCCATGAAACATAGGTTGGCGACTACCTGCTGCTCTTCTTCACTGCTGGAGTCCTCACTCTCACTCCAGGTAGCCATCATGGCCTTCTTTCTCAACATCCTTCTACTTTTTTTAAGCAAAGGGCAATCCGTTTTGTAATGTCCAGGCTTCTTGCACTCGAAGCAGATGGGTGGATCCCTTTCTTTCTCTTTCTCCTTGTTGTGATCACCTTTTTGTTGCCTTTTCTTGTAGAAGTCCTTCTTCTTTCTCATGAATCTTTTAAATTTCCTAGTAATTAGGGCTGTCTCATCATCATCAGCTTCTTCTTCATATTCATCACTTGACTCTTCTTTTGTAGTGGACTTGAAGGCTATGGCTTTCTTTTTCTTGTCATTGTCCACTGTTTTCTGCTTTAGTGAAAGCTCGTAGGTCATCAGTGATCCAAGAAGCTGCTCGAGAGGTAGAGTGTTGACATCCTTGGCTTCTTCTATGGCTGTAACTTTCGCATCCCATGAAGCCGGAAGAGACCTGAGAAGTTTGTTAACCAGTTCACCATTAGATATAATTTTTTCCAAACTCCTCATACCATTTACTATATTGGTAAATCTAGTATACATTTCACTTATGCTTTCAGTTGGTTCCATCATGAACATCTCATACGTATGAATGAGCATGTTCACCTTAGTGGTCTTCACTTGATGTGTACCCTCATGGGTAACCTCAAGTGTATCCCAAATTTCTTTAGCGGAAATGCAATTTGATATTCTGTTGAATTCACTAGGATCAAGTGCACAGAATAACAAATTCATCGCCTTAGCATTTAACTCAGCTTGTTTGATGTCATTGTCATCCCATTCTTCTTCAGATTTTGGGGTGATAATGCCATTAACCAAGTGAGTGGGCTGATGAGGCCCTTTAGTGATTACTCTCCAAATATGATAATCTACAGCTTGTAAATAAATATGCATACGAGTTTTCCAATAAGTGTAGTTTGTGCCATTAAAGAAAGGAGGACGATTTGATGCTTGTCCTTCAACAATACCCATTCCAATTGGGGCGGCCATGATCTTTCACTCAAGATCGTTGGACCTACAAGAGAGTACCGATGCTCTGATACCACTTGTTGCCCAGATATGGTGCCCAAGAGGGGGGGTGAATTGGGTATTTAAAAAATTTAAGGCAATATATATGTGCTATCAGGTTTTAAGGTGAAGAGTGATAGTGCTTTAATAATTGTGCAACGGAAGCAACGAAATAAAATGACAATTAATGAGCTAAAGAAGCTAAAGAGCAAACCAATGCAAACACACAAGAAATATAGTGGTTCGGTGCACCCAGCACCTACATCCACTCCCCAAGTTCCACTTGGGAATTTCCACTATAATCTTTGGATTACAGCCGACTTGTTTTACCAGGCTCACAAGTCAAAACCTTACACACTTGTTTTGGCTTCGGGCTAACAAGCAACCCTAGTTGGTTTTATCAATTGGCTCACCAACAAACCTCACTCACTTGTTTTGGCTTCGGGCTTACAAGCAACCCTAGTTGGTTTTATCAATTGGCTCACCAACAAACCTCACTCTAGTTTCAAATTCCCTTGAAACTAGCTAAAGACAAAAGAGTATGAATACAAGTAATGAAAACTAAACAAACTCCTTTTGAGCAAAAATAAATTCGTTGAAGCTCTTGATGGAGACTCTTCAAGCCTTTTGTCTTGGAATCTTGGACCTCACTAAATGCCAAACACTTGAATGTTGGATTCCTCAAAAAAATGGAAAGCTTTTGGGAATGGAATCTCTTGGTTTTCTCACACTTTTTGGCTTTGGAAGTGATTGAAGGCTTTGTACTTTGAACCTATACTTTTTCACTTTGTCTCCTTGTCTTTTTTGAAGTTTGGTGGAGGTTAAATACCTCATTCATGCTGAAACAACTCCACAAGACCGTTAGATTCAAAAATATGGCCGTTTATGGCCGTTAGAAATCAAATCAGAAGTTCAGAAAAACTAGCCGTTATGCCATGAGTCGACCTCATGAGTCGACCTCTGGATCAAGTGTCGACCTCATGAGTCGACCTCCAATATATTTTAGGCAAAAGTTCAGAGTACCATAGTTCTGCCCATTTTGAATTCTCAGGCTATGAGTCGACCTCTGGTGTCGACCTCTGGACAGGTGTTGACCTCTGGTGGTCGACCTCTGGAGCGTGCCACTGAGATTTTGCCGTGCCGGCCATGCTGAACTTTTCTTCTCTTTATGAGTCGACCTCTGGTGGTCGACCTTTGACAAGGTGTCGACCTCTGGTGGTCGATCTCTGATCTAAATTTTTCTGAAACTCTTTGAGATGTGCGTGCCATGCTTGAGTTTCTCTAAGCCGTTGTTTCTTTTGTCAATAATTTCTCAACAAGAAGGTCCAATTTGAGTATTTTGATCTTGTCCAAGGTAGAAGAGCTCTTTCCCAAATCAGGTAAACTTAGTTTCATCAATGTTCTTTTGATACTCTTTTTGAATAACCTAAGTCCTGAAACTTTTATCTAGAGATGAAACATTAGTCCAAACATATACTCAACTTTTTGTTAATCATCAAAACTAAGGAGTCAAAGCCAACATCACCAATAACCCAGATATTCTAAAAGATAGAATAAGAAAAGCAACAATAAAGACAAACTCTGTTATCTGGGTGGTTGCCAATGCAGCTCGAGTGAAGATCCACTGAATGCTCTTCAATGCACTTCAATGGCTTCCTTGCTTTCCTCAAAAGGTGCTTCAAGCTTCTGGTAAAAGTTGTTACAGGCTTGAAGGTAATCTTTAAAGCTCTAGTGCTCTCTCACTTCACTTCAATAAGTGTTCAATAAATGCTCAATAAATCATTAGCCTCTTCAAGGATGTTCTTATACCTTATTTATAGAGACTTCAACTGCCTTCCCATGATTTTGAATGTTGTAGACCGTTGGGAGGTGACAGGTTACCGTTGGAGCACTTTTGGAATTCAAAAACTGAGAACAGGAACTAGCCATTGGAGGTGACCCCGTCATTCCAGTCGGCTTGGACAAACTTCGAGTTGGCTCGGATGAAGTTCGGGTCGACTGGGTTGAGTGCCAGTCGGCTAGCTTCCACAGTTAAAAAAAATACCTCACTCTGGACGAGTCGGCTAGGCTGAATTCCAGTCAGCTGGAATCTCAGAGGCTTCTCAGACCATTTTCAACTGAGTTCTAGATGAGTCCGCTGGATCTAAATTCAGTCAGCTAGATTCCTGAGAATCTCAGAACGTTCTCAACATTGTTCTGGACGAGTCGGCTGGACCTTGGTGCCAGTCGACTGGATCTGCGTGCCAGAGAACTTGTCTTCAATGCTAGTGCCAGAGTCGGCTGGGTTGTTCATCCGTCGGCTCGAAAGTGGTTCTTCAGCCATATCAGCTTCAAACTTTTAGAATACTTGTCCCAAGCTTTAACAATCTTCTTCAAGCACTACTTACAATAAATTCAAGAAAACTTAGGCCAACTTCAACAGGTATGTCAAGTTCTTGGATGAGATAATCTTTATGCAAATTTAGTTTTATGATCCCGAGGATTATTTTTCTAGGTTTTGTGGTGACTGCTGAAGGAGTATTTGCTAACCCTGAGAAGGTTAAATCTATAGTTGAGTGGCCTATTCCTAAGAATGTACATGATGTTCGAAGCTTTCATGATTTAGCTACATTCTATAGGAGATTTATTCGAGGGTTTAGTATGATTGTTGCACCTATAACTGATTGTATGAGAAAAGGAGCTTTTGAATGATCTAAAGATGCCGATAGGGCCTTTCATGATATTAAGGACAAGATGACCCAAGCCCCAATTCTGATGTTATCAGATTTTTCAAAAGTTTTTTAGGTTGCTTGTGATGCCTCAGGGATAGGAATTGGAGGAGTCTTGAGTTAGGAGAATCACCCGGTTGTTTTCTTTAGCGAGAAGTTAAACGATGCTAAATTGAAATATTCGACTTATAATAAGGAATTGTATGCGGTGGTTCAAGCACTTAGATACTGGAGACACTACTTAATACCATAGGAGTTTGTATTCTATTCTGATCATGAAACTCTTAGATTCCTTAACTCGCAAAAGAAATTAAATTCTAAGCATAGAAAATGGATTGAATACATTCAGGCTTATACTTTTATTTTGAGACACCAATCGGGTACTGATAACAAGGTTGCCGATGCCCTTAGTAGACGATTTATGCTCTTGAGTTGTGTTAGTACTAGAGTAGTCGAATTTGAAAAGTTGAAAGATGAATATGAAAATTGCTTAGACTTTGGTGAAATCTATAAGGCGGTTGGAGAAGGACCATCTAGTTCATATAGTGAATATACTATTCAAGATGGTTATCTTTTTAGGGAAAGTAAGCTATGTATTCCTAATACTTCACTTAGAGATTTCTTGATTTGGGAAACACATGCAAGAGATTTTGCTGGACACTTTGGTAGAAATAAGATAATTTTAACACTAGAAGATCAATTTTATTGGTCGAACCTTAAAAGGAATGTTGCTCAAATAGTAGCTAGATATTGAACTTGTACTATTGCCAAACAGCAAAAACAAAACACTGGCTTATACACCCCACTTCCTGTATCGGATTGTCCATGGCAAGATCTTAGCATGGACTTTGTTCTTGGATTATCTAAAACCATTAGGAGAAATGATTCTATATTTGTAGTCGTTGATAGGTTTTCAAAGATGGCATATTTTTTACCATGTTTCCAAACCTATGATGCTTCTAAGATAGAAGTTATTTCTGAATGAAGTGGTTAGACTACATAGTTTACCTAGGACCATAGTATCCGATAGAGACATACGATTCACCAGTTATTTCTGGAAAACACTCTAGCACTTGTTAGAGACAAAACTTAAATTTTCTACCTCTTATCACCCTCAAACTGATGGCCAGACTGAGGTTGTGAATCATAGTTTTGAAAATTTGTTGAGAAGTTTAGTTGGAGAGCATACTGCCAATTGGGATCTATTACTTTTAGGGCTGAATTTGCATACAATAGCTCAGTTAATGCATCTACTGGGAAAAGTCCTTTTGAAATTGTTCATGGGTACAAGCCTAGAAAACCTTTAGATCGCATCCTTTACCTATGCATGATCGCATCTCAGAGTCTGTTAAGTCATATGCTGAGCATGTTAGAGAGTTGCATAAAGAAATAAGTAAAAAAACTAATGAAAGCAACGAATCTTATAAACATATGGCTAACACAAGAAAAAGACTCAAAGAATTCAATGAAGGAGATTTTGTCATGGTTAGACTACGACCTGAACGGTTTCCACTTGGAACCATGAAGAAGTTACATGCCTAGACCATATAAAGTAATTAAGAAAATGGGACATAATGCTTACGTGCTTGAGTTACCACCTGAACTAGGTATTAGTCCTACTTTCAATATTTCAGACCTTATTGAGTATAGGGAGCCAACGTTGATTCCTAATGAGCCTTTTGGACCTGATCTAATCCTTGAGAGTGAGCCAACCCATGTGTGTCCACTTGCCATATTACCAGCCCGAAGAGACAGAATCGAGCAGATCTTGGACGACAAGATTATCGCTACTTGGAGCAAAGATTATCATTGATATCTGGTTTATTGGCAAGGACGATCCAAAACTGATGATTCTTGGATCACCAGAGAGGACTTGGAAAGGATTGACCCAGATTTACTAGAGCATTATCTCAGCAAGGTTAACCCATACTCGACAGGGTCGAGTTCCTCCCACCTGGGAAGAATTGGTGCGGACACCAGGACCAAAAGAAAATGACAGGTCGAACCCACATACCTGTGAATCACCTGTGAATGAAGTCCTAAGCCCAAACCATATTTGTAAATAGTTATCTTGAACTTTTGTTATTTTAGCTTAGTTGGGTTTAGCCCTAAACCCCAAAATTGAGCCTGTAAAAAAACTCCAATTTCGATTGGGTCATAAATGGTCCAGTGTTAGCTAGCCCTTTTTATCAATTAAAGTTTGTATATAAACCCTATTTATTAGGTTATGTCAAAACCCATTTTGGGCCAAACCCTATTTACCAAGTTTGTTTGGTTGGTTATACATTTTGATCAATTTGATCAAGTTGGGCTTTAATTAATTAGTTGGTTGATTTGATTAGTTATTAAGTCCTGTAATACAAAGGGGACCCAAATCAAGATACCATATGTATTCAAGTCAAGAGACATGTGACCTCATGTGACAGCCCAACACACCATGTGCTAGCTCATGACAAGTCAAGCATTGGCACCACATGTCATCCACTTCTTGGTGCCACCTCATCATATGCCACCTCATCAAGTCAAGGATGCCTATGCCACCTCATTAGCCTATATGTCTCATGTGACAACCCAACACACCATGTGCTAGCTCATGACAAGTCAAGCATTGGTGCCACATGTCATCCACTTCTTGGTGCCACCTCATCATATGCCACCTCATCAAGTCAAGGATGCCTATGCCACCTCATTAGCCTATATGCCATGCCACTTCATTGGGACAACACACTTGCCATGTCACACTCTTGGTCGGCTAAATAAATTCAAGTGTTTTAGCGCCCCTTCTTTTTAAGATGAATAAATGAGAAGGAGTCTTCAAGTTAGCGCCATCTCTCTCAAATAATTCATGCCAAATTATAATGAGCCGGCCAAGCTTTCCATCCTCTTTTTGATGCCAACTTCCAAGGAGTTTCAAGCTTATTTGATCGCCCAAAGTGAAGGAGATTCAATGTTTTTCTACTTCAAGTATTTTAATCAATCAAGTTCCAAGCTGCTCAAGTTTCAAGAATTCAAAAATCCTACAAGAACTCTTGAGTTTTCTTCTATCCAAACTGGAGAGTCCACTATCCTGCAGGAGTCCACGTCATCCAGACTCCATAGTCCATCAATTAAAGCTAATCATTCAGGCAATTTTGATCGCTCATCAAGACACATCACCTATCCTCATCATTGGCGTCCAATTTGGATAAAGATCCCTTGTTGTCGCCCACCTTAAAGAAAGCTCCAGATCAGCCCAAAGACAGGAGTCCAAGACGTCCAGGAGAAGGATCCAATGAGTTATTACCTAAGGAATACCAATGCTAGTCTTTGTATCCCTTACTTTACTAGTTAATTGTCTATAAATATCCCATAAACCCCCTCTGTATTATTGATTATTAATTCATCAATACAAGTGACATTCTGTCAAATTCCATTGCTGTGTGCATCATGGGGTGTGAGGTCCTTTCCTTTGTTCTTCAGAGCATTACGGGGTGTGAAGCCCTATATATTCAGCCACCAAGAAATCCTAGCTGCCTACCTCCATCCCTTCGCTTCCATTTTTTCCATCTTCTTTTTTCCATTACTACTTCCTAATTGAGTGATTTTCTTTGTCGAGTGATTGCATGTGATCGAGGATTCAAATTCAGGGTGTTCTTGCCTTGGAACCAACATCACGGAAGATCGAAGCCCGAAGATCGAGATTTTGAAGCCCTGCCATAAGATCCTTGAGAGTCTAGCCAGATCTACTCTAGAGGGTTATAATCTTCGTTGGTAAATCTTAAAACCCATCCCTACTCTTTGATTTCTAATTCCTTGATAAGACCCTAGTTTACGGTGGTTTCTTAGCCACCAAATTCTATTTTTCTAGTTTACTTTGTTAGATTTACTTTGCGGCTTGTTAACTAGTTGCTTAGTTTGCTTTAATTATCTTCTTTGAGTCTTTAAAACTGAAAATTCAGAAAAAATAATTACTATTAATATCAGATAATTAGTTTAATAAATAGTAGATTAATTTTTGCATATTGTCCCGTATCAATTCTTATCGATCGTTTGTAGTTGATGTGCCTCATCTTATCAGTCCTGAGCAAGGGGCATTTGTTAGTGGACACTGCATGAATGATAATTTCCTCCTTACCCAGGAGTTCATGCATGATCTTGGCGTGCCCCATCTTGACAAAGTCTAATGGCGATCAAATTAGATATGGAGCGCGCCTATGATCGGATAAGCTAACGTTTTCTTAAACGGGCTCTTCATCATTTTGGCTTCCATGATAGTGGATCAAGTGGACCATGGATTGTGTGGAAGACCCTAGTTTCGCCATTCTGATGAATGGTGCTCCAACTGAGTACTTTTCCCCGATGATCGAGTTACGATAAGATTATCCTCTATCCCCTTACCTGTTCATCTTATATGATGATGCTCTTTCTCGGGATCTGAGGGGTGCAATACAAAGGTCATTATTCGAGCGTTACTAGCCCGCCCTTGGAGCCCAGCCTCTTTCTCATTTTCTTTTTGTAGATAATTGTCTTCATATTGGGTGAGCCTCACTCCATAATGCAAAATGTCTTGTGTCCATTGTAGAGGCCTATTGTCATGAGTCCTGATACTTGGTCAACCTACAGAAATCGACGGTCATCTTCAACCCTAGGATGAAGGCTTGTACAAAACAATCCATCCTGGCTATGTTAGGGATTTCTGAGCAGTCGGGGATCTTGACCTACCTTGAGTGCTTATGACTAGTAAGAGGTTGCAGAGGATGGAGTGTAGACCCATGGTACAGTGGGTCCACGATCGTCTAGAGGGTTGGCAGACTTTTACTCTTTCTATAATGGGCAGACTTACTTTCATCAGATTTGTTTTGAGCTCTATCCCTGTTTATCTCCTGGCAAACACTGTGCTGCTTAGCTCTTGCTTGAGGGAGATGGAGCAACTTTTCCAAAATTTTCTGTAAAGTTCCATGCACGACAGTCATGGTGTTCACTTGGTATCTTGGGATAATGTCTACTAGTCAGTTAGGGATGATGGCCTTGGAGTCCATTCCTTTCTAGTCAGGAGGGAGGTGCTCCTCGCTAGACATGTAGTGAGATTCTTCTTCAACCTAATCGTCTATGGAGCAGAGTGAAGATGGCTCGCTATGATACTTAAAATCAGGGATTCTAGATTCATACCACTATGACTACTTTTTTATCTGGAGGGAGATCTGTGCCCAGGGTCCTGCTGTGATGGCCCATATCAGGTGTGTGATTGGCGATGAGTCCACTATTGATGTCACTCAGAATACTTGGATCTCTAGTTTACCTCTGTCCAGGTGGTCGACCTTTATCAGCGCGGAGGTGGTCAATAATCTTCGGGTCTGTGACTTGATGATAGATGATGGCAGGACTTGGAAAGTTCAAGAGATCACTAGACTTTTTGGGAGCCAGCTAGTAGATTGGATTCTTGCTATCCCGATTCTGAGTCAGCGATGTTAGGATCTGAGAATGTGGGATCACTCTTGCTCGCCTAAGATTCCTTCGAGCACCCTATCTGATTTGTGCAGGGAACCTTTGGATATGAGGATGGTGATGGATTGGATTTGGAGACTATCAATTCACCCGAGAGTGCACCTCTTCCTTTGGAAGATGGCTTGGGGTCGCCTCCCTATGAGGACTCTGCTTGGCGTAGAGGCATGGACATGCTAGTGTCTTGTCCGATTTGTGGCATGTAGGATGAGTCCACCAAGCATGCCATTCTAAGCTACTCTAGGGTGAGGCTGATTTGGAGGCTTGCTGGGAGATGCCCTTGGGATGAGGATGATGGATCTTGGTTGGGCTCCTTTCTCGACATGCTCAAGTAGTGTTTCGTTGAGGTTGGTTGCTATTGTGCCTACATAGCCTATCAGATTTAGCTGACCAGAAATGCTATTATTTTTTAGTCTGTGATGACTCTGCCATATCAGATTCTTTAGAGAGCCACATTCCTGGTGATGGAGTATCATCACTTTGACACTGTTATATCTTTTACGACCCTGGATTCTTAGAACTCCCATGCTATCTCGGTAGTGGCCCGGAGGGCTATATATATTTCCTGGGAGCCCCCTCCTATGGGGTTTGTTAAGATAAACTTTGATGGCAATGTTCGTGGTGCCTCTGGTGGTGCAGGGTATGTCATTCTTGACATTGAGGGCAAGCTTCTAGCAATGGGGGGGTTCTTTCTCCATGACCCTTCAGTCCCAGAAGCTGAGCTCAGTGCGGCATGGGCAGGCATCATGAGAGCTATACAAGTGCTTTATGTGGAGAGGATCCTCATTGAGAGAGATTCTTTCACTATTATTAGTTGGATTCAGGACAGAATGGATCATTGTGATACCCACTCTCTTCTTCGTGACATCTGGAGCTCCCTTGCACCGCCCAAGATGATTTCAGCTAGACATGTCTATCGAGAGGCAAACAATGCAGCTAATTGGGTTGTCTCTTTTGTTGCTCAGCATTATGGTAATTGATCCTGGAACCAGGGTGACTGCATCCATCTGCCTTTTCAGGGATTTCTTTTCCTCGATCTTTTGGGCAACTCTCGCATCCGAGTATGTGACCACCAGCCTGTATCAAAAAAAAATGCACATACATCTCAATTACACATAGGTATAGGTAATAACCCATCGATATATATCCATCAAGTTGCCATCTTTAAATCCTATTTGGCTACATTTTTGAAGTACCATAAAGTACTTTCTGGCCATTCAAAAGTGCTTTTAAATGATACAGTGGTATTTGATAAAAAATCTAGAAACTATTTTAGCTTTGCTAGAAAGCTAAAAAATTCTACTTGGAAAAAGATTTAAAACGGAGTTTCTTCCCAAAAGTACTTTATGACTAATGTCAGGAAGTTATTTTGACTTAAAAATAAAACTTTTGGCATTAAATCTCATAATTACATCTTATATCATATCATATTATAATATTATACTTAAATATAATATAATATAATAATAAATTAATATTATGATGTATTATAAATATATAATATAATCTACTATGATATTATTATATTATAAAAAAATAATATAATAATATTTAATATTAATATTATATTATTATATTATACTAATATATTATAATATGTTATATTATAATTTATTATTAGATTATATTGTAATCCATTTTATGATATTACATTTTAATTATAGCAATATTATATTGCAATACAAATAATATTATATTAATATTTTAAAATATTATAATATTTATATTATAAGTATATAATATAATCTAGTATAGTATTATTATATTATAATAATAATATACTATAATAATATTTGATAATATTATTATATTATAATCTTTTATTAGATTAGTGTTATATCAATTACCTACTCACCCTCGAGATGTTCTCGGGGCCACCAATCATGGCAAAGGAATCCCCTAGAAGATTCAGAAGCAATACTGGTCGACATCCCTGATTCCTCTAACGATCGATCTTGGAACAATCCAGAGCGTGACCCGACCATCTATTGGTATCAAAAAATGTCTCGACAATCAATCCCGATGTTACACCTTCCAGGCCTGACTCATAATTATGCTCGTGCCCTCATCGATCAGATTGTTTCTCGGTCGGGAGCATTCTCAAATAGACCACTTCTCAGTAGTCTCGGGAGGACCTCCCCCTCTAATCTTTAGCATCTGATATACTATCCCCATCCGGTGCCTGCTGCATCAGATGTATCAGTGATAGTTGAGATAAGAAAGTTCATGGGAGGCAGCATCCTTACAAAGCCAGTAGCCCTAATAGAAAAAATGCTAAACGAAGGGATCCTAGAAGATAAGATCCTAACAACTTATCAGTACCCACTACTTTTGTCATAATCATTTCCTTGACAACCCCTTATCGCCTTGCGCGATATTATAAATAGGTAAGAGGGACATTCAATGTGGTATGCGTGTATGCTCACACTCATACTCTGTATAGTTGCGCTTGCATAATCACCAGGAATTTAAATTCTGGCAACTATTGTCCCTTTCATCCTCCACTTACTGACTTGAGCATTAGTGTGTCTCCATTGATACTCTGGCTCGGGCTTCTTGCAGGTCTTCATCCGGGAACCATCATGAGCAGCATCTCTCCGTGCCGGGCTGGAGGACTCCCTGACACTACCATGACCTATCAGAGGATGATTCGGTAACAATAACACCTTTTTATGGAAACCATATTAATTTATATCTCCTTAAAATAAAAAAATAGCCCTTATTTACCCATGTTGGCTCATAAATAGTTTTTTATAAATAAAATGATACATATCATAAGAATTCTTATTGGTATTTAAAAAAATATCTTAAAGCACGGTTACGTGTATCGAAAAAGTTGCTTTCATCTACCAATGCTAGGTTGACCAACTTAGAGCTGTCAATGGATTGGGTTCAGGTCATAATCCAAATATCTAGACATGGACCTGATCTTAGCCACTGGACCCAGACTCGGACCCGAATACCTGACAGGTCTCATTTCAAAGTACCAGACCCGGATCCTAATGGATCCTAGGTATCTAGACCCGAACCCGGACCCGAATACTTACATAACTATATCATAATCATACCTACCAAAATTCGGGATAGGGGCAGCGGCAGCCAGCGAGGGACGATCGACGATGTCGAGCTGCGGGGGCCGGTGAGGCTCGGATCCGACAAAGACACCACTGCTGGACAGCTAGAGGATGATGTTCATGTAATGGCGGCCGGCGAGGCTCGGAGCTGAGGAAGGGAGAGCCGAAGGGGTAGGCCGATGGAGGGACGAAGAGAGAGGGAGGGAGAGGTAAATGGAAGGAGGGACGTACCAGGGGTTGCGGAGAAGACCGGAGAACGTCGGACGATGGCATCGATTGAATGCCAGTCCAGATCTACCGTCGAGGGGAGGCGTCGGCCGTCGAGGGGTTGGCCATCGCGGGGGGGAGGCGTCGCCACGTCAACCATTGAGGGGGAGAGGCGTCGACCGTCGAGGGATCGATCGTCGAGGGGGGGGAGGTGTCAGCTGTCGACATCGAAGGGGGGGAGGCATCGGTTGTGACGGTCGTCGAGGGGGGGAGGCTTCTGCCGTCGAGGAAGAATTTTGGGATTCGATTGAGGGGAAAATAGCTAGGTCACCGAGCAGGCGATTGAGACGAGCATGAACTGACGAACGGAGGAAGAGGGCTTTTATTTAAAAGCAAGGGTTGATTTCTAACCCTTTGATCATGATTTAACGGTCCCTAATAATATAAATATATATAATCGGGTCTCGGGTCTGTTGGGCTGGATATGTAATATCCAGACCCGGATCCATTTAATTATGACTAAACGGGTCCGGATCCGGATCCGAATAAATGGGTCCAGATTTAGATCCATATCCGAACTCGTCGGGTAAATATCCATGGGTCTCAGATCCGGATCCGACCTATTGATAGCTTTAGACCAACTCCTATAATCGGCATCATTTTCCCTTACAATACCTATGTCGTATGATAAATGAGCTTTTTTCTCTGCACGATGCATAATTAGCTCCTCAATTTTTTTTTAAATTATAATAAAAATTGATAATTAAATTGAGTATACTGTTAATTAATTTGCTTGATATTTATATAACAAAATATTTTAGATTCTAAAATAATAATTGCGGCCTTTCAAAAACTGGCATGTGGCACAGTTGGTTGTGAGACTTATCTCACAACTAGCTGGCAGGGGTTCGAGTCCTGATTTAGACATATTTCGACTGAAAAGTTCAGAGATAAAATAAAAAATAGAAAAATAATCCAGGAGTAAAATCAAAAAAAGAAAAAAAATTAATAAAATAACTCTAGAGTCCCTATTGGCTGGTGGTAATGAAAAAGCTAGGGATATATATAATAAATCCCGTTCATTCCTAGGGATATATATAATAAATCCCGTTCACTAGTCAGGGGAACGACTGCGGAAAAATTAATATGCGTCATGTATCGAACATTCCCTAGCTAGGGTTCAGGGGAACGACTGCGGAAAAATTAATATGCGTCATGTATCGAACATTCCCTGGCTAGGGTTCACCATTCAGGGGAATGATGAGTGGCCACGCCCGGGATCTAACTCCTCTTCCCTTTTTGGTTCATCAAAAAAAAAACTCATAATTAAAAAATATAATTTTATTCTAGTATTATTTGAAAAAACGATATCTTGAATTATCCAAATCTTCATAAAATGAAAAAATATCTTAACATTTAAAATCATTAACATCAAGATAACATTAACATAACATCAGCTGCCATACTATTATAATATTAATCATTATAATCTCGCCAGAATCCTGCACATGCAATACAGGTGCATGCATGAACGTTTGTATCATTCCTGGATGATGGGAACCGGGTTTTAAAAAAACAAGTATAGTAGATAGAAAGTTTTTTATGTCAAGGTTTAAAATAAGATAAAAATATTAAATTATATACTTACCAAAAAATATTAAAATATATCATATTTTTTTAAGGTTTTGAGAGTGACCGGCTGCCATCCTAGAATACGGTGGAACAAACTTAGCCTCATATCCCATCTTAAGTTCAAGGAATGATGCGGCTGTCGATTTGAACAATTTTAGAATTAATCTTGAAATCTGGATATAAATACATAAATACGTAAATTGATTAATTTTTTTATCTTAAATTCACGTGCTGCTTTGATATGATTGGATGATGTACTTATCCATATAGTGTGAAGTCTTAGAATTACATCCAATATGATAAGAAGGGAATGAAGAGTCCGGATATCTTTATTATCATCCTATATCTGTTATTTTGATAATCGGATATTCCTCATCAAAATAAAGAAGTTTATGACTAGTTGGTCCTATCCAAAAAGATAGCTATGCTAATATCCAGATTCATCTCATCAAGATAATAAAAAAAAATTCTTCGTACAAGATTTTAAATAATATAAAAATACCGATGCCCCTGCTAAAATTGGCCACCATAATAATTATAACGGCTGTAATCGTTTTCCAAATTTTTAATATTAACATACCTGCTAAAATAACGAAAAATAAACGGCATCACCTTTTTCTTTTTTTTTGCTGAAACAATATATTTCTTAACTTTTTAAAAGGATTAGAAATAAAAATATATAAGTAAAATGAAATAAAGAAAGTTAGTATATTTTCACGATCGGTTTTAATGGAAAAAATAAAAAAATAATGGCTATTAATTTTTTATTTTATTTATTTTAATAATATATGGTTAATCATTAAAATAATCATAAATCCATTACTTGATATATAGAAGAAGATAACGTTTCCTTGTTCTTGACCCCAGTTCAATGCGTGGTGTAATCCGATGGTTTTGTGGTTTTTCCAACGAAGGCTGTGAAGAACCTGACAGCTGTGTTGACGGTCGAAAACTTCCTCACGGTCCCTCCAAAGCCGTGCCCCCAACGCCCACCAACCTACTATCCCCATCTGAATCACGTTCCGTTTTCCATAAAAAAAAAAAATGTTAAATATATCCAATGTTAATCCCAAAATGGTCCTCTCTCCGCGTATAAGGAGCCCTCTCCTTGGGGATTCTGAACCCTGTTTCCTCCGTTTGCGTGCTCCATCGGTGTTCTTGACTTCCCTTCCAGCTAAGTGTTTCCTGTCTTCCTTGTTTTAGATCTTTTCTGTTCCATTTCTTTAGGCTTTTTTTTTGGGTTTTCTTTGATCTATTGGTTGCTTATCCAAACAATTTGAAGTTTAAACCAGTAACAAAACCTCAAGTTCCGTTGTTTGTTTTGGTTTTCCGGTTGATTTCTTTCCCCAAAATCAAATCTTTGGAGGTTTAAACGAAGCCCTGGTTCCCCATATCTGATCTTTTTGGGTGGATCTTTTAATCCGGAGAAGCCTCTTCCAAAAAAATCGCTTTTTTGAAGTCGCCCTTTCAATTTGGATAACATCCCGTTCCCAAAATCCGATCTTTGATAAGATTCCTAGTCTGGTGACATCGGATCCGGGTTCAAGATCCCCTGTTCTTGCTGTTTGTTCTGCTTTCTTGTCCTGGCTTCATTGGTCTTCCAGTAAAAATCCCTCCTTTGTGCATAGAAACTGTTCTGTTTATATTTTAAGCTTATATTCTCCAACTCTATGTTCTCGGGCTTAATTCTGTCGATAATCTTCCTCCAGCCTTTATGAATTTCGCTACTTTCCGTCGCCGCCGCATCTGCGTCCTCCAGTCCTACTCAGTGGTGTTCCTCTACTGGTTCTACATCTTCTCATGAAATAGACCTTATTGTTTGATCGGTTCAATTCAAAACAAGCACCAATCTATTTCTCCAATTGAGTTCCTACGAACTCGAATTCGATCCAAGAACTTATTTTGAAAGAGAATGTCTTCATCGCCTGCCCGCCGGTCTTCTGGTTCCGAAGGCGATCGCCAGCTTGTGATGGATGAGAGGAAGAGGAAGAGGATGCTCTCGAACCGGGAGTCGGCGAGGAGGTCCCGGATGAAGAAGCAGCAGCACCTCGATGATCTGATAAACGAAGCAGCTCAGCTTAGGAATGAGAATGAGCAAATTGTGATGCAGGTCAATCTGATCACCCAGCAATATGCCGAGGTGGAGACCGAGAACTCTGTTCTGAGAGCCCAGGTGATGGAATTGACCGAGAGGCTGCGGTCGCTGAATTCGATGCTCCGTATCTTCGAGGAGGTCAGCGGGATGGCGATGGACATACCGGAGATACCGGACCCTCTTCTGAGGCCATGGCAGCTCCCTTGCCCTACCCAGCCTATCATGGCCACTGCAGACATGTTCCAGTTCTGAATCATGAGCACCTTGAAGGGTCTTGTTGACTTGGTTTAGAGTTCGTAGCATTACTAGTTCAGTGGTGTACTGGTGTGTTGTGTATGGTTCTCTTCTTAGGTCTCTGATGGAGTTATGAGTCATGTCTATTTAGTATGTTTTTGAACTTGTGTGTTTCGATTCACTGTGTGTTGTGGGCTTGTGTTTGATGTAATATTACCTGCATTACATATGGTATTGTGTTTAAATGGTTGTTTAATATGGTGGAAGTATGAGCTTGGCTTGAGTTCAACCATTTGGATGCAATGAGAATTTTGGTCGAACTTATGGTAGATCTCAATTGCTTTTGAAGCATTTCAAAGAATGCTTTTGTTGTGGTTCAAGCCTCGTGCTTGATGCATTTGTTTAGTCTTTGTTTGGCCTTCATTTCATATTTTTATTAAGCATTTTTTTTCACATGATTGCTCCAACTGCTGCTTATCTAATGTGGCTCAAGATGGATGTGCATTTCTTTTATGAACATTTCTAGAGAAACCTGGTTTCTGATACACTTGCACATATGGTTGGTTGATGATCCACGACCCAAAATAATCCTCTCTTCTTGATTCAATAGAAGCACAGGGAGATTCTGTAGTTCTCTGAAAGCTCTATTGTGAACTTTGACTCTCACTCTTCATGTAAAAGCTCCGAACTCAAACACTCTTCTTGTATCATGTCATTGTAAATATTCCTTTCAATAAATTTAGGTGGCATATTGTCGGAAATGTTTGCCCTCGAACTAGGTTCTGAGATTGGTTTATTAGTTATCTAAAATGGGAGGTCAAGTCTCTGATCTTATTATTAGTATCAGTATTATTATTTTTGAGAATCTTTTTGCAGCAGAGATGGAAAATCATTTGGTTCATCTCTGTCTATCTCTCATCTTTAAGTAGTTAGTTCAAAAGATCTGTAGGGCAGATTTCTGTCTTATTTTTAAGTAGTTGGCACTGTTGACCATTCCATTTCTTTTTTTCTTTTTTTTTATTGTCACTGTTGGGCAGATTTATGTTTTGTTTTTTATATGAGAAATATGGTGGGACCGTTTTTGAGTCCAAAGCTCTATTTAGAGCATGCATTACCATGGTCCAAATCAACTATCCATACATTAGATTGGTGCAAATAAAGTAGCCATTAATCAAACAACAGCAAGACGACGAGTGCTCTTCTTTTGTTGTTGGTGCAATGTCAAGTTCACTATATTAGTATATTGTGAACGCCTCTTAAACCTCACCATACAGGCCAATTTGATTTATTATATAGCCAATTCGTTTTAACAATTTGTTCCGGAGTAAACTTAGCATCAATCTTTCAATTATGGCCCCCCAAAAAACCTTTATTCACAAGATTTTTATATGATAGTCACGATCATAAGCTACATTATCACAAGCAAGTAAAACAGGGCAAATCAAATGAAACATGGCCTTTCAGTGATTTGAAGCGAAATATATCTGTGGTGCCGTGGTGGGGGTGTCATTGAAGAGCATACATCAAATTGGTCCATTAATCAACATCCAAGTTGAACTTGTGCCTTCATGTTGGCTTGTCAACTAAAAGTTGGCAGAAACTCATCATGTCAACTAAGGGCAGGGTCTCAGTGTCTGTTAAAATTGACACCAAATGCCAATAAAAACAAGTGCCTAAACTCTCAACATCTATCAAAAGTGCAACCAAAAGACAATAAATTATGTGCCTAATATTTAGACTTGAACCCAGGACACCAACCAGCAACTTCCCTCAGCAAAAATATTGCAGAAATTCCTCATGACACCTCATACTGATGGATTCTTTCATACTGAACACACAAAACTTTTAATGATATCTGCATTAATAAAATTGATCTGGAGTGAGATCAATCTAATAACCCTTTTCTTTCTTCTAGGACTCATGGTTTGGCATTGACAAACATTCACTTGAACAGATCAAAGCACAGCCAGATCTGTTCTTAAAAGGCTGTTGACCATGATGGATATTGGAATCTGGCCAGAGGTGCTAAGTAGGGGCACAAGCCATTGACCATTCTTTCTTTTTTTCTTTTTTTTCCTTTTTCTAAAGGAAGAAGCCATTGACCATCATCTAGAGACCATGTTAATTATGGTTACAAACATTTTGTGAATTAGCTTACATCAATCTTAGGTTTTGGCTCTGATGCTGAACTTTGGCATGCAAGAATTTGAAAATGCAAAGTCCTAGCTCCTTTAGCAAAATAATGTACATCTATTTACTCAAGATGGTTGATGCATAATGTCAGCTGGCACAGACACAATAGAAACTTCAGACTTGGAAAAAAAATTTTGAAAATTCAGAAATAATTAAAATAAATACAATCAGAAAATATAAAAATCAAATAATAAATAATTAGTATCTGAATATTTTTGTTCATGTAAATTAAGTGCTAAATTTGTGAACGACTCTCATGATCCATACAAAGAGGTTAAGTGCCTGGTCAGAGACCCCCCTACAAGGAAGAAATTCTTGATTGCCAAGCCCTCTTTTTCATCTGGATATGTTTATGGATTTTTATCTTTGTTAATTTAGTGTATCTTCTATGTTGAAACGAGCACAACAGTTTCAAAAAGATAAGCATTAGTAAAAAGCACCATCCTTACCAACTACCATCATTATTTTTTAATTCAAAAGCATTTCTTAAATTAAGAATCAACAATTCAAAATAAAAGCACAAAAAAGAGAGAGAACAAATCAATGTTTGATGGTTCAGAGAATGTTTCCACCAAGTTAGCTTAAAATTTTGATCCAAGAATTGTTATTATTATTATTTTGAATGTAAGGATCCAATAATTATTGACCTTAAAGAATTATAAAAAGCCACATGATGCATCAACAATCAATCATAGACCATGATGCTACGTTAAATAGCAATAACAAAAAAAAAAAAAAAAAAAAGGTTCACATAAAAGAAATAGTTTAACCCTCCGAGGCCAAGCAAAGCCACCTGCTAAAGATTAAATTCACCCAGCCATCAAACGAGGCACAAACGCCACTTCCTTCTTCTTGAGAGAATTATTACTACCAATCAGTCCTCGTAGGTGCGGCACTCGTCGGTCTCGGGGTTATCCTTGCAGTAATTCTCGAGGGGGTCGGAGGAGCACATGAGCTTATCGCGTGCTTGGCTCGCCGCCGCGCGCGCTGAGCTCCTCCACCTCATCGCATGCCGCTACGCACTCCCCGCTCGCCGCGTTGCCTTCGCATGCCTCCTCCGCCTTCTTTATGCTCTCCGCCACCTTCTCCGATATGCGTGGTGGGGTCGATGGTGCGCTCGCCACGGGCACCCTGCGCCGACCCGTGAACGCCCGGTGGCCGCCGGCCCATGGGAGAGGAGCCTCCCATGAAGTGGTTGTACCTTGGGGAAATCCGCCTTCTCGGCGGCAACCCTTGTAGAGGAGAAGCTCGCACCGGCCGGAGTTGTAAGCATAGCTTTCTGCTGTTATTGGTGGGGGTGTGAGCTTGCGTGACAAACTTTATTAGGATGGTGCAATATATGGAGGAGGGGGCGAGGTTGGACAGCAAGGTTACAAGGGAGATGGTGATAAGCTTTGGAGACCACGTCTGGTTCTTATGATCTTGGTAGCCAATGGGAGGGCTCCACATCAGCTCAGTTGTAGATCTTTTTTTGCACTTGCATTGTTGATGTGTTTGGACTCACTGTTGAAGAACACATGGAAGGTCTTCTCTAATCACAGCATGATTGCATGAAATATTTGTCCATAAGCCAGAGGTTAGCAGAAGAACCATTACAGAGTGCCCTCTTGTAAGTTATCGCTGGAAGATTCAGAACAATAACCAAATAAAAATTATGACCAGAAACTAAGAGAGAATAAAACATGTTGATTGTAATGTATGAGGTGCTCGTCATAGGATGCAACATGAGGCCAAGCATGATTAAAAATTAAGACCCCCTCAAGCTTCATAATTTGTTAAACCATTTGAAATATTCATTGACTCATTATTATCCCACCATTCACTTAAGAAAGGTTCAATAAGGGACTGTGTGACTGCTTTGGGGGTTGATAAGGTCTCCTTGGAAAATTATTGTTTGTTCATACTCTTTCTAACAGCCCAAAGGAATTAAACTTTATCCTCTTCATAAGAGGATGGAAGAAATTTCGATTTTCATCCAACTTTCGTTATCTTCATAATAGGTTCTCTAGCTCTTGGGTGGTTAATTAAGAGCATTGTAAACAGAGACAAAGCTGAAGCTATTATTTACTAGCTTTAAGCTCTTGCAATGACCACAAACTTTTGCATCAGGATCCAAGCACAATGTCAATTTTATTATTTCATACCTTCCCAATACCGAGAAATCCCTTGCCTGATTTGCTATAACGCATAACAAGAACATTTTAATTTTTGTGCCACATTACGAAACATTTTGTGTTCATAGTGTACTGTTTCAGAAAGGAACAAATTAGAGTATGGAGGCTCCTTGTCCCAAACTGGTACAATAGTAAAAGCATGATCAGCAAGATTATAAAGCTCAGAATAAAAACGACCATCCAATAGTTATCGATGCTTTTGCTTATATAGCAACCAATTTCATAATCATAATATAGTTCAATAGTATTTTTCTTCTCATGCCCCCCACTTCCAAAGCTCATCTTTCTTTCGCATGTCTTACATTTTTTTTTAAAAAAAAGGGAGTTCTTTCGCATATAAAATCCATGAAACTATTTGCACTGCAGAGTATGATGCTCAAGATTCACCAGAGCTCATGTTCCAGAAGCCTATTTCATGTTCAAGAACAGATATGAAAGCCTCTTCAGCCTTTCTGACTACATCACCTGGTGCCTTCTCGAGGCATCTATCTGCAATTTTCTGAAGAGAGAGACAATACTCGTTGAAGTGGGCATTACCCCATCTTTTGCAGGTCTCCACAAGCTCTGCTGGGGTCTTGGAATCACTTGCGATGCAAAGAGAGAAGCTATCCTGATACACAGTCTCGATGGCCCAAAAGGCAGTGATGACCACAGCATAATCAATCTCTGGTAGCATCAAACTTTGCAATAATCTGTGTTGGAAAACTAGACAGTGAGTGTTTCAAACAAGTATTATGATGTAATCACATTCATGCATCCATTTTTAAGAGTTATTTTAATAAAGTATGACAATATCTGCTGCCATGCTACTACCAATGAAACCCATATAAGTCGTGCATAAGAAGGTACCTGCAGTATTCTAGATTAGCTTTTTGGGGAGTGATACCACCTAGATGAACATCCCATTTGGAAGCTTCCTTTTTAAACCATGACAATTCATCATTCAAAGAAGCTATTCCACCTAAGATTACTTCTACATCAGAATTATCATCCGAGTCCTTCCAAGCTTTTAGCAGAACACTTGCTACAAATGGGACAAATTCCCTGACGAATATATAATCCTGGCCCTGCACATTTTACACAAAGACTAATTGCATAAGAAAATGTCAAAGACTTATAAAAGCTTCAATATCCCATGTAAGGAACAAAATAAACCCCCACATTATGGAATTTCAAAAGCAGGTTTTGCAAATATATTTGTCTGCAGTCCTAAATGCACATGGTTTCTATTGCAGATCAGTTCACGAGATGCATATTGGATGATATTATTGGAACACGGCCCCTTAGAGTAACTTGATCCAGTGAATAAGATATAATGAAGTTGTTCCACCTGGACCCCATCTAATGGGCGTTGGCTCATTGATAGAGAGTGACTTCTTATAAGCAGATGTTTAGACAGAACAGCTACTCTACTAGTAACGAAGAACGAAGAAAATTTGAAACATTGACCAACTATAAAGTACTGTCAAATGCTAATTAGAAGAAGAAAAAAAGTTCATCCAGTTCACAAGGCTCCCACCATGCTAAGGTTTGGGGTGGGTCAAATGTATACAGCTTTACCCATGTGCAGAGAGGCAATTCTTCCCATCACTCAAAGAAAAAGTCTAATGATTAAAAAAAATAAGTGCATATCCATTTTTGAATTTCAATAAGGACACGATTGAAAGATTATTGCGGTTAGTTCTCCATGTAGCGCAAGGGAGGTGGATGTAACTGTCTTTCAACATGTATTCCAAAATACAGATATTAGTTATCTAGGAAGCTCTTGCATTACTTCTTGCTCAAAGAACATATTGACTGTTCCAGGATAACATATTTGGATTTCAAAACCTAGCTCTAGGGAAAACTGAAAGTCCAATGTGCACTAATACTTTGGAGTGTTCACTACGTTCAGCACATTTGCATACATCACTGCCTTTATTGTTTCATTACCTTTATATGAGACAGAAGATATTTAACTCTTGCACAAGTTTTTTTCCAGATTCCAATCCTTTTCTGATGTTACAATAAGAAAAGCATCAGTGTGATTTAAGACTCAAATAAATTTTTCATTGGATAACCCAAAATTAAACCAAAACATAGCAAATTGGAATTTGATGATGTGGGACATGTAATTATTAAGTCTTTACCAAGACTGAAGTCCAATAGAGTATATTGAATGTTTTCAGATGTTATTCTGACTGGAGAAATAATAATTGTTAGAGGTAAAATTCATCACTACTGGAGCAAGATGGATCAAATGAAAGATTGCTTATGTGTTTTTTTGTCATTGCATGCCAACGATCTTCAGTATAGAAGTATAAACAGCCAAATTAAAGGTGGCTGTGTTAAATCTGAAATTGCATGAAACCTTACCCCATGTCAAACTTGTTACAGTAAAATCTAGAATAAATTTTTTGCTACGTAATGGAGATTAAGCCCAGAGACATTGATTGAAAAAGAACTCAAAAGTGTTGACACCTAGCAAAGTTTGTGGTGCTTGCCCAAAACATGTTCTTTGATGCGAGCGTAATGATGCACTCCTTTTTTAGAAGAAAAATTTTGAGGGTTCGTGAAACGTTACTCCGAAAAGAATTCTAACCTAAATAATCACCACAATTTGCAAACACTTGATGACATACAACTCTTTGCAAGAGGACCACCCAGGAAGTTGCATGCAAAAACAAAGATGGATAACTTTAAAATTCCCAAATTATGGATTCTTTCTTGCAAGCACGGCAACGTATTAAACCCAAATGTGTAATAAGATAACAGAAAACGATCCAGAACTGATACTCCTAACAGAAAACTTTCAATCACAATGCACTCGATCAAAACATAACCGATTGTTAACCTCAACTTCATCAACAGTTTTCTCGAGCAATTCAAACTTCAAAGTCACGTGAGACAGGATCAAAATGAAACATGGACACTTTTCTTAACAAAGTAAATTATGAACAAATTCCAAACATGGTTAAAGCTCTTCAAATACTTCAATACATAGAACAGACTCGAGTCGATAACATGACAGAACCGGGGGTAGAGGCAACGTCCGGCGGCGAGGTAAGGATGGGAAACGGGTAGTATACCCGCAACCCGAACCCGTCCAAAACCCGATTACAAAATTAACGCAAAAAAAAATAAAATAAAAATTAAAAAAAAAATCCCAAACCCGTCGCATTTAAAATTGGTAGCCCGAACCCGCCCGACTTATCCTTGAGAATAGAACTCCATGGATTGAAAATTTTGTAGCCAAAGAATAATCCTTTCAATCGAACATCCCAAACCCTACACAATATCAGGTTTCTACCAAGATTAAGCTCTTAAAAAACTCAAGGGACCAATCATGTGCTCGAGAAAAAATCTCAACCAGAATCTAAGAAATCCCTCCGATCTCCCTTAGGTGCTCTCCTTCCCCGAATGAAATGAAAAGAAAAAATTTTAAAAAGTCAAAGCCATCACTTTTGTTTCCTGGGATGATGCGGTGGAAAGAACAACCTGATCAAGTGGATTGGATGACGAAAAAATTATACGAAAATAAACTTTTATAAGTTGAGATAATTTATAAGTTTCAGAACAGATATTATTCTTTTAGAAAGGGAAGAAGACGAAGAAGAAGAATAAGCGGAGTTTACGAGCCATCGCTTGAAGGCGGAGATGTCGACGGTTCCGTCTCGGATGCTGAGGACGAAGGGGTGCCGAGTCACCCGATCGTACATCAGACGGTGATGGTCTATCCACGTGGCGGTCTTCCCCCTCCCATCGTCGAGGTTTCTGCCGTCCATCCGTCTCGGACTCCTACCGAGAGCCTCCTCCCGTCGACTACCAGGCGGGGTTCTCCTTGAGGTCAAGAGTAACCGGGATTTTTCAAAAAAAAACAAAAAAAAACAAAAGGGATAGGGCCATATGGGAGTTAAATCCGGTGTACCTAACCTGCGGATCCCATTCTATCCATAATATTCCATACATTTAAATTTTCTTAATCTTTTCCGTCAATCTAATACAACTAAGATACCGTTTAGTAAAATAAAAATAAAAAAAAATTCAAATCTTGATCTCGTTCAAACCAATCCTTCCACGGAAGATGCTCAGATTTTCATAATTTTTTTCATCAATAGATGGGTTAGTCAACTCCGTACTATTAAAATATCGATCGATAAAATGAAAATAAAGAAAGAAATCTAAATCCTGATCTCTCGTACAAATTAATTATTGCCGATTACAAGAAAGGTTGGAGGATATGGAACCTTGTTACATGGGATAAAGAGAAATTCATGGAGATTGACCGATTTCTTTGAATTTAAAATGCTTGGTCGATCTCCGCTTTAGGCGCCCATTTAAAAGTGACGTGGCTGATGATGTGGCGTTACTGGTGGCTGCTTTGTTGGCATGGTGATATGGAATTCCAGCTTGGTGGACCAACGTCTTGATTTGAAAGCTCCAAGTGATTTGGTGAACCTCAACTTGAAGTAGCTTGGACTTGATTTAAATAAACCTAATGGAACTCTAATTGAGTTCTTATTTGAACCCAGATTGAGACAGGACATAATTACAGGACTCGATTGGACATAATTACATGATTCATGAAATTGAAACTAAGTAATTACAGGACTCTTGAAAGTAAATTGTCCTTTACAAGAAAAATCTAACATAGTGATCTTCGATCCAAAGTGGAATCAGGTTAACCTTATTTGAGCGGGGTTTGGTCTCAAAAATTAATTTCTCAATTTAATTGAGTCATCTTTTGGATCACGTCTCAAATCCATAATCTGTTGAAAGCGAGATAAAATCTCTACTAACCAGAATACCATTTTAGTGATGAGCTGGAATCATCTAGAAAGATGATGACCAACTGGAACCAGGATTGGTTGCCATAAAACCAGACAGTAAGTGATTTTGATGAATTAGGTTCATTTACCTAAAAATAATCATGTCCATCCTGGACCATGATAATTTAAATTATATTTGAATGAAAAATCTAATTCATTTCAAATATTGGTTGGGTTTGGATCATTAATTACATTGATCCCAACTCAAATCAACTTGAGCCGGTCTGGGGTTGATATATTATGTATTTGTAAATTAATATATTATATACTTTATGATACTATTTAATTTAAAAACTATTTATATATTAATAAATAATTGCATGTGGTTAGCTATTGTTTTGTGTTATTTAACTAGAGATAGATGTCAAATGCTTCGCGCAAAAGAAAATAGATGTGATTCTAAACCAATTTCCATATTATCAATAATAATCAAAATCAATACATTGACATATTTTCTCCTTTTTTAAAAAATTATATATTTATATATTCTTTTTTTGATAAGCCGGATGATCCCTACTATAACTGTCTAGCATGAATATATCCAAAAAGATTAGAAAAAAGAATATCCCGGAACGGAGCAGGAAAATCTCCCACGTCTGTCCACAAAATATGAACACAATGATCAGCCATAAATGAAGCGACCCAATCAGCCGCTGAGTTCACTTCGTAATACACATGACAGATCATAAACACCGTACAAGCCTACTGCAACATGGCAATATCTCAAAGCAAAGGATGCCTGATGTCAGACCTGACGGTGCCCTAGATCCACGAGACCATCATGGTCGAGTCACCCTCAAGGATCAAAAAGTTTGCATGTAACTCTCTGGTGGTATAGACAATTCCAACCCACGCGCCACTCAGCTCGGCAGCAGGGACAGTCGGGTCGTGGAGATACCTTCTCTCCATGGCCACAAGATGGACGTATAACCACGGATGACAAAGCTTATACCATCCTGTCTACCCCTGACGCTCCCATCAAATTAACCTTTAAAACCTGTGGAGGAGGGGGCTCCCAAAATAAGAAAACCTACCAAGGAACTCCAGGAGCAATGCAGGAACCCTAGATCTCCGTGGTCATGAAGGTGGCTATCATCATGTCCTGAGCATCAGCGCGGGCAGGGGCGAACCGCCCGGGGGGGGCAAGGGGGGGCCTTGGCCCCCCCTAATTTTTTTAAAAATTTTTTATAAGTTAATTTTTTTTTGTAAATTTTTAAATATATACAAGAATGGATCGTCGGGAGGGCAAGGAGGTCCCTCGGCCCCCCCTAATTTTTTTATTTTTTTTATAAATTAAGATTTTATGTAAACTTTTAAATATATATATATATATATATTTGGTCCTTCTAAATTTGGGGATATTAAATATAATTTGAAGAATCTTAAAAAAAATTAAAATAAAATAAATACTATAAATCAACTTTTTCTACTTGAAAGTTGGATCACTACCAATTTTATTTTTTATTTTCATTAATTTTTTTAAATAATTTTTTAGGAGAAGACATAATTTTTTTTTGTTATTTAACCAGTATCTGTCTCCATAATTCACCATGGTCGAAGCCACTGCACGCAGTCAGCACCATTCCATTCGCCATACCGATGGATAAAATGACGGCCGAACTTGTCATGTGATACGATCAACAGAACGCTCCCATGACGAGACCAGGCGGTTGTGCATACACAAGATCGAATACCATCGATGCACTGGCCTATGACTGCCATCTCGATGGCCTTCGTTAGCCTCGCTGCACTGACGAACATTGCATCTTAGCGATGGATGCATCGCATACCATAATTGGATCTTGAAGGGCATGGACGGGTGGGCGCCCGTCATGCCTCAGGCTCCCACCAATGCTACTGCACTTATACCCCATCATCTTTGGTACTATCATCTTGTACAGCGCCAACGGTACTCAGCGTGAGCTGCCACTATTATGGCCAGTGCACGCGCATCCCCTATGAGTCCGTGACATTTATTATTTCTTCCAGTTTCAACTACTACTATCAAGAAAATATTTTCAAAAATAAAGATTGTCAAGACCAGATTATGCAACAAATGAAAGATAATTTTTTTATTGATTATTTAGTCACTTATATCGATAAGGAGATAGCTAAAAATTTTATGGTACATTCAATTATTAATGAATTTAATCTTATGAAACAAGATAAATATAATTTAAAAAATATTTATAAAAAATATTTAAATTAATTTTAATTATTTATTAATATTTTATATTTTTATATTTTTTTGGGATCCCTAAGAAAAGTTGGTGTGGTCCGCCCCTGAGCACGGGCAACCTCAAACACAACTCTGGGCGGACGCCTCCTAGAGTCAAACACGAGGACATTTCTGGAAAGTCAAATATGCTAAATAATATAAGCCATGAGAATTCCAGAAGCCGTGGTCATCTGATCTGTAGCAGAATGCCGTAAAAGATCCAAAAAGGTATGAACGGAGACCACAAGCTGTATAGAAAGGCTGTCAAACTTTGCTAAATGCCACACTTGAGAAGATTGTGGGTGAAGAAAGAGAACATGGTCCATTGTCTCCTCGTCATGGCCACATCCCAGATAGGTAGATGGAAGGTGCATCCCTATAAAGATAAGAAGAGATCTAGTGGGTAGGCACCTCTAAGTCACCTTCCATAGAAATAGCCTAACCCTCGAGTGAACACCCAACTTCCAGATCCAGGTGGTATCCAGAATTGTATGAACCTCCTTGCGATACAATCGATGAAGATCCGATAACACTAGCCTCAAGAGGCAAGAAGATCTCTAGACCCTAACATCAGAGATTGGGTGAAGGGGTAAAGCAATAGAGAGTACTCGGATGCCAAGAATATCATTGAATGTGTTGGTCACCCGCATCGGGTCCCACTGATTACTAGCAAGAAGGAACAAGTCAGATATGGAAATAGTGTACGGGATATCCACACTGACAAAGGTAGGCCATCCGAACAAAGAAAGATCAGCAATCAATGGATCAAACATAAAACTGACAGAGTGACCATCACCCAAAATCCAAGTCACCGAGGAAGCACATAAGGAGCCCTGGCAACCACCTCCCTCCACATAATGGAGGCAGTCATACCAGGATAAGACTCCACCCCCAAGGGCAGCAACCCATATCTAGCTCTCATCATCACAGTCCACATACTGTCCGGGCACAATAAAAAATCTGGTAACATGTGTCGCTAATAAGGCCTCCCTTCTAGTGATGAGGGACTGGATACCAAGGCCCCCCTCCACGACATGCTGACAGACCTCCCTCCAACCAAGGAGATAAATACGATGCCTAGCAGGTCCAGCATTCCAAAAAAAAGTTCTGATGTGCTGCTCCAATCTTGCTATGATAGTTTTAGGTATAATGGCATTAGAAAGCATATAAACAAGAATGGAGCTCAGAACTGACCTAACCAATGTGATCCCGTCCATGAGAGATAACACTCTTCCCTGCCAACCATCCACTCGTTCCTTGATAGCTTTCATAAGGTGAGTACAATCAGCCCTCCTCAATCTACCCCCAGTAATAGGAACACCCAAATAGTGCAACGTTCCTCTGCTCTCAGCAATCTCCAAGATGTGTCGTATCTGGTGCCTGAGCTGGGTGGGCATCTTCGGACTGAAGTGAACTACAAATTTTTGAAGATTGACACTCTACCCAGAGGAAAAGCAATAGTCTTCCATGATCATTCAAAGTCCCAGAGCAGAAGATGCTGTTGCTCTACCTAGTAACAAGCAGTCATCTACAAAAAGAAGATGCAAGATCGGTAAAGCTTCGGGAGCAGGGACGTAAGGATCAATCCCCCTCCCCCTCATAGCAGCCTGCAGAGCTCAGGACAGAGCATCAGCACAAATAACAAATAGGTATCGGGATAGAGGGCATTGCCATAGACCAATAGTAAAAGTAAAGAAATCCTTAGAAGTTCCATTAATAAGGATGGCAAATGAAAGTCCCTCGACACAAGCTAGAACCCATGAAATCCAGCAGGGATGAAATCCAAACTCCAGCATAACCCTCTCCAGGAACCTCCAGTGCATGTAATCATATGCCCACTCCATGTCTAGCTTAATAGCCATAAGGCTAGATGGATCGGGGCATGGCCAAGGTCATGCATAAACTCTTGAGCAATCAATATGTTGTCAGTGATGGAATGACCATCGATAAAAGATCATGTTCTAGACTGATGAGATGCGGGATAAAAGGCTTCATTCTAATGACCAAAAGCTTAACACAAATTTTATATAATGTATTATATAAGTTGATGGGTCTAAAATGACCGAGCTGGGAAGCACCATGATGCTTAGGGATTAAGGTCAGAAAAATCCTCTTCCACAGCTCTAGCATCTATTTATGAATAAAGAAGTCCTGCACAGCTGCCACTAGATCTCCATGGATGATGGACCAATAACATCTGAAGAACATAGGAGAGAAGCCATCAGGACCAGGAGCCTTGTCTTCGGCCAAGGACCACAGAGCTCTTCGAACTTCAACCTCAAACACTGGCTTGATAAGTTGCTGATTTTGCTGCTCAGAGATTATGTCAGAAGGTGATGGAATCATAAAAGAGTCAGCGACCCCCACTGGCACAGTCCACCTCTACCTGAAGAACTAAGTGATCTCCTCCCTAATCTCATCATCATCCTCCAACCACCTCCTACCCAAGCTCTGTATCATCCGAATCTAGTTCCTCTGCCCCCTGATAATTGTAGCTTGGTATAAAAACCTGGTGTTCCTGTCTCCCTCCCTGAGCCATTGTGTCCTGGATTTCTACCTCCACAAAGCCTCCTGCTGGCGAAGTAGAGTGATGGATGGTGAGCTGGCCCCAAAGATAAACCAGATCAACCTCGGATAAACCCCCATCCCTTTGCTCACGCTCCTGGACCTCCATGATAGATCTCTCCACCATCTCCAGATTATGAAATATATTGCCAGCCTCCACTCTATTCCATGACAACAACTGCCTCCTAACCAGATCCAGCCTACACGAGATATGATATTTGGCATCCTCAATCCTCCACACCTCCCTAATTATCTTCCAGGAGTGGGGTAAGCCAGCCAAAATTTTTCAAATATAAAGGGAGCATGATAGGGGGTTGCAACATCAGTGGATAAAAGAAGTGGACAGTAATCAAAGGCAATCCTCGATAAGTGCCACATAGAGAAGTTCGAAATGCCACTGTATCCAGCAAGGAGTTGCATAAACTCTGTCAATTCTTTTTCAGACTCTAGCACTCTCGACATGGTTGTTGCACCAAGTGAATGGAGGTCCCACGAAGCCAATATCAAGAAGGCCATTGTCCTAGAGGAAATGGCCAAAGTTTATTAAAGCAGTGTCTTCCACAAAAGGTCACCCTCCTCTCTTGTCCTTAGATCGAAGAATACAATTAAAGTCATCAGCGACCATAGAAGAAATACTTTGATGAAGCAGAGAGGTAACCTCATACCACAAGATCCTCCATTCCCTATAATTTGTGCTTGCATAAATACCAGAAAGTAACCAAGTAAGACCATTAGATTCAATAATAACAATAGGTACATGCCGGGCGCTATGGTGAAAAACATCCACTTTAGCTATCCCATGATCCTAGGTAACAATAATGCCCCCCGATAGGCCCTAGGCTTCAACAGCGTAAAAACCCCAACTCATATAAAAATGATAGCGAATACGGTTCAAGCCTGAACCAGCAAGTCTTGTCTCTAAAAGGACACAGAGTTTAGGATGATACAATTGCCCTAATCTTCGAAATGTTGATTAGAAGGAAGGTTTCCCCTCCTCCCAAATATTCTACACTAGAACCCTCATTAAATCAAATCATCAGTTTGGTGAGTGCCTGATGATTCCCCAGGCACACCACTTCCTCCATACCTACTGTCCTTCACCCCCTGTTCCCCCACCTTAAACAAAGCATTCTTTACTTTGGCAGCCACCTCCTCATGGAGATGTTCAGGTTCTTTTGCTTTCGGCACCTCCTCCCCTTCCTTTGGTAGAAAAGTGGCATGTCCATGATCCCCCTGTAGCTGGTCTCTTGCAGCCTGGGAGAAGGAAGACACCAAGCCACCTGATGAAGCTTCACCCATTTGTGTGGGAGATACCCCACACCCCTTACTTTCTGCTCCAAACTAAGGGGCCTGTAATCGTTAGTCCCCTCGTCTTGAACCCCATTCACCATGCCCTTAACCGCAGTAGTGAGACCTCTATTTTTCCCTACATGACCTCCAGTCGGTGTAACTCAGGCTGAAGACGAACCTCAACATGTAGGTCAGATTATGGGGTTGTATCACGAGAGCCTGAATCTAAGCCTCCCCCCCCCTCCTCATTGAGCATAGTCACACCTTCCATCTTGGCACCCATAGAGCTCCCATGTTTAGATGCCAGCATAGCTTGAGCAGCCCTCCTCAATCCCGCCATCTGGTGTGCTTCAGGTTCCCGACTTGGAGAAGACCCCACGATAGATTTTGGAGAGTCATCACCCCTCTTTCCAACCATACAAGGTGAAGAATTACTAACTTGGATTGTGGGCGACACCTATGCTAGGGGAGGTACCTCCTTCCCGAACTGTCGGTCAGAGTGTCAAAGAGGAAGCTTTGGTGGGCTTCTAGCTCTCTTCAGCAAAATGGTTCCCATATCAGACATCACAGCATCCCCTGAGCTGGGCTCATCAGGCCAACCTAGTTCCATTGTGTCACCCAATGGGCCGAGGGCACTAAATATTGAGTTTCCCCCTTGTACAGATGCTTCCTCCCTAGCTACTCCCGATCAGTCTCCCGGCGACCTTCGACGAGCTACTTTGCAAGGCTTCTGCCACCCTTCCGAGTCAGGTGGGGAATCCGGTGAAGTCGGCTACTGCGTCGACGATTCCGGAACAGGAGAAGAGGAGTTGAGAACAGAAGAGTTAGGGCTTACCTCCTTCTCCTTCTCAGATTCCTTCCTTCCTTTTGCCAAAGATCTAGGTACCCACATTTGCCGGATGCATGAAGTAACCAACCACGGGCCAAGCCGTGGTCGGCCACCACCATCAATGCCTTCCCCTCCACCATCATGGGAGAAACAGGCTCCAAACCCCTCTCGCCCTCCACCGCATCATATTCTCTGGATGTAACGGGCAATCACTATTATTGGACGAAAGCTCTCCTTCAGAGAACCGACAGTCATCGTCAGCATGGGCAAGCCTTCCACATCTGTAGCAGACTAGGGGGAGATTCTCGTAGATGAATTGTTGCCATAATACTCCCCTTTTCCCCCTGATCACCACACTGGGCTTCAACGGCACCCCTGCATCAATCTCTGCACGGACCCTGGCATACCCTATTTTTTAAAGCAACTCAATGAAGTCATCGACAACCATCGACCTCCCTGCCTCCGTTGCAATGGCCATTATGGCCATAAGAAACCAGAACTCCATGGGAAGGCTCGGGAGGCACATCCATACCATAGTCCACTGGATCAGCTACCGATAGGGTACGAAGTCTGGTTTCCAAGATTGCATCACCAATAACTAGCCTGCCACAAACCATGGCCCACCCTGAATTGCCGCCCCACAGTCCACCTCTATTTTGAACCGAAGGATGAGGTGCTCATCGGCAATGGAGAAGACCTCCGGCTCAAACTCCAGCTTCAGCCACTGCTAGACCCCTTTGCTACCTAATCCATCGGCACCCTCCATCCCAAACTTTGAACGAAGACCGCCACCTTCTCCTAGTTCCTCCGCGACTCCTCCATCATATCCTCTGATAGCTCTAAGACCTTGGAAAAATAACTCTAAAGCTCGTCGATCTCTCCCTCCGTTATTCGGTGAGATGTCCAAGATGGCCCATGCAGAGTGCATTGGACAATCCTCGCCCATGTTCGGCCTTCGTTCGTCTTCCCTGATGATCGTGGACTGCTGCCTCTGGATTTTTCTCCCTCCTGTTATCCTTCTACTGTGGTGTGGTCACCTCTCTCCCAGCAATTTCACCCAGCACCTGTTCGCCTGAAAGCCACTCACATATTCTTTAATTAATATTTTTATACAGCACATATAAAAAATATTATTAATTTTTGCTAGATACCTTTTTATTATTTGAAAACTGAATTGTTATTGATTAGATTTAAGTAGAGCATACTAAGCACATAGTGTACATTTTCTTTTCTTTTCTTTTTTTCTTTTTTTTTTTGATAAAGCAAAAAGGGGGGAGAGGAGTTAGACCCCGGGCATGGCCACCCCCAGACGGTCTCCCACCCCAGCCAGGGAATGTTCAATATATGGTGCATATTAATTTCTTTTCAATTTTTTTAAAAATCTAATTTTTAAACATAATTTAGCAATAAAATAACTAAATTGTAATAAATAGGATATTTCAATAGCCATATTTTGTTTCCCATTGAGCAATTAACTTTAATGGCAAGGTGGTTTGAGAGAGTAGACCGATCTTTGAGTGTTTTTCAGAAGGGAGAAGCTAGAGTGACGAGCTACTGGCTTTTGTGTGGATGTGATGTGGCCGAGTGTGGAGGTCTATTTGTTCAATAGCATCGAATGATATATATTATGTTGGGTTCATCGTCCAAGATTTATAAGGTTATTTTTATTACTCGGTGAAAAACACAACTAAAATTACTTGATTTTTTGAATGTATTACATTTTAAGATTATAGGTTAACAAACAACTTTGTTACTCACCGCTAGGACGGTAACCAATTGGTAGAGATTTAAATTCATATCTCTCCGATCACGGGTTTAAACATGATCTTGTGGATGACTTGATTAAATCCAAAAATTTTATAGGACAGATGACCGGGATGGTGAGAGAGCGCACTACTCCGATGTCTTAGTGATATCGGGCTGACATACTCACCAGTGATAGAGAGGGTGAGCAAAAAATATGGCCCATATCAAACATGGTCTAGTGGGGTTGGAGCCCAGTATGGGATAGTTATACCAGAAATTTATTTTCATTTTTTTTTACTTTATAAAAAAAAATAATTTTGTTACTCTATGTCTTAGCATCCAGAAATTTGCATAACAACTTCATTGCCGTATGTCTCAACATCCAAAACTTTGCTGCCATGATGTTTTTGGGTGATTCACTGTCGAATCCGGTGATTAGGCAGGATAAATTTGGCAACCGTAAAACTTTATAGTTGTTTACTCTTTATTCTTTCCTTTCATCCTTTTATTTTTTATTTTTTATTTTTTTGGGATGAAACATGGCTCGGAGGCGGCATTAATATATAAATATGGATGACAATTTAATCTGGTCAAGTCAAATATAAGTCGGATTAAAAAAATTTTGACTTGAGCTCAACCTGTATATTAAACGAGTTATAATTTAAAATCTAAACATGATCTATTTAATAAACATGCAATCCGATCCAATCTATTTTAATTTATTTATTAAATAGATAATATGCTAACCTGACTTGATCCGATCTATTTAACCCGTTTAATAATTAAATTATTTATTTATGCAATTCAACTTGATCCAATCTATTTAATAAATAGATAATATGTTTACCCAACTTGAGCCGATCTGATCCGATTCATGTATTAAATGGGTTAAATAGGTTAGAGCTGAAAAACATGAACACGATCCATATATTAAATGGATTAAACGGGTCAACTTATTTTATGATACAAATATGTTTATTTTAAATTTAAACATGTTTATGGTGGATCGAATATAGATCGGGTTATAAATTGTGATAATCATGTATATGAACATGGTCATTATAAGCCTTGTGCCCAATGCTCTAGAATAAGAAGAGAGACAATTAAAATACAAAGTGTGATACGATGCAATACATCTCACTAAAATTACGAAATAACTATTGTACAGTCCAAGATCCATACCAACTGTGGACATATATGGAAAGCCGAAAACTATAATGTTAATGAAGTAATAAGTAAAGCATATTGGGCCAACACAACCAATTATGGTATATAAGGCATGGATTATTTGATAAAGGAAATGTAGTTGGCTAATAAGTGAGAAAAGAGTGCTCACAAGGAAACACTTGGTTACTCCTTGGCCGAGAGAGAAAAATAGAAGAGGAAAAAATAATAATATGAATCAAAGTTAGTACTTCCTCCTAGTTAATTTTTTTTAAAAAAAACACAGAAAGTATAAATATTTGCAAATCTATAATTTTTTCTTTTTTAGAATAAATAATTTTTTTTAAAAAAATAAGATGTTTAGTAAGTCTTTTATAATTTTTATTTTACTCTTCTAATAACAAAAGAAAATCATAATATTTTCATTATTTTCTATTCTTCTTACGATATATGTATGTACATGTATATGTATGTATATATGTATGTATATATACGTACATACATTTTCATACATATATATGTGTATATATATACATACGTATATATGTGTATATACATACATACATATATATATACATATATATATATATATATATATATATGTACTTGGAGGGACGGATCACATCAATTTTTTTAGGGGGCCAAAAAAATATTAATCTATCTTAAACAGTATTCCCTTATCAAGTTGTTCATAAACTTTATCTAATCAACTTAAATAATCCGAAATATTAATTATATTTACTTTATCATGCCATAACTTTCACATATTCTATGTTTTTCCATATTGTTTAGTATTTCAACTCAAAAAAAAAAAAAACGTTACGCGTAACTTCTCATTTTTAAAAATCCCATCCTTAATATAATAAGGAATAGTTGTACCAAAATTATTAGACTAAGTGGCTTACCGTTATTATTGAGGAGTAAAAATTTTAGAAGATGACCAAGAGGTTGTTATTAAAGGGGTGCCGTCGGCTCCGGCATCGCCGCGTTGAACTATGAGAGGAACCAAGAAAGAGTCGCCGTCGAAGAAAGGAGACGGCAGATGGTCGAGATGGGGTTTAGAGTCTTTAGACTTCGAGATTTTGGAGTTGAAAGAGATGACTGGGGTCGGCCGTCAATGAAGGAGATCGCAGGTAGGGTGGTGTCGCGATGGATGGGTGCAACGGGTGCCCTGTCAGGGGCACCGCGGCCGGCGGGTGGGATTTGGTTGAGCTTCAAAATTTTGGAAAAGGAGATTACTAGCTGCTGTGGTGGCCGTCGATGAAGGAGACCTGTGACAGATGGGCTGGCACTGTGACGAGTGGGGTCAGCGGGTGCCATATCAGGTGCGGTGGTGGTCGATGCAATCTGGTTTGGACTTCAGGATTTTGGAAGAGAAGGAGATGGTAATCGGCGACGCCTCTTAGATTCATCTTTTTTTCTAACAAGATTTTTTAGAATTTTTTGGTATATGGAGAATTTTTTTATCCAATTTTATTTTTAAAGTCTTTTTATTTATTTTTTAATAGTTATTTTAAAAAAAAATTAAGAGCAGCCGAATATCTATTTTATATTAATTTATTTTTTTAAAAAAACTCGATTAAATTCAGTATTTTTAAAAATAAATTTATCCATTTATATATATATATATATATATATATATATATATATATATAACTATTATCCTTATTTGTTTTGAATCTATTTTAAGCTGGAAGGAACCGGTCTCGCTAAAGTTGAGTCTGTGTACCTTGTGGACTGTAGTAAATTTTTGGAGTGCAGTGGATGGAGTGAATTGCAACGAAGTTTCGCCAGCTTTGCGGGGAAGCAAAGTGAAAGAAGTCAAAAAAAAAAAAAAAAAAAAAAAAAAAAGGAAAAAAAAAAAAATCTTACGGATATTTTGGTAAGCGAAAGGAGCAGCAATAATAAAACAAATTTAAAAAAAATAAATTAAAATAAAATTCACATTTTTCGGCTAATTGGGAAAAAGTGAACTTTGCGGGAAAGTAGCCTCCGTTGGTCCAGACCTCCCCAGTGAGAATCTTTTTTAGGTTGACGAAACAAAAGAAGAAATTAATCTGCATAAAAAAAAGGAAATTATTGCGAGGATATTCTTTAAAAAACGAAAAAGTAGCGGTGTCGTCTAAGCCACCGGCCCCCAGAGGCCATCATCTATTATGTTCCTTCCAAAAGTCTGCCATCGCTTCTCTCTTCTCTACCCCTCCTCCTCCGGCTCCTCTCTCCGCTCCCTCTCCCGCGAGCTCTCCTCCGTTCCGTCGATCCCCGCGCCCGGGCTTCTTCGGTTCGCCCGCAAGAAGCCGGCGAAGCCTATGGCCTTCCGCGCCGCCTCCGCTTCCTCCAGGCTCTCCAGGCTCGCCCCCTTCGCCTCTGCCGTGGAGAATGGCGCTGGGGATCCCAAGGGGTCGAGTGCTCCCTCTTCCCGCCCTGAAGAGGACGAAGGTACGCACGGCTGAACTCTTAGTTTTCTCCCGATGCTTTTCTCGATCTCGATTTTTTATTTTCTTGAAAGAAAAAATCGTGCCTTTTTGCTTTTGAATTAGACCGTGATTTGCTTTTGGATTAGATTGTGGCTTCAGAGATGGGTTTTTATTAAAATATTAATTGTTGCCAAGAAAGACCACTCCTCATATTACTTCATCGACTTTTTATTTGTTGTGGTATCTTCTCTCGTGCAAAATATGGATTTCATCATTGTTGATACTACGATAAAGAAAAAAATAATCAATAAAGCATGGAAGACTCCATTACGAGAAAAAAATAATTTTAGATGAGAACTCTTACTCTCAATCCTGAATTATTTTTCTTAACAAAAAACTCTATATATTTTTTTTAAGCTCTCAACTCTAAAAAAAAACTCTGAAATCTCTATGGGCTTTTTTCTGCCACTCTTTGCAACCATCTGGAAGCTGGATCTTCATGCCAGTTCCTGGCCCCCCTTTTTATAATCTCAGGGATGTCTCCTTCTCGAAGAGCATTTCAATAGAAAACCATAAAATTAATTCACATCGAAAAAGGATTCCGATTCATTTTCCAACTCCTGTTTAACTCTTATAAAAGTTTTTAACCATCAGATCTGCACCAGATGCTTGGCAAATCATTTTTATCAGTGCTCAGATAATGTCGACATCTTTGTTGACTGCCCGATCATACACATGGATTGCTGTGGGCCGTCAGGTGGTGCAAATCAGAGTTTGGAAAGCCTTCATCAAATCAGCATCGCTCTGAGCCATTGGATCTCGTCGAGGATCGTATGCCATCATCCGATTGTGTAGAGAAGAACCAGCAAGCTTGTGAGCTGCAATGAAAGACCACGGTAATAAATGTCGGGGACCGTGCCAGCCCATCCTGATAGACCGTGCTATGGTTTGCGCGCGCTGCAGGCCTGGGTTTGCTGCAACTAGGCTTTGACTTATGGACCGAATCAAGATGCTAAATCTAGCAACCTTTATCTCTGCTCGATGTTCGGCCTTTATTTGACTTTGAAAATTCTTGAATGATCTTATCTCATGTTCTCAAACAAATACTTGCTGTTCATGGATGAGCAAACATGAAAGTCAAGTTAGATTACTTGATTCTATCTTTGTTATGTGCTGTATTCATCTTGACCTGAGATTTGCTTGAAAAAGCTTTCTACGATGATAAAAACTTCACCATGCGATGTTGCCTGTCGTCCTTTCGAGTCTCTTATCTCGTATTCGATCAATTTATTTTTGGAGTTTCATCTCGTGCTAGACTCCTATCTATATCAGGAACTTCATCTTGTACTGAACTTTTGTTAAGAAATAGTATCCTCCATGTTTCTTTCCTTATAAAATAATTTTATTGCCATGGATAATCTTGAGGATTTTATCACCGACTCTTCACATGTAGCCATTTGAATCTAGTTTATTCAGTGAGATTAGATTTTTATTGAAACTGGGTATGTATCAGATCTCGTTCAGTTTTCTCAATATTTCATCATGAAGCTTTAAGTTACTATCCCTTCATTCTTGATCGTACAGCTCGATCCGTCTGGTAGGTGAACAATATCCTCTCTATTTTCTAGAGAGTCAAACAACTTCTTTCTCTAATATAGATGATATGAATATGCAAAATCTAGAATTCACTTCTAGGAAGAAGAAGATATTTCATTGGATACCATAAGCTCATCATCTGGGAATTCTGATACCGGTTGTTGTAGTACTATATACATTGATATCACTTATTGGAAAATTTCTCGTAGAGATATGTATTTTCATTTTCAAGATCACGATGTCGTTGTTGATGCTGTAAGAGAAGGAAGAAGAAAAAATAAAATAAAAAATACAATCAATAGGGCATGCAAAATCTTATTATGAGAAAAAAATGATTACTTACAAGATAAGAACTCGTATTTTTAATCCCGTATAATATTTTTCAACGAGAAGTCCCAAATTTCTTACAAAACTCTTAACTCTCAAAGAGACTGTAGCCCCTGTAGGCTCTTTGCTACCACCCTCTGGAAGCCCTTTTAATCCTTACACTGGTTTTTGGCCCGTCTGCCCCCTTTCATAGTCTACAGGACATCTCCCTATCGAAGAACACTTCAATAGGAAACCAGAGGTTCAATCCATGTCAGAAAAGGACTCCAATTCCTTTTCCAACTTCTATTTGACTTTCTAGAAGCTTCTAACCATCTGATCTGCATCAGATGCGCTGCAATTCATGCTCATAGCACCTAGACATGGTCGACATCATCACTGGCCATTCGATCATGCACATAGGTTGCCGTGGATCGTCGAATACACAAATCAGAGTCTAGAAAGCCTTCATCAAACTGGCATTGCTTCGAGTCGTTGGATTTCATTGAGAATCATGCATCATCGTTTAATCGTGCAGAGAAGAACCAGCAAGCCTATGAGCTATGATGAAAGACCATGGCAATAAATGTCGTGGACCGTGCTAGCCCGCCCGTCCTGGTGGATTGTGCAGAGGTTTGCGTGCATGGACTGTGTAGTTGCTAGGCCGCACGCTCGCCTGGGCCACGTTCATGCATGCTGTGGGCCTAGGTTTGGTGTGGCTGAGGCACTAGACCTAGCATTGTTGACTTGGCTCTTTCATTTTCCTGAAGAAAGATCATAGCTTTCTTTGCTTTTGGAATAGATTGTGATCTAGGTGTTGGTTTTTGAGAGTGCCCATTTGGTGTTTGTTTAATGTTTTGGAATTTGGAATCTAGAGCAAATATCCGACTTTCAAAATCATTGTGCAGTTTTCTTTTCTTTTTTTCCCATCATTATAGCGCCTTTCCTGACTTACGACTTTTCGTTTCTTTAATAAGAAAAACCATGATTTTCTCTGTGTTTCTCTTAGATTATGATTCAGCTAGTGGATTTTGTAACGCGATAATTTTTTCTATCTATAAGGACTTGAACTCTATCATTATTGCCATCAAGGATCGTTGAACCGGTACCAGGACCCATACTGGTCAGCGACCGATACAGTATGGTACATTACCGTACTGTACCGGTACATTACCGTACTGTACCGGTACATGGTGAATTAAGAAAAAAACTATCTTTCTCCCCTCTCTCAAGCAAGGATCGCTGAACCGGACCTGAACCAGACCCGAACTTGGCCAAACCAAGCTCGAACTGGACCGAACCGAGCCATACCGGCCCGAACTGACCCATACCATACCGAATCGACCCGTATCGGTCCAGTTCAGATCAATTTTTATGGTTTGGATGCCAAACCATTTTTTTAAGATTGAACCGTATCAGTTCTTGGCCAGTACGATACAGTATGCCCTGAACCGGACGGTTCGGGATAGTATTGAAAACCTTGGTTGCCACTTTGCTTTTTCAAAAAAAAAAAAAAACTTTTATGTTAGATGAGTCATTCTTCTCTACAATACACATTTAACAGTGACCATGGATGTGTGCATTCTAAATAAGTCAAAGGTAACTTTTAAATTAATTGATATGCTTAATGCTATTTGTAAGGATATCAACAATTTATATTCTTATATTGGTGCTTTAAATGTCTTGATTTCTTGATTTGTAGAGGCAATAGAAAACTTTTGAGATAGCTCTTTGAGAAGATTCTCTTTTCACAGCAGATATTGATTATGCTCTTGATCTACTAATTGTCTGTAAATTTCTTGTGGTGTGATGCTCTTAATGGATGTAAAAGGGCCCAGAATATTTTGCAATCCATTGGTTTAATAACTTTGGTTCAATGTGGTGTAGAATTGTCATTAGGGGGTGGGTATCACCTTCCCCCAAAGGAAATCCGAGATATTGTTGATGCACCACCACTTCCTGTGTTGCAATTTTCACCTCACAGGGATAAGATCCTATTCCTAAAGCGCAGAGCTTTGCCACCATTATCGGAACTTGCAAGACCAGAGGAAAAACTTGCTGGTGTACGGATTGATGGAAACTCTAATTCACGGAGTCGGATGTGAGTAATCAGCGGGCTCTTTGTTGTCCTTCCACTTGTGTAATCTAACCTTATGGTGAAAACATTACTAGAGGAGTATCTTCATCTGCTTGATGCTGCCATGTTTGATGGCTGTATCCTTATGTCTTCTCAGGTCTTTCTATACTGGAATAGGGATCCATGAATTAAAGGATGATGGCAAATTGGGCCCAGAGAAAGAGGTGCAGGGTTTTCCTGATGGAGCTAAGATTAATTTTGTTAGCTGGTAATTTGCCATTTTTCTTGTAGTTATTGTACACCAGATTGGCCCTAAGCTTGTTTCTTCTGTTAGTTTCAGTAGATGGGTTTTGATGAATACCTAACAATAGTTCTCTCAGTTATTTGTGTTGTTTACTCTGGATGGTATCTGATGTTACATACTGTCTCATTTATTTTGAGACTTTCCAGTTGTATTTGTGATCCAAAAAAGAATTGCTCATTGTACGATCATGAATTACATTATCTTTGTGATATAATAATTATGTGTTTCCATCTAAACCAGGTCACAAGATGGCCGGCACTTATCCTTCAGCATTAGAGTCGATGAGGTGATTTACTGGTGCTTCAAGGGTTGTCACTTGGAATGCAAATCATGCTTTTACTGACTCTATATTTTTCAACTAGGAGGATGGGATTAGCAGCAAGCTCAGAGTATGGGTTGCAGATGTAGAATCAGGAAAAGCTAGGCCACTTTTTCAGTCGCCGAATGTATACTTAAATGCAATTTTTGACAGGTGTGGGTTAGCTTTCTTTCTTGTTGGCTTGCAAGCATTTCCTTCCTTGCACTAATGCTTCTCTATATGTGGCTCTGTAGTTTTGAATGGGTCAATGCTTCCACATTATTGGTTTGCATAATTCCTATATCTCGTGGATCTCCGCCAAAGAAGCCATTGGTTCCTTCTGGCCCAAAAATTCAATCAAATGAGCAACAAAATGTTATTCAAGTTAGGACCTTCCAGGATCTGCTAAAAGATGAATATGATGAAGCTTTGTTTGAGTATTATGCCACATCACAGCTAGTCTTGGTCTCTTTGGATGGGACAATGCAGCTGGTTGGTCCTCCTGCTCTATATACATCTATTGATCCTTCACCAGATGAGAAGTATGTTTTGGTTTCTTCTATTCACCAGCCATATTCCTACATCGTGCCATGTGGAAGGTTTCCAAAGAAAGTTGAATTATGGACAACAGATGGGAAATTTGTTAGAGAAATTTGTGATTTGCCTCTAGCTGAGGATATCCCGATTGCCTTCAACAGTGTACGCAGAGGAAAGCGTTCGATCAACTGGAGGCCGGACAAGCCTTCGACATTATATTGGTAATAATTGCAAAATTTAGTTCTATTTGTAGTTTAAGAAGCAAGCATGTATAGGCAGCAGTAACCAGTAAGCATAGATCCATCAATTTGTATTCTTTTAATAGGTATTGATTGCTTCTAGATGTTTCAATTATGGAATTTTTTATTTGTAATTGTGTACATTCTTATGGCGACAAATCCCAAGTTCCAACAAATGTTTTATGACCTGTTTTAACCTCTTGTTCTCATTGATCTGGCTCATGTTTCTTTCTTAATTATATCAATTCATGGTAGAACACATCAGGTTTCAAAGAGATCATAAAAAGAAAGACCTGTGTCCCAGCATCAATAATATCAGATTCTAAGTAATGTCTGTCTTATACAAGAATAATTGAGACAAAGGATTCACTTGAAAAGCCCAACAATGAAACCAAGTTAATGCAGAATATAGCAGAGAAAACCAAGGTCCAAAAAACAGCAACAAAGGTTCTGCATCCCTTCACTATTACTATGTTCTACAGCATCTCACTAGACATTCTCAGTAAAAAAAAGAAGCTTTCTTTGGAAATAATAAATAATATCTTAAATCCTTACTTCATGTTCATACTCTTTGCTTACTAAATCTTGCAATTTTGCTCCACCTACCATTCTGTATGTGGAGTCGTGTCTCACCATTTTTGCATTCATCAGGTATGGTTGGATTCAGATCAATTCCTTCTTTGCAATCTTCAGTGCCTTTAGCAATGTTATATCTAAGGGGCAAAGGCACATTTTTGTTGCGAGAAATTTACTCTCATTATCAGTGTGATGTTTCAGTAGTTTTTTTCTAAAGACCCATTCCATGTTTTGCAAGCCAATAAGGAATTTTCAGAAGATTTGTCTAGATGAAGGCTTGGATCTTGCATTTGATCTTTGGTATAGGCTATGTTCTTACCCCCAAAAAAAAAAAACCCGTATTCTGAAATTTAGCTGTCAAAGGAATTTATGGAAATGAGACCATTGGCCTCCCATCTGTGCAACCTTATATCTCTGCTATCCCTATCCAACATAAACTAGCATAGAACAAGGTTTTACATGCTAGACGGTACTAATCCACACTGGGCATATCGTACCAAACTAGAAGGGAACCGGTGTGGTGCATTGGCTCGATATGGAGTTGTACCAACACATGGTATGGGTATTGTGCCAATTAAGTGCCTTTACCATGTATTTGTATGGTGGCATACCATACCATTGTATATGATACAGATAAGGTACCATTATGGGAACCGCTACTGAAATGTTGTAACCTTGGTCTAGAACTCATTGGAAGCAGTTAGCCTTCTCAATTCCTTGCCATGATGGTTCCTTACACTATCCAATTCCAAAGGCCTTGGAAGACTTTGTGATTAAATAATCTCTACAATGTAAACCAAGCCACTCTCTGACTTTGTCACCAAGCATATCCTGGATTCTCTGTGCACGCCTGAGCATATAAGACCTGCAAGGCTGCAACCATGTCCCTTCAAATTCCTGACACTTATCCAATGCCTCTCTCACTCCAACCCCAAAAATGTTTATAATGATTCCCTGCAATCTTGGTTTTACAAATACCCAATCCCTCATATACATGATTTTTATTCACTATAGACCAATTCTTCCCTAATTTTTCTACATGCGAGTGGTACCCAACTTGCAAGGTGATTCCATTTCTTCCCTTGTAACGTGGGATAGCCAAAGATAAATTCCTTCAATAAATACTGGTATGGATAATATTAATAAAACAGCCACAGTTTTTCTTCTTTCTTTAGTATACATGTTTAGAAGAAAGAGAAATTTAAGGAGTTCCTAGTAATTACCAGAAGCATCACATTAGTTTTTGAAGAAAAAAATAATATTCAATTATCAAATAGTCTTTGCGTTGTATATTTTGCTTTTATTTTTATAGATCTAGCTAAAAAAACTTTATTCTCAAATCCATTTGAACAATCCCATCCATTTAAATGTATAATTAATTAAAAGAAAGCACCAACATGTTCTAATTCTGTCTAGGACTCAATGGTCTAATACTGCTTGTTGTCATAAAATGTATTGTTATCTTCGAAACCTATGAGCTCCCACTAAAGGCTTAACACTTTTGGCCATTCATGGGATCTAGAATTTGATTTCATCTATGCTATACAATGGCTGAGTTTGAATATGCATAAATAATGTTGTTCTTCCAATTTTTCTTAAGCAATCTATGGATGCATAATAATTAAAAAGTAAATCATCAACATCACTGGTTAAATTTATTTGCTAGTTATTTCATGCATTGCACAACTAGAGAAGATGTCATGAGGAGTTAATTTAATGCGAGTGTAAGGTGTAAAGTCCAATTCTGTAAGGTGTAATGTCCAATTCTTGTTAATCACGGCATAATTAACATTTTTTTTTTCTCACTTAAAGTTGCTGGTTTGCCAGGGTGGAAACACAAGATGGAGGAGATGCAAAGGTAGAAGTTTCTCCACGTGATATAGTTTATGTGCAGTCTGCTGAAGCAGTAAATGGTGAACAACCTGAGCTTCTACATAAGCTTGATCTTCGATATGGGTATGTACTTGAGTTGCTGACAGCTGGTGTATTTATTCTGACTTCTGATGCTGAACTTGTATGTAAAAAATATTAAGAGTTTCAGATACTTGATAGTTGATACCAATATAGCATCAAATCTTGTACAAATTTATGAAATAATTATCTCTGCCATGTATATATATATATCCATATGTGTGTGTGCCTCTGTGTGCAAACATGTGAACACCCCATTAACATTGTGCAGCAATCTCCTATCATATTGTATGTTTGGTCCTGCGGTTGGTTTCCACAATTTGCTGGATCTCTGCATGTGCTTGCACTGCAACAACCTCGAGATCTGAAATCTTGGGCATGCGGGTTTTTTTATGCTGCTTATAAATCACCTTATTAGCTGCTGCTGCTAGTTCTACGTGATCTGCCAGATTCCTTAGTTTGGGCTTTTTGGTTAGATTCACTTGTGGCAGTCATGTATGGTTACTTGATCTCTGTTCCTTGTGGCTGTCCCTATGAAAAATACATCATTATTTAAGCCCAACCATCTATTCCTTAGTTAAATTTGAAGACAAGTAAATGGACAATATATATTAAAGTGTTTTCTTGGGTATCTTAGGATTTGAAAGTTGTGTGAGGGACCCGAAGCAAATAACAATTTTGGAGGATTAGTCTTGAGACACATTTAGAGTGTGAATATGAGAACCAATAACTAATATATGGTTGAAGGTTTGTTATTGCATGCATGCATGCAGTGCATGATGATCAAGTATCTAGATTCAGCACTAGTTCATGCTCAAGTGATTGATAAAGTAATCAAGAGACAAGACAAAAAACCTAAACTGTTTATTTTGAATAGGTAATGCATATGTTTTGAGTATTAAAAACTTTTTGATATGCTGTGCATTAGAAAATGTATGCTGAAGGGGCATGATGTTCTCATGGAGGGTGTGTGTGATATAGCTTTATTAGCATTTCTTAAATAACTTTGGCTGCACTACTGAGTTTCCAATATTGGTAGCCTACACTTGGCCTTGCATGTGATCTATATGAACCAACTCTCAATCGTTTAGAAGATGTCATTTGCTAGTAGCTTGGATTTCTGTACCACCCTGAACTGCTTGGTACAAGGGGTACTGACGTACTGTACTATACCAGGTTGAAATAGGAACTCTTATTTGGGTCAGTATAGGCCCCATGCGACTTTGTAGCGCGGTGTGCGAAGATGTATGAGTTGTATTGAGGTGCCTACTGACCTGTACTGAGGCGCATTGATATAAAAAGTGAGAAAAATGATTCGAGAGTTGTTTGGTACAATTGCGTGACCTGTACCATACTGAATCGGTAATGTACATGTATGATACTGTTATCAAGATTGTGAAACTTGGCTTGTAGGGTGCCTGAAGGTTAGGGTGAAAATTCTCAGAAGTCCAGGGAAAAAAAGAATAACAACAAAATTATCAAGAAAAGCTGAATTCTCTCTCTCCTGCTTGATTGTTTTCATCTCAAATTGTAGGAAATAAAGCAAAATACTAATTATTTCCATGATTAGGTGATGCCATCGGCATGTTAACTATGCCACATTTGTAATTGCCTCTTTTGTAAGTCATAGTTTGATTTTTCCTTTTTTTTCCTGCTTTTATTGTTTATCCTTTGTCTGCAGAGGTGTCTCTTGGTGTGATGATTCCCTTGCTTTAGTGTATGAGTCTTGGTATAAAACACGTCGAATTAGAACATGGGTCATCTCTCCAGACCAAAAAGATGTAAGCCCATGCATATTATTTGATAGATCATCAGAAGATGCATACTCAGATCCAGGTTCTCCAATGATGCGGAGAACTGCTACTGGTACCTATGTTATTGCAAAGATTAAAAAGGAAGGTGAAGGGACTTACATTTTACTTAATGGAAGTGGTGCAACACCAGAAGGGAATGTTCCGTTTGTTGATTTATTTGACATGTAGGTTTCTTCCTAATATACAATGTTCTTTTTCTTCTTCTACACAGCTAGCCTGTTTCATCCATTAACATATTGTGGTATGATGCATTTCCTTTTCCAGAAATACAGGAAGTAAAGATCGAATATGGGAAAGTGACAAGGAAAAATATTATGAAACTGTTGTTGCATTAATGTCAGATCACACTGATGGTGAACTATGCATTGATCAATTAAAGATACTTACTTCCAAAGAGTCAAAAACAGAAAATACTCAGTACTTTCTACTTACTTGGCCCAACAAGGAGGCATTTCAAATAACAAATTTCCCCCATCCTTATCCTCAACTTGCATTGTTACAGAAAGAGATGATCAAATACCAAAGGAAGGATGGTGTTCAACTTACTGCAACTCTTTACTTGCCTCCAGGTTACAGCCCATCAACAGATGGGCCTCTGCCATGTCTATTCTGGTCTTACCCAGGAGAGTTTAAAAGCAAAGATGCTGCCGGGCAAGTCCGTGGTTCACCTAATGAGTTTGCAAGCATAGGTCCTACATCAGCACTTCTTTGGTTAGCTAGAGGGTATTGCACTTTGTAGTTTTCATTTGATTTCTTTTTTCTATGTTTATCCATATATATTGAACAACTTGACAATAATAGGAAGGGCCACTTATATTGGTATATAGCTTTTGTTAACATGTAAACTCTAAATGTCAAATTCTTCTCCTATCCTTGATTGGCTTCATTTAGTTCGGATACTTGGCTTCATTTAGTTCGGATACTGCTTCGTTTCTTGCCAATAGATTTCAATAAATTTTCAAATGCTATTGAATATTTCATGACATTTTATGATTGTGACTACTTTTCCACTTGCTAGTTACTCTCTCTCATGTGCTATGCAGTTTCTACAGGTAAGCGTATATCAATCTCCATGACCTGTTTAAGTTTGCTAGACTAAATTTAAAGGAAAAAAAGTGGGTTTAATATCTTGCAAGTTAGTTGGTATTTTATTCTACAATTTCAAAATACAAAGTATCTCTACAAATTTGTTATACTCTTTTCTAAGTTTTACCATTTCAAATGAAAAGTAGGCATATGCCACATGATTTTAAGACAAAAATGTTTCAGGCCAGTTTATAAAATAATGGTGAGATTTGAATTACACCAACTCATGGAATCATATTTAATGCTCGAGAGGATTATATAATTGTATTTGATATGTATGAGAATCAATTAGTTTGTGTTAGGAACAAGGTTCGTTATTGCGGTATCGAGACCTAGATCAGTTGGCTAGCGGCACAGTTCAGTATGCTACTATGGCATTCCATGTTGGGCCTAAACCAATACAGTAGATAGGGCAGTGGAGAGGGAGAGAAAGAGAGAGGGGGGAGGGAGGGAGAGAAATGGTGAAGGTTGGCGGAGCCCATACTGTCATGGTAGCTAGGGCAAGAGAGAGGAAAAACGTAAGAGAAGAAAACAAAGAGAGTGCGAGAGGAAGACGGAGAGGGAGGGAGGGCTACTGGAGGCCGTTGGAGGGCCACTATCCTCCTAATTGAAACAGGGGCAAAAGTCCTTGTTCTATATTTTATTTTCTTGATTTTTAGTGAAGTCAGCAACACCGTTTCGGTCGGACTTTCCTTGAAATTAGGAAAATGTAAACTTAAATAAGGGCTTCTGCCTTTATTTTGATCAGGAGGGTGGAACCCCTTCTCCAATCCTTTGGCAACCTCAATGACCCTCTGTCCCTCTTCCTCTCTCTTTTCTTCTTTTTCCTTGACCCTCTCCCCCTCTTTTGCCAGTTTCTCATTTTGAATCTTGGAACGATCTTGGTTGAGTTGGGTCACCGCCAGCACAGCTTGGTATGCCTTGAAATGGGTAGTTCAGGATAGTTCTGCAATCATTGGTTAGGAAGATAAGTCATCGAAACTATTTTGTAGGTTCATCAAATGAGTTGAAAATGTTGAACAATAGAAAAAATTTACTCAAGATTTTCATTAATTTAGGGAAAGTATAGGATATTTTATGAGGATTGATGCATGTGTGTATTTAGTCCCATAGTAGTTATGTGTTGGATAGATCTTGGATACTCACATGGGCCAACGAATCCAAATTATAGTTCATGGCTAGTCTTTTTAGGGGAGGCCCTTTATCATTTATGCTATTAGAAGAGATCTGGTCGATGGCCCTTTGTGTAGTTAAGGGATATTGTAGCTCAGGTCCTTTTGGGGCTGACCATGAGTTGGTTGTGGTCTATGTTTTAGATTGGACCCTTGGGGCTTAAACGTGGGGGTATGTGATTGTGTTTAAGATTGGACCTCTTAGGGCTTAAACACGGAGTATGTGAGGACCCATGTGAGCATGTGTTTAGTTCCATGTTGGTTATGCATCGATAAATCTTGGGTGCTTTAGGGCCAAGGTGCCCTGTTAATAACTTCCAACTAGCCATTTTCTGGGAGGTCATGGGTTATTATGTAGTTTACCTTGAGAGCTGATTTGATGGGCAGCAAAGAAGAGTATGGCCCCTTCAAAAAAATAAAAAAGCAAAAAAGATTATGGTAGAAGAGTATACTTTGGACATGTGTGGAGTAGTGGAGAAGAGATTGCTTGGAAGTCATTAAATTTTTGGGGGTGGTAATTCATCATTGTAGGTAATTTATGGATAGGGTTGACTCATATCTATTTTGGGTTAGAAAAAGTTTGATTTAGAATTTAGGATGTTGTAGGAATATTGCCAATTTTTGTTCTTAAAACATCCTAGACTCTACTTAAAATCGTTACTCTCCTCTCCTAGGCTTCTTCTTTCTTTTTCTTAAAGACAATTCAAATAATTTTTTATTCACCAATGCAAATAAGATTGCATGTTGGGTGGTCTCTAATTAAACCTCCAATACTTGCTATGGTAATATGATTCATGCACAAGAGAGAAGTGGGTGGAGGTGATGGACCAAAATGATATGCCTCTTCTCTTTTCAAGTATTATCTTAACTACCTCCAAGTTAACATACAATCATCTAGTTAAATGCTTTCTGTTGATTCCCTTTAATTATGGTGGACAACTTGATACTCATTTTAGATTTTCCACTTTAACATATGCCTTTTTCCAAGAAAAATCCTATATCAAAAATGTGTTCTTTTACCCTCTAGGCCATATAAAGTTACCATCACCAATAACCAAAGTTCCTGGTATGGTACCGGGACTGTATCGGTAGCTAGCTCGTACGGCATGGTACCAGTCAGGGTTTGCGGTACCGTCCCGTACCATCTGGTATGGGGCGTACCGTATTGTACCGGCCGGTACGGTTCATATATATATAACGGTTCGGCATTCGGACCATTAAAAAAAATTAAATTCCGTATGGTACGGTACTATAGCGTACCATACCATATCGCCCGGTTCAGTCCGGTTCGTGCTCGGTTTGGCTCGGTTCGGGTCTGGTTCATGTTTGGTTCAATAATTATTGCTTGAGAGGGGAGAGGAAGAGAGTTTTTACTTAATTTTTTAAGCTCGGTACACGTATTGGTACAGCATGGTACGGACCGTACCGCACCGTATCGGTTGTTGATCGGTACAGGCCCCGGTACCTGTTCAGTGATCCTTGGTACCAGTATATGGTACCATACCGATAATTTTTTTTGATTTTTTTGTTTTCTTTGATCTTAAATTAGTTTTTTATAATTTTTTTTTTTGTTGTTTTGAGGTTCAAATAGATGTATTGTTAGGACATTCATCAAAAATTGCTACGAAGTGCTGTCTAGCCTCCAATTACTCTATAGTATGTTTTAAGAAAGAAAAGCAAGTTTACTAGTAATTAATTAGAGAGAGGAGAAATATAAATATAGTTATATATCGATAATTAGAATCGAGTTGAGTATTGATGTCCATAAATATTCGGATTGTTAATGTATTCAGTAGGAAGATTAATAAATCCTTCTAGCCAAGCAGCATGGTAATCCTTTATGCTTATTCCAGGAGGTATGCATGATGGATCGTAATTCATCGCAGATCCCTTGCCGAGATCCTAATTCCGAGAGGTATCCAGAAATTAATGATATGGCTGTGGAGGTGTCCATTCAAATATACAAGTAGCAAAATTTGATTCATAAGATGTTTCGGACTACATGGAATAATAGCTACTAGAAGATGTCTCGGATGCACCATATCCATATGGATTATAAGCTGTCGGTGCTTACGGATAAGAGGATCCGGAATATGAGGATAAGCCTGATACATCCATTGATCATATTCCATGTGCGAGATCTACAGCTGGATCATATGCTGAACGATCTCGCGAAGCTCGTTGCTTGTATAGAATCGTATCGCCGTGGGCTCTACTAGTTGGTATATCATGATCCATATCCTGTATCGCATGAGTAAACTATAACTCATTAGTGAATCGAAGATTTATATCTAGCTACGTCTCCTATTCTCTGGTCTCTTTCTGATTGGATCCCTAACCATCAGAAGAATCACTAGTACTGCTCTTTTTAGTATTTGTATCTGAATCAATTTAGTGCTCTAGCGGAGATATAACTGTCTTTTCTTTTTCTAGTCTCTGGGCTAAATAGATTATCGGAGGGATGATGTGATGTATCTGCTGGAGTTCTATAAAGAATATTGCTGCTTGTCCATTGTCAGTATCCATTCTAATCTCACTAGTTACAAAACTGGTTGATTGAGGAGGCGATCCTAGCTCATCAAGCTCTGGCTTTTGCTGTTGACTCGCGACCTATTCAATCATCGGATCTTCATCCTCATCAACAAAATCAGTCAGAGTTGGATCGGAGTATTTCAGCTCAACTTTTTTAATGCACTTTAGCCTTAACCTTAAATTATAGTATACATATACAAGATCGTTGGGGCATTTTTGTTTTAGACGATTCTTTTACTTGGAGTGGATAAGGTCGAAGGTCGACCAGTTGTGTTCATACCCACTTGATGACGCCATCTGGAAAAGGATCTTGACAGTAAGATTTTTCAAATATTTTACTACACCAAAATGCATCCATTATTCAGTTGCAAAAGATATTAAACTATTTAGAATTTCAGATTCAACAAAATTAAAAATCAATTTAAATATGATATTAGACTTATTAGTATCTATAAGGATTCATCTTTGTTTTATTTCTAATCGTTATATTAGATTCAAAAGAATGTGCCTTTCCTAAAAATTATGTGAAAAAAATTATTGTTATCATATGTTACTTGTTGAAGTTATTATTAATAAAAATATTCAACAATTTCAATCTAACTTGTTCTAAATACATAGCTGCGATATCTGGATCGGGCTTTATCGTATATATAACATTGCACAGGACAGATTTAGTTGATCATCCATGGCAATGTTCGATATAGAATACTGGAATCTCGGATTCAGATAGTAAGCTGCACATTTTTAGAATTACTCAAGTGTACTTGTATAATACAATTAAATTTAAATTTTAGAGCATTTTTGATTTACTGCTTGCTAGATGCAAATCCATTGTCCATCCATGATCCGGATATACTCATTGGCATGTGTTTGATCTGTCTTTTGGATCTTTTTCTTTGTTCTTTCTATCATGTAATAAAGGAAGCTCATCTGAGAGTATCATTTAGAGTCCATGGCCCGAAGTACCTCATATAGAGGCTTGATAGCCTACACTATTCTCTCGGTTCGCTACTAGAATGTCTGTCTTGTGACTAAGTTCTCCATAATGTTCCCTTTAGTGTTTGGCTTGACATATCTACCAGTTGCCATTCTTGACTGACAAACATCTGGCATACCTTTACTTTCTTGTCAAGAAGATTATCAAGTGTTATATAATTCATAGCAAACCATGTGATACCTGGTCTCAATATTTTTTCCTATAAAACTCTGCATCAATAATAAGATCCATGTATGGTTATAGATGAATTTTGTGATATTCTGTACTAATTCAACTATCTTTTGCTCCCAACAAATCTTTTCAATATCCATTAATATGAGGTCGATACAATATTCAGCACAAGGAGTTCAGAAAATATGCAGTCGTTGTTGCATCAAGATTTGCCCTGCAGACCTATATTATGGTTCATTATCTGTGATGACCTATATGATATTTTGCTCTTCCACATGATCAATCACCTCCTTTATCAATCTGATGATATAACTGGTATCATGCATTTGATTTGAAACATCAATAGATTTATGAAAATTTTTTTTCTATTACAATAAGTCTAATCATCACATTTCATTGTCAATTCATACACGGAGTATTTTGATAGGAGGCAATCCATTTTGCTAGCTCTTTATTCTTGTCAAGTAGTTGATCATAAATATCTCTCGATCTTTAAGGATATGCACTTGCACCAGCAGCCTGTATAGATGTAATAGCTGAGCGATAATATGGGTTGTTTGCTGCGTGCACTAAGATATAACTGAAGTGAAACCAGGATTCGATAGCTCACCACATATCTATCTTATTCTTTTTCAGTATAGTGTCAATTCTCTGTTGCTTGGAATCTCTGTTAGGATGTTGTGGATGGTGGTTCCTACTGGAATATTCCTAGAAGATTTTTTTCTACTGTCAAATTCTCCCAATATGGATGCAATATGGTTGGTGCCTCTTCTGACGGGCTTTTTGACTCAGGTCTTCTAAATTGTGCCTAGGACTCTCTTGCAATACTTCCAAAGCCGGATCCCGATCCCGATTCAAAAGCTGATGGTCCAAATTGCTTTATATGCCTGGCTATCTCCTTTAGCTGTCTTTGCTTATACAAGCTCGTCTGAATATTAGTCTCGATCTGTAGCTTCTTATCCTCTAGAATATATGCTTTCTCTGACTTTCTGGAGTGATAAGAAAATGGTTTTGCAACTCGATGGTCCACCTTTGCTTTCTTTAAAATTTCTCTTTTCTGCTTTGAAATCAGTGAAGTACTTCATTAGATGACGAGCTTCTGGTGGACAATGTCGGTACACAGATATATCAGAATTGCTATCAGCTAAGTGCTGTTTCAATCTTGTTACCCCACCATCCTTGAATTTTATATTGTATCGTTTACATCTCCATTGATGCCGATCTGAGAGTATTTCTCCATGCACTCAATCAATGTCATGCTCCGGATCTTTCTTCTTTCTCAGTGGATTCATTCTTGAAAATTGAAAAAGTACATAAGTTCAATAATTATATAAAATTAATCAGTACTTTGTTTACTTATTTTTTATTTTTAAATTAATTTTATATATTTTTAAAATTTTTGAAATAAAAAATATAATATTATAAAAAAATAATTTGATCTTAATTTATATAGGATCTTATCATGGATGCTACATATATTTTTTTAACATAATGGGCATGCATGAAATGCCATTTTTTTTTTCAAAATTAGGTCCATGGTACTATTCACAGGGTGCATCAAAACTTGAATAAATAGACATACAAATTATGATGAAAGTAGCTTACAAGCCCTCGAATAATAATCTTTTTTTATAATTTTTAAATAATTTATTTTATTTATTATATTTTTTTAATTTAAAATATTTTTTAATTTTAAAATTTATATACTTAACAAAAAAATAATGATCTTAGTATCATTATGTAAATCTTTCATGGATCTACAATATATTATAAAATCATGCCAAAATAAAAAAATTAATCAAGTTTTTCCTTGTTTTTTTCATTTTTCATGAATTAAAAAAAAGAGGGGAGAGGGAGAAAGAAGGAAAAGGATTGATCTACGTACCTTTAATCGATATTTTTTTCTTGATTTCTGGTATTTGGATTGATTGGAATCATGAAAGGGGCTTTCCGAAGCATTTTCTGAGACTATCAAATTGAGAGTTCGAGAGGCTCTCAGTTATGTTAAAAACAATCCATCCACCCCTCCGCTATAGTAACAAGCCAGTTTGGACCCAAACCGGGATGAACCGGCCGAAATGCATGATTCGGCATCCGAATCGTACCATACTAGTCTGGTTCGGGGGGGTTTTGATGGATCGGGGGGCTGTGCCGTTTTGCATAGCCAAACCGTGCCGTTCACTGGCTGGTCTAGTTCAATACGTCTCGAACCAACCGGTTCGATACGGTTCAGGGAACCCTGCCAATAACAATTGTATTTGTACATAGGCAAAATTTATGATGGTTCCCAAAAATGGGTAAACAATTCATTTTCTATTTAAAAAACATATTCGGATATTAAAAATATTCTAGAATTATTATAGGTTCAATGTTGGTTCACAAAATATTCTTAAATCCATCGAGCAATTTGGTCTCGAGGTAGATTATCATTGTAGTTTTTCAATTGTTAATGATTTGGTCCAATTGGGTCTGATTTTCCTATCCAAATAAGATTTTATTTTTGTCTGTCATCTAATCTAAGCTCCAACTTTCTATAAACTCTTCACTGAGAGGGAGAAAGGTGGGGAGATGGAATAAAAGGTTATAACTTGTTTTTCTTTAGCTAATATCCTAACTAGTACACAAAATTGAAAATTCCATATACAATCACTTAATACTTGTTTCTTCTCTAATTTATCCTTAAATATTTTATGTTAATTTTCTTCAATCATGGTGGCAGATCAATTTGTCATTTAAATTTTTCACTTAAAGAAATATTCATAGATAAAACCTCTTCTACATCAGCAGCTTGCTTTCTTATGAGATTTCATTCACAATTGTATCAATCTGTTTTTTTTTTGCAAATAATAGTGTCAAGTATTTGAATATCAATATCTACCTGTCTGTACCAGCCATATAGGATCATACCTGTAAGGTACTGGTATCAGGAGGCTTCTTATATCAAAAATGATATAGAGGCATGCTATTTCACCTCTATTTTACTGTACTGATGCCAATTGGCATACCTTGTGGTAGTGTGATACCAGACCATACGGTACTGGTATCGATACTTAACTCCTGTTTTATATTACTAAGTGCCATGATTTTTTTTGAAACAAAGCAAAAAATTATTAAAATGTTTCTTTGGACATATATACTATAGAGCGAAAAAACAATGCTTCATTTATGGTGCATATAATATTGATTTGTAATTTAACATAAATTTATATACTTAAAAATTGGTGTTCAGTTATTAAATTAAATAGCTATACAATGTGTAAAAACTGACTATCTATTTCATATTGCACCAGCAGTTCCATCATATTGTAGAAATAGTACTCATTCATTATTTTTTAATAAAAGATTTAAGTTATGATTTTTTTTAAAAATGTTGTTCCCATTTGCATTTTATGTGCTCATGTTATTATTGTTTGAGATATAGCAGAGTTTTTACAACCAAGAGGCTTAGTATTAGTTTTTGGAAAAAAAGGTATGTGTATACATTCTTATTGGTAATATGAATGAAAATGAGACTTTAATAATAACTGGATGTCACAAGATAATTTGTTTTTTTCTTTCTTTCTTTCTTTTTTTTGGCATTTTTGGGTGCGCGGCTCTGGGGGGGCGGGCTGGGTGGGGGGGTGCTTAGAGGGAGATCTAACATTATTAGAGTGGATGAATTGGAAAACATCTCTATGAGATTCAGTAAGTTTGTCTGTGAGCATTGAGAACATGGCATGAGGATGCAAAGATGAGAATTCCTAGATCTATGCACGAGTATGGTAAGATGAGAATGCCAAGGTGTATGTTTTACAAGTCCGGAAAGCTGACTTAAATATTTTTTTAAAAAAGTGAAGGCATCATTGAGGATAAACCAACATAGAATTAATTGATTGAGATGAGATCGCTGACCAGTACGGTATCGTACCACACCGTACGGTACCGATATGCGTACCATTATCTTTCCCTCTCAACTAACAACCAAAAAAAAAAATTGAAAACCGAACCGACCGGTTCGGTCTGGTTCTTCAATTTTTTTAAAAATTTTCCAAACTGGAGAACCAATTTTTGGCACCGAACCGTGTCGGTTGGCCACCAGTCTGGTTCGGTATGGGCTGAACTGGCTGGTACGGCATGGTTTGGCAATCCCTGTTTGGAACATTCATTTGGAAATTCAAAGGAAGAATCTATTTGAGTAGGGGACGAGATATTTTGTTGCACCATGGAGAATTATTTTTTTCTGGTCAGTTGGAGAGTGGGGTGAGACATGACATATAATTGGAATTTGAGTTGTAAAAATGATATGAAAAAGCTTGAGTGATAGGAATGACAAATTTCAAGCTAACCTGGTAAACCCACCTACCTGATTTGGGTTGGGTTGGGGTCACATTCATGACTCATGACTCTATGCATTTTACTATTTTTGGGGTGGTCAGGTTAAATCAATAACATCCAATGCTACACCCATATTGTTTGCCACTTTGCCTAGTTTAAGAGGTATAAGCCAAAATGAACAAATGTCTGAGTTTAAGTGTAGATGGGATCTTCTTAGTGGTAGATAGGTCTTTTACTTTGCTAAGTTGACCTTTTCTTAGAAGAAAGAATATAAACTCTTCTACTTTTCAACCTCTTACTCTCCTCTCTCTAGGTTAGTCTCTCATCTTGTGCATCAGCCTTCGGCTATTCTTTTGGTGCTATGGAACTAGACCAAGATCAAAGAAGACATTCATGCATGGGCTTTTACTGGGAAGGGATGGGATGGAAATCTTCCACCTTTGAATGAAAATATTAACAAATCATTTGGAAGTGAGGGTTTTATTTATCTTTTTCAATTGGAATTTTTTGAATGAGAAATAGAGGGTATGATACCACATGCTAACTCAGCTGTGTTAGGTCAGCTCATGACCATGCGTGCTGATCAACAAGGATCCTCTTGGGGTTGACTAGAGCTCACACCATTTATATGGTTGACTGATTGCTCGATCCATCCATGTTCGACCCATTTCCATCTTGGTTGATAGTTGGTTTAGGCCATGACCGAGATGAGTGGTGAAGGAAAAATAGTAGATTTTTAGATATGTTTTGGTCTAAAACTCTAAATCATCTTACCAATCATGTACTCATCATTTTGGCTGGTAACATTAGAAGTATTTTATTTATAAAATCATTTTTATGGATGAGGATTGTCTTTTATGTACAATAGCATTCAACAAATTGTTGGTTGTGCTCCCTGGGTTTAACTATAGCATACAACAAATTGGTGGTTTTTCTCCCTGGGTTTAGCTTGGAAAATTGTTCATTAAATATTAGAGATAGTTTAAATACATTATTTTTTGATGTGATATACATACATGGTCAAATTTGTGGATGATCCTTTTGTTTTCTGCTCTTTTATTTGAAATAAAATCATTGTCTATGATTTAAGAATTGCTTTGAGTACTTTTGAGGATATGTGAATGCTTCTGTCCTGCAGCTTTGCAATCCTATCTGGACCAACGATTCCAATAATTGGTGAGGGTGATGAAGAGGCCAATGATAGGTAACTTCCTACCATTATGTTTAGTTGAGAATTTTTCCTGATATCTTCTTATATATAAATTTAGATTGCATGTATGCAAATCTAAATGGAGATGGTTGATAATGTTTTTCTCTAGTAATCATAACCTACTTCGTTGCTAGTTCTGGGTACTTGTAATGGAGCCCACATCATGCATTAACTGCTCCGAGTTATTATCTCTCTCTCTCTCTCTGTGTCTCTCTCACACACGTGCACACACACAGACATGCATAGACACACACAGAGACATACACACACACATACATATATACATACACACTCATACATACATACACACACACATACATATATACATACACACTCATACATACATACATACATATACATACATACATAAACATATGTACGTACATACATCTGACATTTGTGCATCTGTCATTTAGATGTTCTTATTTCTTATACATTAATTTCTTCTTTTTTTTTGTAATTATTTTTGGATGCAAGCTAATTAATGAAGCATGATATCCTTACTTTGCTTCCTGTTTAGGCTTACAGGGACATGTAAAATATGGATCTTTTTTATTTTCATACTCTTCCATTTTTGAAATGGCACTATTAATATATGGTTATAAAATCATGGTTGAACACCATAACAACTTGTTGACATGGTTTATATCTTTAGTGTACCAGATCTCAGTGTCCATCCTATTGATTTTCTTTGGTTAGTTTGATTGTAAATTTACTTTCCTAATTGAATGATTTTGGTCATGTATCTCTTGCAAGTCCATTGATTCACCATGCATTTACTATTTGTTGCACCAGAAAATTCTTTTTGATTATCTCCTTTTAATAGTTGTTTTTTTTAAAATGTCATTATGTAGAATTAGAAATGCTTCCTATAAAATTGAGTTCTTCCATCCAGGCTTTTGTCTAGTTACATAAATTTGAATTTCTTTCTTCTAGGCTTTTCTCTAGTTACATAAATTTGAATTACTGCTTATAGAATATCAAGCAAATTAAAAACAAACAAGACAACATGAGTTATGATGTGCATTAGATGAGATCAATCCCAACCACAAAGAAATGTTTTCTGGATTAAAAAAAAAAATACTAGGCCATCTTATTTTCTGAAGGAAATGTTGTCTTGTATTCTGCTTCAATTGATGTGGTAGCATGTTAAATAGGTACGTGGAGCAGTTGGTTGCTAGTGCAGAGGCTGCAGTTGAGGAAGTGATACGTAGAGGGGTCAGGCTTTTTATATATCTACTTGACATAGTTTTGCTTCTACGTGTATCTCCACCTTATTTGCTTTTGCTGCTTCAGGTGGCTCACCCAAATAAAATTGCTGTTGGAGGTCATTCTTATGGGGCATTCATGACAGCTAATCTCTTAGCTCATGCTGCCCATCTTTTCTGCTGTGGAATTGCTCGTTCTGGAGCTTACAACAGGACTCTGACTCCCTTTGGCTTTCAGGTTGGAACATCTGTACCTGTGATGACTTTCTAGCTTGCTCTCTAGCAGTTTCTTGTTTACTAGTATATAAAAGTGCTCTTCTTTGCATAATTTGCAAGTATCTTTCTGGACATGGACCTAATTATTGCCACACTGTGCATGTAGAATGAAGACAGAACTCTTTGGGAGGCCACTAATACTTATGTTGAGATGAGCCCTTTCATGTCTGCAAACAAAATAAAAAAACCGATTCTGTTGATACATGGGGAAGAAGACAGCAATTCAGGAACACTAACAATGCAGGTACCTAGAGATTTATATATTGCCATTTATATTGTCTTTATGTATTTACATACTGGAAATAATTGTTCTTTTATTTTTTCCTTGGCATCTATTTTTGAAATAATTGTTACAATAATTGTTTTGGCAATATTATACAAAGGATAGTTTATAAAGTACATAGAAGAGTTCAACAACATAATCTATGGGAGTAAAGATTAAGTGGGTGACCTTCTGGGCAGTCTTTTGTTCCATACTTCCAACCCTTTGATCATATGAATTATGAAGAGCATTACAGGCATGTGGAGCACAAAGCAAGGACAGTAAAATTGATTATCAAGAAACTTGTCGACATATCATAGGGATATTTGTAAATCTATTCTTCTATTACTATATAACACCAGCTCTTTCCATTCTAATGCTTTGACATTCAATTTTTACGCCTCGGCTCCCTCCAATGGTGCCCCTCTCTTTAACCACTACTTGATTACAGGTGTACATTGTGTTGATCCTCTAAGGGGATTAAACAAATGTTGGTTCAGAGAGGGTTTACGGTACTGTACCGTACTGCCCGATATGGAGCATACCATACCGTACCGGTCAAGAACCGGTACAGTTCAACTTTAAAAAATGGTTTTGGATCCGATCCATAAAAACTGACTTGAACCGGATTGGTACGGGTCGGTTCGGTACTGTACAGGTCGGTTCGGTCCAGTTCGGGCTTGGTTCAGCTCGGTTCGGATCCGGTTCAGCGATTCTTGCTTTGAAAGGGGGGGAAGGAAGACAGTTTTTTCTCAATTTTTTAAGGCCGGTACACGTACCGATATGGTATAGTATGGTACCGTACCTGGTATAGTATGGTACCGTACCATATCGGTTGCTGATCGGTATGGGTCTCGGTACCGGTTCAGCGGTTCTTGGTTCAGAGTGCTATAAAAGTAATGATCCAAAATCAAGAGCCACATTCTAAAACCCAAAGCAGCAAGCATAGCTATTTCCTGCAGCATCAACAGCTGAAGAAAAGCTTAACTAGGAAAAATAAGTTTTAAACTGATTCTCTATTGAATAAGCTTTCTAACACACCCAATATGTCTGAATTGAAGTTTATTACAGAAGATTCCCAGTGCTGAAATAAACACATGTTGGTTTGGCATTTGATCCAGAAATAGGAGTTAGGGCCTTATTCTATTTAATTGTGGATCAAGAAATAGGTTCTCCTCACTGTTTTGTGGCATAATGGTCTATTTCTTGATAGAACAATTAAATCTGATGCCTAAATAAAAGCATGGATTTATGCTTTCTGCCTTTTTTTCCTGACATTTAGAGTCCACATTATGCCCTTTGAAACATTATCACTGCCATTGCTTGTTTACACTTCCACTGGTCTTTACACTTTTTTAAAGTTTTCTTACACTGTCCTCACATTCATCCTCTCAAAAACAATTCCCATAAAAGTTGTTTCTTCGTATTACATTCAGATAACGTGCCACCACCAAACATTTATTAATTGAATTAACGATTTTTTTTTGTGTGATAGAGATCTAGTTTGAAATACATGAATTTAATTAGATTGTGAACAATAAATTAGTCAAAAGAATTTTGTTTGAATTAATAGTGGTCGTAAAGCTACAACAGCCTTATAACATTTCTGGAGGTCCCCCAGCCTGCTAAACTATCTTGGTTATCCCACGATACCAGGCCACAACCAAAATGGTAATTTTCATTGTAATAGAAATAACACCCATCTTGACATTTCAATAACTCTGTCGAACTGTTATAACCATATTTGAGATTAATGGTCATGCTATCAGTCTGGGAGGCACCCTATAATGTTACATACGATCAATATATGTGTTTGATTATAGGTGGTGTTATTCACAATGTTTGGCATGTATAATCACCCTCAATTACAACTATGAGCCATCAGTTTACAGCCTGCCAATCTTTTGTTTCACATGTATTGCATGTTTTTCCTTAACCATGATGTTTTTTGTTTCTCTTTTGACCCCAATCTCTCTTTAGAAGGAAATGCACCATCTGTGGTTGATCCTAGTCAATGTTGGTTCGCATGTTTCAACCGTTAAGGCTTTCTTTGCTCTGTTCACCATCAATGGTGAGGCCACCGCCAATCATTTCCAAGAAATGGGGGAAACACCCATGCCTAACACTTGGAGAAGCACCTCCAAGGTTTCATGATCTTGTATGTTTGCTTCTTTTTGTTTTATCAAGAAACTTTTCACTAGGTGCCATGGCATATCTACTAAATTTCTCTACAATTTTTCTTCTCGGAGATTGTCGTTTATATAATAAATTAGATGGTAATTTATATAATAAATTAATACATTGTTTAGTGTAAACAAATGGTTTTTTTTCTTTCAAGCTAATCTTTTGTATTTGCATATCCTTCGTTGTTCTGCCTTGCCTGTCTGTGATATGCTATATACCAAACAAGGTTTGTTGTCTCTAGAATGCTAATATTAGGTGCTTAATTTTTTTTGTTTGCTGCTCTTTAAATCTCTTGTCATCGTTTGATTCTTTTTGCACAATGTAAGATCATTGCTAACTACAAATCATCTTATGTTTTTCTTTCGCATGTATTGCAGTCAGATCGTTTTTTTAATGCTTTGAAAGGCCATGGAGCCATCTGTCGTTTGGTGATTCTTCCCTTTGAGAGTCATGGTTATTCCGCTAGAGAGAGCATCATGCATGTCCTTTGGGAGACTGATAGGTGGCTGCAAATGTACTGTGTAAACAATTGTGATAAACCTGCAGACCTGGATGCCTCTAATACTGAATCTCTGAATGATATTGAAAATAAGACCCTTTCAGCTAGCAGAGGTGGGCCAGGTCAGGAAGGTTGGGACCAGGATGGATCTCATTTGACACCGAGGTCATTATTGTGGTAAATTCCTTTTCCATTCCAAAGTAAATTTATTACTGTGTAGACACAATGCTATTGTTATCATCAGCAAATGATTTCTTTATTGAGACAACAAAGTCTTAAACCCAGTTCTATAACAAGTCATCGATATCCTATCTTATGTCTTTTGGAATCTAAGGTTACTATAAGAGAGAGGTATTGGTTACATGACAAAACTAGAACTGGTGCTTGGTTGTTTTCACATTTTTTCTACCTGGAGTTCTATTTGGTGCAGGACGTAATAGTTTGTAGTTAATTAATGCAATATGTTCTTAACATGTTCATTTATAATGTCATATTGCCATTTTGACTTTTGAGGATATGTAGCATGTCAGACTCGGTCACACCACATCTGCTATCCACTGAATCACAGATTTATGTTTATATTTGATGCAAGGGGTAGATAGGAAACATTGTTCTAAATGCACACCCCCTTCACCACTAAGATGACCCATCATATTGTGAAAAATCAAGAGCCATTGTTGCTGATATTTAACATTTTTCTCCTTGATACTATCCATGTTTTGTGCTAATGAGATTTTTGTAGTGTACTGCATCCTAGTCATCTAAAAGGAACTTCTATCTCAGAATTGTTAACATCTTTGGCACGGACAGAATTACATACTTGTTTATACATTGTTGCATGGCTAAGTGTTCCCATCCATTTGTGCAACTATGATTTTGTTGATCTCGATAACAATGGGATTCACCATCTTCTGCAATCAACATGTTGAAACTTGTTCCACCACATTGACCTCCCTTTATTTGAATATGTTTGTTGAGGTCCAAGATCCACCTTCAGCTGCAAGCACCTTCAATCTTCTATTCTCTTGTTGATTTTGTGGTCTTGTGGAATGCATTAGTTGATGGGCTGATCTGACAAAGCACCAATTGTGGTGATTTGATTTTAACAACCAGCAATCTCACTAGCATCCTAAACAACTGAGAATCTGTCTCAAATTTTATATCATGACTGTGATGGTAAACATAAAAAATACAAAGAACAAGAAAGTGGTTAAAGCTGAGACCCTTTTGTTTTGTCCATTCATGTTTATACATATGCAGTTGTCATACCAGAAAAAAGTCTTCAAAGGTTCCCTCCAGCTTGCACATACTTTTCTGCCATTGGCTGACAACAGTTTCCATGAATTTGGTGGTCTTTTGATGGGTACTTCTAACGTAGGTATGAGATTGAAATGAGAGATGATGACTTGATTAGAAGTTGGAGATTGGCAGTAAATGAGAATATTCCATACATTAACTAACTGAAGTTTGCAAGGTGAGTTAGGGATGATGCTCTCTTGCTTTGACATTATGGAGTTGCTGGAGCACATGCTGGAAAAAGTGTGATATGTTACCTTACATATATTGAGATTTATGCAGTTACTTTCATGCTGTTAGTAGAAAACGACATTGTAGTGCCAAAACTTGTTTGGGAATGAATCTAGCAAATCCAATATTTATGAAAGTGCTTGAATCATAACTTGGCTTGAAATATCATAGAAACCAATCCATATTGGCCCTAGGAAGTGGGTTGGGGCCGGCCTGAGGTTCTTTAGATCTGGCTGACTTCGGGTTGGCTTATGGCTAGGCTTGAGTCAACTTGGTTTGGGATTGGGCTTAAAATTAGAGCCTACAGATATTTTTAGCCTAGCTCAGGTAGACATTGGACCCGGCTCAAGCCTAAACCAGGCCTGAAAACTAAGCTTGATTTTAGGCCTGGATTCATTGGTATCTAGCATGAGGGCACACACCTGGGTCCCCTTCCATTGCCCCTTTCTTCCTGTTGTGCCCCTTTCTTCCATGGTAGTGACAATGGAGGAGCTGCACTGCTGGAGCTAGCTCCGTTGCTCGAAGCTGCTTTTGATGTTTCCCCACTGCTTGACCTAGACCCACCATTGGACAGCCTTGTGGAGGTCGACGCGAGAGCAGAGGGCCAAGTTGGATGTTGGGTCAAGGGCATGGGTTCTCCTCCATGCGCCATCTCCAGTCAAAGGTGCCCATCTCCAAGTGGAGGAGTTTGATCCCTTAGAGCCGCCAATGATGGTCAGCCCAAGAGGAGAGCATGGGGGAGAGAAACGGCCATGAGATCAAGCTGCCATCACCACAAAGGTGGTGGCTCCATTGAGGAAGGAACCTGAAGGCAATGTCGCTGGTGTCCTAGTTGTCGAGGAAGAGGTCCTCGGGCATGTGAAGAGCCCTGTAGATGGCGGCAATGATAGTGCCAACCATGAGAGAGGAGATGAGGGATCCAATGGAGGTGAGGAGATTGAGGGTGCTGAGGGTCTCAAGGTTGCTCATGAGGCTGATAGAGGCTAATTTGGGCTGGCTCAATCAGGTTCGGGGCAGTCCCCTGCCTGGGCCCGGGACTAGTTTTTCCGAAAGTTTTCAGGCCTAAGGTTGACCCGAAGTCCAAAAAAATTTTGTGCTAAGCACAGGTAGGGGTGTGGCCCAGCCTAACTCAGCCTGCTTCTAGCCCTGACTAGAAGATGCATGTCGTGGAACTCATATCAAGATTATATGACGTTAATACAGTCCAAAGCAATAAGAATAATAATGCATAGCACTATAAACAAGCTTGTTTTTGGCTCTTATGAAACTACAGGTTGCCGTACTTGTTCAGCTGTTCTATTAGTGTGTCAAGAAACTTAAGGTCATGAAAGTGTTTTTGTTTGTTAATATATCAAGGACATTGCTATTGACACGTGCCAAAGTTAAACACAATTGTATAAGTAGTATTAATTGGGTTGGTAAGTTTGTTCAACAACCGTGATGACTGATAAGAATTATGCACACTTTTTGGGTAATGGTTTGTACCTGCAAGGTTCTTTGCCAACATGTTAAAAGGGTGTCAAGACCCTTGCAGACCAGCTTCCAAGGAAATGGTTGGAAGAAGAGGATCATCTTGCTGTTATTTTATTCTGATTACCATCCTATTTCTTGTGATGATGCTATATTTTGATGCTTCTTGCCTTTGGTGGTCTCCTTGATGTACTTATGCTAAGAAAAGGAATGCCATTTTTTTTTTTTTTTGAAAGCAGACGAGGTATAACTTGCCAAGGTTATTTTAATTTCACTGCATGTTTGCATTTCTGAGATGAACTGATAGCTTACATGGACTGTCTGATGCTGATCAAGTTGCTTGTATACTGGCTTTTGTGTGAAATCATCATACTCATCTACCTAAAAAAATACACAGAGTAACAAGATTGTTCTTGGGCACCAAACATGCCCAATTCAGAATTTGGGACCAAGCTTCCTGGAATTCTTTCAAAAAGTCACCCTGCTTTTAACCAGGATGCTTCATGCTAAACCTGCACCAACAATGGTAATGTATATCATCTCTGCTGAATTGCGTTCTCCAAATAAAGCTTGTGTCATCTCTGGCCACATATATTGCTTATTATTATTGTTATTACAATTATTACTATTATTTGTCCATTCGAGCAAACAATATGTCCCCAACTGTACAACATGCTAACTATTATTAGTATCCATTTGGTTTAGTTGGTTTCCTTGGGCTACTTGAATGTTCTCATAAGCTCTGTTGTTGATATCAATTGAAACTGTTGTAGTTACAACTGAAGTATTTAGCAAAATCGCAATGTCATGTGACTTAGACACATGACACATGAGCATTGAGTGTCCAAGCGTCAAGAAGAATTTGACATGTTTAAAAATCAGACACAGGATCTGTCTATATCTTATTTTCATGAATACACCTTAATGTATGCAACTGGACTACTGCTTCTTTGGTTCATAACTTTGATAAAGCATCTGGTAACTGTTATATCAGACTTGATGACTTCATGTGGAAGTGCCCAAGGTAGGCATGTGATGATAATGACATCGTGATTTGATGTTTGAAGTGTCAACAATGTGGTGTTCAAAGTTCAAGTGTCCTACATGTCAAAAAATCTAAAATTTGGAGATTCTAGGCAACACTGTCACAAAGTTTGATTTGGGTTTAGTGTAGTCCAAACACTTGTAGGTGATGAAATTTTAGAATAAACTCTGGATAGGAGAGTGCAAAATATTTGGAAGGTACTAAAAAACAGGCACAACACAACAATATTCTTACAAAATTGTGAAGTATTCAATATATATCACGAACCATTTCTAAATGTTGCTAGAGTTGAGAGAAAAAGTGTATTGCCAACCACTTTGGATTAATGGGAAAAATTTTGCATGAAATCTGGGTAATTGACTATTTCAGGGAAATGGGGAAAATTGTGCCTTGGTACCTGATGGTCCATCCCCCGATGATTGTTACATCATCTTACGTAAATAACATCCGAAGGTAACATAGCTATTATAAGATGAGATTCAATCAATCTTCAGGTTTACTGTATCTATTTCAGCGATGATTCTTCCAACTCTACCATGGTTGATGAATGGAGCCCTTTCCTCCAGCCTTTCTTTGTGCTCACCCATCATTTTAATTGATCCTTGCAATTTAAGGAAATTACATTGGTTAAGATACCATCTTGCATAAATAATTGCAGAAATATTTGGACTCTTGCAAACCCTGCAAATGGACTCAAATCTAAATTCAACAAATTCTCTTAGTGCAACAAAACCGTGATCCACACTTCCAGACAAGGTTCGGCGAACTGGTACCGAGTGCCGTACCGGTGGCCGGCCGGTACTGGTTCGGTACCGAATCGAACCGTGGCGACACATGGTACGGCGGGCGTACCGGTACATCCAAAATTTTTTTTTTTTGTTTTTTTAAAGTTTAAGGTATTTATTTTAATTTTTAAGGGTTTAGGGTTTATTTTTTAAGGGTTTAGGCCGGTTTAGGGTTTAGGCCGGTTTAGGATTTAGGGTTTAGGCCGGTTTAGGGTTTAGGATGGCATACCGTTTTAGGATTTAGGACTAAATACTAATATTTATGACTATTTTCAATTGAAATAAAAAAAATTGATAATTAAACTAAGATTATCAGCAATTAATGAAAGTAAAATGTGTCATAAACATATAATTACATAGAGTGACGATGTCCATAAATATAGGGATCATGTATGTACTCCGTAGGAAAGTCGGCATGTCCCTCCTGCCAGGCAGCATGATACTCCTCTAAGCTCATCCCAGGAGGTATGCGTGACTGGTCATAACTAATCGCAGATCTCTCTCTGATGTCCCGACTCTGAGAGCTGTCCAGAGACTGATGATATGGCAGTGTAGGTGCAGGGGGGAATCCAAATATACCAGCAACAAAATCAGATGCATAAGATGCTCCGAGATAATAACCATTGGATGCTGACGTCTCGGATGCACCATATGGATCATATGGACCATAAGCTGCCGGTAGTTGCGGATAAGAGGATCTTGAATATGAGGATGATCCAGATACATCCAAGGATCCTACTCCACGTGCAAGATCTGCAGCTGTATCGTGTCCCGAACGACCACGTGGACCCCGTCGCCTATATGAAATCGTATCACCACGATGTCTATCAGATGGTGCTCCATGATCTGTAACCTGCATGGCATGGTAAAACTGTGACTCCCCAGTGAATCGAATAGGACTAGGAGGCTGCTACTCCTGTCCTCCTGCCCCTCCCTGATCACTAGATCCTCCATTATCTGAAGAACTATCATCAATGTCTCTAGTATCTGAACCTGAGTGGACTGAGTGCGTCGATGGAGGTGCAACTGCCTTTCCTTTTCCTATCTCCAAGTCTACTAGATGGTGGGAACGGACGATGTGCTGTATCTGCTAGAGCCCTGCGAGGAATATGACTTGTTGCCTACTGTCCAGTATCCACCCAGCCTTACTAGCTACAAAACTGGCTGGTCGAGGAGGCGATCCTGGCTCATCAAGCTCTGGCTGCTGCTGCTGACCCATGACCCACCCAATCATTGGATCTTCATCCTCATCAATATATGAACTTGCAGTGGGATCAGGATATTTCAATTCTACTTCTTCCTGAATACATTTCAGCCTCAACCTTAAATTATAATATACATACACAAGATCGTTGAGGCGTTTCTGTTTCAGACGGTTCCTCTGTTTGGAGTGGATAAGACCAAATGTAGACCAGTTGCGCTCACATCCACTGGAGGACACCGTTTGGGAGAGGATCTTAACTGCAAGAACCTTTAAATTTTTAGCTGATCCACCAAAATGTACCCGCCATTCAGCTGCAAAAGACATTACATCATTTAGAATTTTAGATTTGGCAAAATAAAAAATTTGATACTGATATTCAATTAGACTTACTCCTTAGTAGTACCTACCAGGATTCATCTTTGATTTATTTCTGACCGCCACAGTGGATCCAAACGAATCTGTGCCTTTCCTAAAAAATTTCGTCTGCCAGAAAAATTTGTTAGCTTGTTGAAATTAATGCTATTAAAAATCATTCAATAATTTTAACCTAACTTACTTCTTCAAGACACATAACAGCGATATCTGGATCGGGCTCCATCTTATATATAATATTGTGCAGGGCAGACATAAGATCCTCATCCATGGCAATGTCCGGTACGGAGTACTGAAATCTCGGATTTAAATAGTAAACTGCACATATATTTTTAGAATTAGTCAAGCGTACTTGTATGAATCTAATTGAAACTTAATTTTTAGGGACTTCATAAAATACTACGTACCTGCTAGATGCAAATCCGAACTCATTTGATAACTCCACCGTCCATCAATGATCCGGATATACTCATGTGCATGTGATGGATCTACCTCCTGGAACTTTTTCTTTGCCCTTTGCATCATGAAATATAAGAAGTCCATCTGAGCATACCTCTCGGAGTCCACGGCACGAAGTACCTCATATAGAGGCTTGACAGCCTCCACTACCCTCTCAGTCCGCTACCAGAATGTCTGTCTCGTCACCAAATTCTCCACATTGCTTCCCTCAGTATATGCCCTGGCAAATCTGCTGTCCTGCCACTCCTGACTGACAAACATCTGACGCAGCTCTGCTTTTTTCTGAAGAAGACTATCAAGTATAATATAATTAGTTGCAAACCGTGTGACCCTCGATCTCAATATTTTCTCCCTGTAAAGCTCCTCATCAATGATAAGATTCATGTATGGTTATATATAAATCTGGTGATAGATTGTGCTAGCTCAACAATCTTCTGCACCTTGCTAATTTTCTTAATATCCATCAACATGAGGTCTATACAATGTGCAGCACAAGGGGTCCAAAAAATATACGGCCGCTGCTCCATCAAGATCTGCCCTGCGGCCCTGTACTGTGATCCATTATCAGTGATGACCTGCATGACATTATGATCTCCCACCTGATCAATCACCTCCTCCATCAATCTGAGGATATAACTGGCGTCGTGCACCTGATCTGAAGCATCAATAGACTTCTGAAAAAATGTCTTCCCATCACAATAAGTCAAAAAATTGATGATGCTCCGTCTAGTAGGACCAGTCCAACCATCACACATCACCGTCAATCCATACACAGGCCACTTGCTCTGATACGAGGATATCCATCCTTCTAGTTCCTCCTTATTGCTGTCCAGAAGATGACCATAGATATCCCTCGATGCTGGAGGATCTACACCTGCACCAGCAGCCTATATAGATGAAATAGCAGAGCGATAATAAGGATTATCTGCTGCATGGGTTGGGATATGACTGAAATGAAACCAGGAGGAGATGGCCCGCCACATATCCTTCTTCTTATCCTTCTTCAGCATTGTGTCAATCCTCTGTTGCTTTGAATCTCTACTGGAAAATGCATGTGGATCGACATCATGGATAGTGGCTCCCTCTGGAATGTCCCTGGGCCTGGAAGACTTCCTCCTACTGCCAAATGCTCCCAACATGGATGCAATACGGCCGGTGCCTCTCCTGACGGGCTCTCTGACTGAGGAGGTCCTCCTAAACTGTCTCAGACTCTTCTAGAGTACTAGCAGAAGCAGATCCCGATCCTGACTCAAAAGCTGATGGCCCGAATCGATGTCTATGCTTGGCTGCCTCTTCCTGCTGCCTCTGCTCATACAAGCTCGCCTGAATAGCAGCCTCCATCTGTGCGTCCTCATCAGAAGGAATAGCTTCCTCTGATTCAAGGTGGTTCTGCGGCTCTGCGGTCCATCTCTGTCTTCTTCTTTGCTGCTCTTTCCTTCCCAGCTTTAAACTCAGCAAAGTGTTTCTTCATCAACTGACGGACCTCCTGTGGACACTGTCGGCATGCAGATACATCAGGATAGCCGCCAGCCAAGTGCTGCTTCAACCTTGTTACCCCCCATCTTTGAATTCGGTATTGCACCATTTACACCTCCAGTGATGCCGACCCGAGAGCATCTCTCCATGTAACCAGCCAATGTCCCGCTCCGGATCCTTCTTCCTCCTTGATGGATCTATACCTAAATATTTAAATTACATATAAGGTCAATAATAATGTTTATTAATTAACAATTAATTAATCTAATTTTTAAAATTTAATTTAATTTTTTTTATTTTTTTAGTTAAAAAAATTCAAAAAATAAAGAAAAATAAAAGAAATTTTAAATTTTAGATTCATGTAAGATTCTATCGTACATGCTACATATATTTTTTAAAGGGCCTAGAAATGCATTAAAAGTCACTTTTTTTTCAATTTAAGACCTACGGGCACTATTCATGAGATGCACAAAACTTGAATAAATCGACTTGAAATTTATAATGAGAGTAGCTTACAAGCCATAGATTAATAATTTATAATTATAGTTTTTTTTAATTATTTTATTATTTTATTAATCTGAAATTAATTTTTAATTTAAAAAATTATATACTTAACAAAAATTAAGATTTTAGTATCATTGTGTAGATCTATCTTAGATCTATCACACTCTAAAATCATTGCCAACAAATAAATTTTAACTGCATTTCTTAATTTTCTAATTTGCACGGATTTTAATAAAATTTAATCCTACGAAAGACGAAAATACGGAAAAAGAAGGGTATACGGATCTTGATTCTACCTACCCCTTCGATTTTTGCAGGTTGAATTGGGTTGAAATCGGCGGGACGTATTTTTTTTCTTAGGTTTCCTTCGTGCATCGCTGCAGAGAACACAGAGAGCTCTTAAGCTCTGTGTCACCTTAACTAAGGAAAGGCAGCAACTGCCCCCCCCCCTTTGAAAATCACATGGCTACACTGTAGCCATGTGACACAAAAAACAAACAACCCCCCCCCACCCTCTCCCATACCCGTATCGAGCCGAACCGGCCGGTTCGGGCCCGTTTCGACCGGTTCGCAGTGGTTCGGGCCCGGTTCGTTTTTTTTTTTTTTTTGGTTTTTTCGGTGGCCGTGCCGTTTTTTACAGCCGAACCGTGCCGGCCGGCCGCTGGTCCGGTTCGGCACGGTTCGGTGAACCCTGCTTCCAGATGCATGATTTACTTGCCTAAAGCCAATCTAATTACACATGTTTTCATGGTCGCCCACCCCAACTCCTGATGCATGATATACTTGCCTAAAGCCAATCTAATTACACTTGTTCCTATTATACTTGCCTAAAGCCAATCTGATTACACTTGTTCCTATTATACTTTCCTAAAGCCAATCTAATTACACTTGTTTTCTTGGTCGCCCACCCCGACTCTTAACTTCTGTACCTTCCAAAGCAGACTTGTCGTATTTAAATAGGAACTTTGGTTGACGAGTATAATGATGTTTGATGGTCAAGAAGATGACTTCTGAAAGAATTTGCTGTCCAAGGACTAAAATACCCAAATCTTAACATTAGGGCTTAAAACTACAGACCTTTTTATTTTCTTAATTTTATCTGATGTCTTCCAAAAACTTAAAAATGGTCCTTTTTGTTGTATCTAGTTAGGGATCAGTTATTTTCAAACATCCATCTGGTCAATGTCTGGATGGTGGTCAACATGGGACCATGAATTTGCTTTTGATTGGGAGTTTGTAGAACCCCCAAATCCCTTCTGAAGTTCTACAAAATTTCCACAAACTCTCTGTTGTTGCTTGTCAGTGGAATCACCGTGTGGATGCATCCTTGTATTCAATGACTGCATGCTACTTGAAAGTGAATCCCATACTTGCTATGAAGGCAATTCTGAATCCCTATTTTACTTTAGGTTCCTTAAGGTTTTGAGGTTGGTCCTTGATTGTTCCCAGGAAGCAATTAATTATCTTAGGTCAAAAAACACTTCTAACAATGCAAAATTTTTGATAGAGCAAATTTTGGTTCTTCTCTAGTTCACATGAATCTCAAGTGAGCTGACTCAACTGGTTCAACAAGTCTGAGCAAAGCTACAATAAATTTTAGAGCTCCACTCACTGAGTTCTTGCAGTTCCTACTACATCCAATTAGATAAATGTCTGTTGAAGCTTTTGAAAGGTCACCAGAACCTCAGCCATTGCTTTTGGTGGTTATGATGACAAACAAAGGAGAGGTGGAAGGAAAGAAACATGGCAGCAAGGAATCTTATGGAAAAGTTATCTATTTCTTGCATCGAGTAGTCGCACCATGCGCCATTTCTTTGGAGCAAAATGACCAAATTCTCAAAAGAAGAAAGATAATAAAACCATCTTTGGTGCAATTATGCAACAACAAAATGTCCATATCCATAGGAGCATCTCCACTAGCATGCCTCATTCAAAAAAGTGTAGGGGGAAGAGGAAGGAATGACAAAACACCCAGGAAATCTTTGAAGGGTCATATGTAGTGGAGGGAAAGATCAAGCACTACCATAAAGATACTGATCTGCACCAAGAAAAAAAGAAAAAGGCTCTGCTTATGTCCCCTGAGAAGTTGAATACTGTTCAAATAGATGACAGGATATGTCACATCCTGGTTATCTCTAAATTTAGCGTTTCCAATCTTTTTAATTGTCTAGTGATCCAGAGTAGTCACAACGCCAGGTGCAGTGGACTTAGGTGGCCCCATCCATGTAATAAGCATCCGTGGAAAGTAAGGTGTCAGGCTAGGATTTGGGTAAAGCCTGGTCCTTGAGTCATTGACAAGGAAAGGTATGAGTAGAAGTCTTACTTCTCCCTGTAGGTTTGGTCCCCATGTATGAAGTGCCAGCTTTGTCAAGATTTTCTCAACAAACCTTCACCAGGGAAAGGTTGGGAACTTGGAATAGAAGTCTTACATCGCACTGGAGTTTTAGTCGTCATATATAAAGTGCCATCCTTTTCTTCACCCGAGAACCCTGTCAAGATTTGTCAACAAGATCCTTATCATAAGGCTCCAAAACTTGATATGCAGTTGATTATATAGTTATAATTATGTATAACAGATCCTCTGAAGACCATGAGCAAACACAAACACTTTAGATAAAGCTAGAAGTTGGCAAAATTGGTTCACTACAAATCTATCTCTAAGTGTGCAGTACGAGTTTTTTTTTCCGGTAAACTCGTGCTCAGTAATGATATAATACCATCTGCGAACTGCCTTCTTAGTTGCAGACAGTCACAATTTTTTTTGAACAGGGTGGTTGATCGATTGTGTAGACGGCAAGAAGGATGAAGACAATAGGAATCTGGGAAAATGTTGGCATGACAAGTGGAATCAGTTGGTGTCGGTTGCATGATAAGGATGCATGTAGATAATTTTTGGCTTGCATGCAATGAGAGCGTCCCCTCTTAGAGAATTAAATTTTTAATGTCAAGAAAATTTTGTAATAACCTTTCTAAAACAAAACTATGAAATGCAGGTGTTAGTAAGCCTGGTTGATAAGTGCATTATTGGAGGGTAACCTGTGAAAAGAGCTGTTCGGATGTGAAGATGGTTTTGAGTTCGAGTCATTCTCACTGTAGTGATTTATTGAGGTCCAACAGGTTTGCCTTCCTCAGTTAACTCCCATTCATTAATAATAAACTTGAAAATAATCAAACCTCTATAAACTCTACTTTGAATACTGCTTTCATTCCTTAGTTAGAAGGGTTCCTCCCCCACCCTCATCATCTATCATTTTATTCACAAAAATCAAGACATATCTAACAACTTCTGATGCTTTAATTCAAGAATATGCCTAGATTGCAGCTACAGTTCCAACTTCCAAATGAGTTGATAGAATCTCTAATAAATCCACCAAAATCATCTCCAAGCTTGAAACTCCATATCCCAAAGGCTTTGTGAATCTTATGCTCTAGTTGGCTATTTTTCTGTTCCATTTCATATAATACTCTTTCTAATATGCAAAGACAAAGAATCAGCTGGAAGTTGATCTGATTTTTCCCTCAATTTTTAAAAACTAAAATACCATGTGGTCTTCACCTTCCAATGAAAGAATCTACTCATTCCAGCCCTACTCATTGGAGTATATAATCTTTGTTGGACCCCGGTAAACAAATGTTATTAAACAACCGGAAATCTTAGATATGATGCATGTGCTTTGGATAAAATGCCACAAACGTAGTATTTGCTTTCATTAGTCTCTTATGCGGTCAAAGATAATTAGGTCTTTAAATTAGATCATTTGAGGATACCAGTACAATATAAGGCATTGATTTGTCAAAAAGCTTAGGATACTTTATCAAAACAGGAAAGCAAGCAGGAATTCAATAAATTCTCTAGCTTAAATCATGATAATTTTATTTCCTCTCCCAACAATATTTCAATGATGAGCTCCACTGTAGAGAGAACGATCTTTCTGAAGTGCATCGAATTTATTAAATACCGTAAAAGAAGTATGGTAGTAGGGTTGATGAGTAGGGCGGTGTTGAATTTCCATCCTTATAGGATGGCTGGGATGCTGGTGCTTTAGCTGAAGTAGCAACATGAAAATTTGACAAAACAAGCTTTTCCAAACCCACTGTTGGGGTTGATGTATCCCCAGAGGAGTTCTTCACTAAAATGATTTCCTTTTGTTTTTTGTCTGCTTTTTCTTTTTTGCAATCTACAGTGATTAAAGGTAAAGGGATCCTTCCGGGCCTCAACGGTTGAACTAATGGTATGGAGTGCTTTATGGGGTCCCAGCCACCAAGGGTTTATCAAATTCTATTGGGGAGTTCTTTGAGCATGGCTTGGAGTGACTTCAACGCCTCCATTTGTCACTCGTTGACACACTGTGCTCATCGATTGAATCGTACTGTAGTAAAATTGTTTCCTAGAAACAAGTTGGCAACTTTTATGTGGACCTTTTTTTTTAAAAAAAAACAATTTTTTGATTTTGATACACTCGGGGGCTTATGCTGGATTATGTTTGCTGGTCGTTTGGTGATCGAGCCCTTCAAAACCCTGTAGATAGGTCTGGATATTTATTCGGATTTGGGTTTTATTATCTAAGCATTCTATGGTTCTGGATATTCTAAAAAATTGTTTAGAGCTTATTTAAATAACTAAGCTGAAAATCTTATAGGATTTATGGTTTGGCCAATAGAAGTGTGAAGATGATAGAATTATGGGCTGGTCTGGCCTTGTATTCATAAATACCTAGGAATTACTTTAGAGCAGATTGGTCCAAATCTTATAGGGAGAATAAAAATATTTGTTGAGGGTCTATATGGATGGTTGGGTTCGAAGTTTCATGGGATTCTTGGCTCAACCAGTAAAAATAATGGATTATAAGCTGGCTAGGCCTATATTTTCAAACATCTAGGATCACATTTTGAATGGATTGGCCTAAATCCTATAGGGAGGGGGGAAAAAAATCATCCTTACTCCGAGGAGATTCAGTCCAGCACACTCAAAAGGTGGCCCTTGAAAACTTTATAATCGAATACTTTTGGAAGGTCGGTTTCCATATTTCAGCGGGTTTTGAGACCAACCATCCAACAATGCCCTGAGGATTTTTTATCCTATGAGTTTCAGGCCAGTCCAATCTAAAGCTATTCTTCAATATTTGTGAATATAGGCTAGCCCACTTAAAAATGTGATCCTGGACAATTGTAAATATAGGTTTATCTTAGTTTATAATTATATATTTTTGATGGTCAGGCCATGAATTTCATAGAATTTTGGGTCTAACCATCCAAAATAGGTTTTCAGTAGATTTTTTTTTTCTTCCTATGAGATTTGAACCGGTCCACGGTAAAGTTATTCCTGAGTATATGTGAATATGGGCTCAGCTCAGCTTATAATCCTAAATTTGTCTTGGTCGTACTAATCTAATCCATAAATTCTATAATATTTTCAGTTTAATTATCTGAATATAATTTTTGGAATACCAATATGAATATAATACTCGGGTAATAACATCCAAAACCTAATCTACATGCTGACCTTATCTGCAGGGTTTTGAAGGGCTTGATGGAGCGACCAGTGAACAAACTCTCTGTCTGAAGCTCCATTTAGTATCAAAATAAAAAAAAAACTATAAAAAAAATGTAATTCTACATAAAAGTTGTCAACTTGTTTCTTAGCAATAATTTTACTGTAGCATGGTTGCATTTATGAGCAGTGTGTCGATGAGTGATGAATTTAGATGTTGAAATTGCTTCAAGCCATGATAGAAGACCTCCTGGCCAGTTGAATTTGATAAAGCCTTGGTGGCTGGGATCCCAAAAAGTATTTCATACAATTGGTTCCATTGCGCCGAGTCCTTGAAGAACCCCACTATCTTTAATCGCTATAGATTGATAAAAAGAAAAGCGAAGATGGGCAAAAAAAAAAAAGAAAAGAAAAGAAAATCATTCAAGCATAACTTCTTTGAGGATACATCATCCCAAAAGTGTCTTTTGGAAAAGTTTGTTTTATCAGACGTTTTCATGTTGCTACTTCTGCAAAAGCAATCACCATCACAGCCATGCTACAAGGATGGTCTTTCAACACCACCCTCCTCATCAATTCCTACTACCATGCTTCTTTTACGGCATTTAATGGATTCACTGCAAATGGGGTTCATCATTGAAATATTGTTGGAGAGGAAATAAAATTATCATGATTTAAACTAGGTCATTTATTGAATTCTAGCTTGCTTTCCAGTTTTGATAAAGTGACTGCCGATGAGTCATAAAATAAGTATCATAAATTTTTTTGACAAATCAAAGTTTTCTTCTATTGGAATGCTATCCTTGGATGATATAATTTAAACACCTAATCATCTTTGACTGCATAAGAGACTACTAACAAAAGTAGATACCATGTATGTCACATTTTAGCCAAAGCACATTACATTGGATATGCATCATATCTTAGATTTTCTATTGTTTAATAACATTTGCTTATCAAGGTCCAAGAAATATTATATACTGGCTGGAATGAGGAAGATTCCAGGTTGAAAATAGAGCCCCGGTTACTTTTCTCTTTTCAAGATTTGCTTGACGAGAATGTTCCAGCTAGAAATTAGAAAACGTGGGCATCTGTTAGAAGCTGAATCACGGCCTTTGATACTTCCTCAATGTTTCTGTCACTAGTCATTTTAATCGAAGTCTCACCACTTAGTTCCTTTTGTTCAAGAAGAAGCAAAAAAGCGTGCGCTGGCCAAAAGTAAGATTTAATTACTTTTTGTTGTTTTTGGGTTGGGGGGAGGGTGGTAAAATTGAATTTTAGTTTTGGACGGTTCATCTTATAATTTAAACCATTCCTGGACTCTATTTTCATCGCATTGTCCCCTTCAAACCTTATTTTTCTTGACCAAATATTCAAAGTACGGTTGCCCACCCATGAGTTATACCAGATGTTACAGAGTGGTAATTTATTATTATTATTATTATTCCTGGAGACGAGCAATAAAAGGTATGAAAGCATATACTAGTTTATACATATATATATAAAAGGAGACATGTTTAGTCAGTTGACATCCATAGCCATCCATGGTGATTGATTTTTATACATGCATGGCATGTGCCAAGAATAATTTTCAACCCTAATTGGTAGGGAATAGGGTTTATTCCAGAGCATAAATAATGCTAATTATCGTAGAAGCCTGTGTGTTCGGAGATGTAGATGCCGAGATCGTTAGATAATAATATTAAGAAAAACTTTGAGATGATTAAATTAAGATTTTTAAAAAAAATTAAGCTAAAGAAAACCGTTTATGTCATATTGACGTGCTCATCATTTGATTTGACGGGGAGGGACCGTGAAAATCTGAGCATCTCGAATCGAACATTATCCGATGAGATGTGGGCTTGCAGGATAGTTATACCGGAATTTATCCCCTGCTATCCTTTTTCTTTATAAAAAAAAAAGAAAGAAAGAAAATCATCTAAAATTATTTAAAAGTTGAACATTACCCGATGAGATGGGGGCTTGCAGGATGGTTATACCGGAATTTATCCCCTGCTATCCTTTTTCTTTATAAAAGAAAGAAAGAAAGAAAGAAAATCATCTAAAGTTATTTAAAAGGTGGCATGAAGTCTTGGAGGGGAGCTGTTGCACCTGAGGGGTAAGATAGTGAAATCCAAACTGACCGAACAAGAAAGATGGGATGAGGGCATTTGGTCCTTATGTTTTTATATTGGACATGCCTATCTATCCATATTTGGTGCCCCATTCTTTCTTTTTCATCGAGCAATATGCTAGTGTGAACACGTTCCAAAGCATAAGATCTTTTGAGGAAAGTGGCAGCTCAATGTGGTCAAGGTGAAAGAAGGCATGAAATGGGCCATCCGAAACCCTTACCCTTGCCTATTCGCCTAACAATTATTGGACATCACGGTGACCTATTAATAGTTCGACTTCAACGAGTGTGTTGAGCTCCCTTTCCAATCAATTACATCATACTCCATTTTTCTAATCGCATATTTGCTTCATGACAAAATTATCCAACTCCATAACTGCTTTTATTTTTACTAGTTCAAGAATGATGGGCAAGAGGATTGCTAATAATTTTCATGGAAATGATCTAGATTTTCTCTTGTCATATGCTTGGATAAAGATCTCTCCCAAGTTCAAACACAACCTCCTCTCGGCGGAGGGGTTGTAGTAACAACTAGCTTTGGCTAAGAATAAATTTTCATGGTATCATGGTTTGTTCCCTGTGTTTGGTTTCTATATATATTCCTTTCACTCTTGTTTTGCACCTATGTGCTGAGTATATATCAAATGCAAAGAATAAGTTTGCATGGTATCATGGTTTGTTCCTTGTGTTTGGTTTTTATTCCTTTCACTCTTGTTTTGCACCTATGTGCCGAGTTTACCAAAATGCAAATTAAACGATGTCTTCTATTAAATCACTTGTTAACGTATGTTGCGTCCATGCATGTCCTCTCGAACATATGGTTAACTAAAGATGATTAAGATCCACCTATGACTTCGTGTGACATGTATAAAAATATCTTGGTCAAAAGTTTTTAGGTGCTAGCTTATAGGTTAGTGACATAACATAATATCTACTGCGACAGTGAAAACTTAATAGGTCTTGCAAATCTGCTATTAATCAGGGTCTTGTGATGAAAATTTTACTTAGATTTCAGTCCTTGGCCTATGCATAAAGTAAGACATAAATGCCTATAAAAACAAGCACACAAGTATACATAAAATATTAAAATAGATTCATGTGTATATAAAATAAGGCACAAGATTGTACGATAAGTAAGCACACTAACTGTCAAATGGCAGTTTAACTAGGGATGATAACGGATCGGGTTTAGATCGGGTCATCCAAAATTCATACCCGTCCCGTTAAAAAATTATCCGTCTCATACCCGTCCCATACCCGTCTCGGGTCGGGTCAGATCGGATATAAAAAAATCACATATGGATCAGGTCGAGTCGGGTATACCCGGTCTCATAAAACTTAATTTATTTAAAAACTAAACGTGTCGGATCGGGTCGGGTATATCCGTCCCATATCAAATTTACTTAAATATTTTATAAGCATAATTTTTTTTGTATATAAATGGATCGGGTTCGGGTCGAAACGTATTACTACCCGTACCTGATCCGAACTCGAGTCGGATTTTTTTTATATAATCAATATCCGTTTATAAATTAGACGAGTCGGATTTTACTCGTTTTATTATGAACGGGTCGGATATCCATCGAATCGAGAAAAATTATCATCTCTAAGTTTAACCGGGGGCTTGCAAGGTATATTTTCGGTATACTTTTGCTGTGTTAAAGTATTTATACAATAAGGCAATGGCATTGCCATGGCCTTGTTAATGTTGACAGGCAATTTAAAAGCCTTTTTTAACGGCCGCATGCGGAGGGAGATATATGTGGAGACTTGTCCATGCATGAGGTTAGATTCCGTAAGTGAAGGGCTGATGAAGCTGATCAGCATAGAACAGCAAACCGCGATAGTCAGCCCCCAAGAAGCCGGCACGTATCCATTTTTAACCGTGGCCCGACGTCTTGTGCGCGACCCCACATTGATCCCTCCCCGGGGGGCGTAGTCGGTATACCCGGTGTGAAACCAAAAGGGCATGGGAATCCGGTTATGCATAAACTACCATTACTACGATAAAAAATGGGCATCCGAAGGTGATGGAACCGCACGCCAGCCGATGGACGGCTCCCTTCGTCCTGATCATCCACATGAACGGCCATGGTTTCCTCTGTTAACCACCATAATTTTATCTTGCTATTTAGTGGCGCAAAGGATCGCTAGGTTAAGTTTGGTAACAAATAATTCGTGCATGCACCTTACTGATAATTTAATAAAATTTTATTATATTATTATTTTTGATATATTTTTTTTTGAATGATATTTATTTTATTCGAAAATCTAGATTATCTTTTAAGAGATAATCTGGATTATTTCCGGAAAGAATGGATTATCATTTCTTAGATAATCTGGATTACCGTTTTTTAATAATATTTTTCACAATATTATCCTCATTTTCTCCCTTCCTTTTATACTATAAAATATAATACAACATTATAATAATATAAAATATATTTTAATATTATATTATATTATATTATATATATTATATTGTATTATATTATGTTTAATATAATATAATATATTAAATATGATGTAGTATATATATATTTATATTAAATATATTATCTATTTAATATATAGATTTTTATATTAAATTTATTTAGTATAAAAATAATTTTTAATTTTTTAATATTAATATAAAATATAATATATTTAATATATTTTATAATATAATATATTAAAAATTATATTTTTTTAAAATAAAATATAAATTTAACTTAAAAATATTTCAAAAATTTAATTTTACATTCTATAATATTATCTATATGCATTAAATATAGTAATCCACGTTATCTATAATTTAGATTACTGGTAATACATATTATTGATAATTTATATTATTTTTCAGAATTGTTTGGCAATATATCGATGCAACTTTGGATCCCTTTCCAACCCTACCTATCATCGCCCTTCTGGGCCACCCCCCGCTGCCCATATATAATAAACTGCACAACCCCTTCGACCTTCGTGGGGTGTGTGCGTGTGCGCCAAGAGAACTCTCTCTCTCTCTCTCTCTCTCTCTCATCACTCTCCCACGTCCTTAGCTTGGTTTCTCTGTGCTTGTGTCCAGGAATCCTCATGGGGATCCAAGAGGAGAAGTTGCTGGAAAAAATCTTAGAGATCCATGACAGCATCTCCAAGCTCCGAAGCCTCAGCCCTTCTAAGGAAGTTAACACCCTCTTCACCGACCTGGTTCTCACTTGCATCCCTCCAAGCCCCATAGATGTGTCCAAGCTTAGCAAAGGAGTCCAGGAGATGCGATCCAAGCTCATACAACTCTGTGGCGAGGCCGAAGGCCTCTTGGAAAGCCACTATTCTGACATTTTAGCGAACACCTACGACAACCCAATCGATCACCTGGACCTCTTTCCGTACTACTCCAACTATGTTCAACTGAGCATCTTGGAGCACACGCTGTTAGCCCGGCACGCCACAAGCCCACCGGGCCGGGTGGCCTTCGTGGGCTCGGGGCCTCTACCTCTGAGCTCGCTGGTGCTGGCCGCGCGGCACATGAGGGCCGCGCGGTTCCACAACTACGACGTGGACCCGAGCGCGACCGCGCGGGCCCGGCGCCTGGTGCGCGCCGATCCGGATCTGGGCGCGCGCATGGCCTTCCGCACCGCGGATCTCTTCGGCCTCACCCGCGAGCTCGCCGGCCACGACGTAGTCTTCCTGGCCGCGCTCGTGGGCGTCGAGCGGGAGGAGAAACTCCGAGCGGTCGAACACCTGGCGCGGCACATGGCGCCGGGTGCCTACCTCGTCCTCCGTAGCGCCCACGGGGCGCGGGCCTTCCTCTACCCCGTGGTCGAGCCCGGAGATCTCAAGGGATTCGAGGTGTTGTCGGTTTACCACCCGAATAACGAGGTTATAAACTCGGTGATTATAGCGAGGAAGCTTCCACATAGTGGGGTGGGGACAGGAGGAGTGATGAGGACCTGCAAGTGCTGTGAGATGATGCAAGGGATCAATCACTTGGGGCATGGGGCCATGATGGAGGAGATGGCACTTGAGGAGCTGCCCTCGTGAGAGTGGGAGATAAAAAGTATATATATATATATATATATGTCCTGTAGAATTGGTGGTTGAAAAGATGTTTGTGTTTGATTTTATGTGCTCATGATGGTGTATCACTGGCTACCATAATTTGTGTTATGGGCTTTAAACGCATTATTGTTTTTCAATTCGATGGACGAAGTTTCCCTTGTTCTAATCGAGAATTTTATCTAACGTTCAACAAAGTCTCGTCTCATCCATATAGCCCTTGGACTGCAGCGCTTGGTCTCGCACACGCCCATCCATATCTGCGTGTCTCCAAACTTCTTTTTGGCAGGCAGCGGAGTCGTGTGAAGTATTGCATACTTGAATGCCTCTTGCAATGTTCTAAAAACAAAGATGAGATTGGCAGCAGCAGCAGTGGATATGACCGTGTTAATGGTGATATCTTCCATCTGCTCTTCTGTCAGATCGTTAGGAATGCATTACTCTGCCAGTAGAAAGTTTATATTGTATATTTGTTTTGGATGAATCATGCTGGCCATTGTTTAAATGTGTATGGTTGTTATGAATAGGATTAGTTTTGTTGCAACCGGCCTCAGTTTATCCTGTATTAATCTTGTCGTGGCTAAATTTGTTATTGGTCGACCCAGAGCCATGCTATCATCCCCATCCATGTTGTACCTTTTTTTTTTTTTTAATGAGAAAAATGTTGTATCATAGAAGTTTCCAAAGAGCATGCAGTTTGATACCGATCCAACTTTAATCTTTGTAGGAGTTGGGATCTTAAGTGCATTATATCAGATGATTTGTTACTGCATAGCTCTTCTTATACCTAGGACTGAAAATAATTCGGTCAGTTCAGATTTAAATAATATTTATTTTTTGAATCAAGTTGATGTTTCGGTTTAAGCGATTCTTAGAATCAAACATTTGACTGAACATGAGCAGTTTTTTTTTTTTTTTTTTCATGTAGCTTCTCTGAACATGTAAATGATTTGAACAGTTTTTTGATATAAACGGATTGGCCGATTTACTTTTTATTTTTTATCTCATCCATGATGAAGTCAAATTTGATCCGAATTAGATTGAAATATGTTTAAATACGGATTATTAATTATTTTTAATTTTGATTTGTCTATTCAGCTCAGTTTCAATGGATTACATAGGTAAACCCATAACCGAATCAAAATATCATTTTTTTTATATTTTATTAAACTAAATTAAACAAGATAAATTGTCGTATTTGATTCAGTTCAGACCAGGTTGGGTGGTTTGGACGGTTTGGACAGAATTTTTTATACCTCTACTTGCGCTCCCAAGAAAATGTATTAATTTTTAACATATAAAGTCTCGTGTGGGCTGACGCAGGCTCGTAGATAAATCCATGGGTTCGTTTCCATTTAAACAGCTAATTATTGCATGGAGCGAGGCCATGACGCGTGCCAAAGAGATATTGTCTTGGATATGACTTTTGACCTTAGCAGAGAAAGAAGCTCAAGACAAAGGAAGAGTGAAAAACTAGAACAAGAGAATTTATTCTTCACTAATCAACCCATAGTTTGTGTCACAATGCTTGCCCATTATATTAGCTCCAATCAACCAACCAGCCAAATCAAAACAAACTAAAACAAAACAAAGCAAGTAGTTGAGCAGAATTATCAAGATCCATCAAGTGATGATCTGTCATTGTTTTGCTCTCCAAAGGCATCCAAATTAAGGGCCCTTCTCCTAATACAACCAAATCAAAAATATCCTTTTCCTAAAACATCATAAACTCTTTCTGAAGGTTACCTACATTTTATGTGGCAAAACAATCCAAAATTTTGTTGAACATGATATAATTTTCCCTTTTTCCTTTTTCTTTTTTTTGGGTCACCTGAAACTAACCGCAATGCTTTCTGGACACAACTCAAAACCTCGAGATCTTTTCGTATCGTTTTTCTTTTTTTTCCTTTATTTTAAAATTTTAGGGAAAAATTAAACTAGAGTGAAAGATATATACGGTGAAATCCTTTTATTTTACCGCTAAGGCAGTAGCCCATGAACCTTTAGGTGGGGGAAGACTGTAAAAATCTAAGTCCACGAACCTTTAGATAGAAAAGACTGCAAAAATCTAAACATCTTGTATCAGACGGGGGCCGCGGAGTAGCTACATCAGAATTTATCCTCTCATCCCTTTTGTTTACAAAAAAATTTCTTTTATCTTTAAATTATTTACTAAATTCTTAAAACTTTTGCATGGTAACAATTCATTGCTCCTACAACAAGTGAAAATAAAAGTAAGGTATAGCAAAAGTTTCGCCCTAATAAGCCGGACAATGCCACATGCCACCAACTCATATGTTGTATCGTTTATGCGAAAAAATGATTGATCTTTTTTTTCGTACCATAAATCATTAACAAGTATATGCACATGTATCAAAGCATGCCAATTTCTTTCTCTACCTGCTTGTACATATCTTAAAGCGAACATTGTTGATGTTGCGAAAGAAGGCAAACGAGGAAGATACAATTGGAACCCCAAATTGGACCATCCATTTGATTTAATTTCTCGGCATAGGATACGATCATTGTTACCTAGTGTGAAAGCAAAGTGTTAAAGAGAATCTAGTTTCTAATAGTCCAATTAGCTCATGTAATCACTCTTGAACTCCCCTGGTTACTGTAACAAGATGATTGGGGGGCCTACGAATTGGTGGGCCCCCTCAACCGTACGGCGTAATTTCCTTAATTCGTCGATACACACGAAAGGCCCATATTGCCCGGCCCCTCACCTTTTATTTTTATTTGGTTTTTGTCCATATTTCCCTCCCTTGCACTTCCTTCAAAGGCCGCATTAGTTTAGTTTATCACCAAGTGCTACTTAAGAAGGGCTTGCTTTGAGATGCCACGCAATCATGCTACTCAAAGGCCTAACGACATGGACACCGGGGAACCGTCGCTTTCCATCCTTCTCATCCATTAGCCGTGGGGGCCCACAAACAATGCCCATGTAAACACTCCACCACCCCTTCAACCCTTCAAAGGGCTAACCTGCCATGGAGATGAGCTTCGGTCCAAAATAAGTCGTAGATCCATGACGGCATCTCAAAGCTCCCAAGGCTCGGCCAATCCAAAGGAAGTGAACACCCTCCTCACCGACCTAGCCTTCGCATCCCTCGGAGCCCCATATATATATATATATATATATATATATATATATATAGACGTGTCCAAGCTGAGCAAAGAGGTTTATAATAAGGGATGGGATCCAAGCTCATCAAACAGTGTGGAGAGGCTGAATGCCTCTTGGAAAGCCACTTATCTCACTGGTCCAGGAGGATTACCCAAGGCCAACCATGTACACTAGCACCACAACCTATCAAAAATAGAATTTAATAGGAGATTGCATGCTGTTGACTAACCACTTTAACTCCAAAAATTTAAGTTGATAGAAAAAGGATTAACAACGCATATGCAAGCTTAATATACACCTCACATATATATGAAGACGTAGTTCTTATTTGTGAGTTGCATGGCGAGCAAGCCAAGTCCACCTTTAAACCTTTTTTTTTGGCTGAAGTTTTGCCTGGTGTCGAAGCCTTAACCATGGTTGCCTGACCTCTTTCCCTAGCCGTCCTGGTTCGAGTCATCGTAACAATGGCTTTTGAAAAAATTATGATCAACTGCTCATCAACCTAATAATTCAAGCCTCGAAGAACGAGATGTTATCAGTCTTTTCATGTCGAAAGGACAACGAGTAAAGTTTTTGACCTTGACTCTATGTCCTGGAAAGTGGAAAGAGCTGTACCAGATGGATTATATTGCATCAAGGTCCTGTCGGATGGTCACATAAGCGTCCAAAACCTGGGAACCATTAAATCCCTCGGGTTAAGATCCCATCAGCCGGAAGGCACCCACTGCCAACCTTTTTGATGGACCGATTACAGTACAGCGTCGAACGACCGTTGGCAGGCCCAGGCCTCCTAGGGCAAAGCTGCAAGCAAAGCACGGAGCTCTGGGTCATCGTATTTCCCAACCCAAGCTCACCAGACCACACCCTACCCATTAATGCCACAGAAGACATCGACCATGACGCATATCCAAAGGTATCAGAAGGCCAGCACATTCACCAACTTCACATTTATCAAATACGCTGTTGTGAGAGAGAGAGAGAGTGTGTGTGTGTGTGTGTGTGTGTGTGTGTTATCCATGTCTCTAGATCTCCTTCAGCAACGCATGAAAGCAAACCTAATCAATTCGCTGCCACCAGGTCCACCTAAACAATTAAGGGCAGCAAATATCATGATCGCTAGTAGAAACATTTAACAAGATAAACCAGAACACTCCAGCACCATTGCACCAAAAGATGGAAGCCAATGGTTAAACCAAAAAGGATAGAAAACAACCTACTTAAAAACAAAAAAAAATTACAGTCTACGTAACGAAGCCATGATGTATTTTCTGTCAATAATTACATGAGTCATCATAAGTTAATCAAACACCATATATACATGAGCACCAAAAGGAGAATCTATTATCCACAAGCAAAGCATCGTAGATGTAAGAAAGCATGGTGCTTAGCATATCAAGGACCGATGGTGCCTCTATCAAAGTAAAGCATGGTTCCATTGGATCTGCCGCTGCCACCGCCGCCGCCGACACCCTCCATAAGGGCGAACCGCATATCCTCCGATGGCTTCCAATGCCTCTTCCGCTGGTTTATGAACCAGTTGTTGATTTGCTTCGGGTCAAGACCAGTCATCTCAGCTAGCTTTGCCTTCTCCTCTTCCTAAAGCAACCATCACAAAGTTGACACCAATTAATCAACCACTAATACATGCATCATGGCCTTTCAACTTTTACTCAAGCAAATTTTTAATCATTCTCTAGCCCAACGTGTAACCCAATTAAGGTCCGCCATGAATGAAGAAAGGATAAGAAAATACCGTGGGATAGGGCCACCTGTAATGGGTGTGCCACCAATCTAGCAATGTCAACCTCGCATCCTTGGGCAGCTTTCCCTTCTTCCTCTTCTTCAAGAATTCCTTCCTAAGATTGCTCAGGTAGCCACTATATTTTTTAAGAAGCATTTCCTTCAGCTCATGGTCAGCAAGGCGTGAACCAGATTCCTGGCTTTCAGATGCACCCACATCCCCGCAGCTAAGCTCTTCTTCGGAAGATCCCACCACTTCATCTGACAAAAGACACCGATTAGTCAAAACAATACACAAGAATGCTCCAGGAACTAAATTGAGATTCACAACCAAATACAAATTACCTCATACACAATTGTTTTTGTTTTTTTTTAATACACAGTTGTTTTGTTTCTGCGATCAAAAATTGAAAAAATCGGCTGCTATTTAATAGGATCTTAGGTGAGAAATTATTATTTCTAAAGGAAGCCCAAATAAATCAAAAGCCCAACCAAAGTATTATAATAGAACACATCAGACAAAGCAACCAGGAACACGGGATGCAATCCTTCAGATGATCCTATAACATTACTTTCACAAATATTAGAAGATATGACACCAACCAAATCAAAAAACCACATCTATGGCTGTCTGTCCACAAAAAATGACAGCTAGTACTCATGCAGAACGAATGAATACAGCTTGTACATGATATAGCTACCAGACCTTTAATTACAAAAGCTGATTTAGAAGTTTAAAAAAAAAATAGTAATTGGAGAAAAAAAGGCATTATTGACAAAGTTTTTTTTTTTTGGTGGTGTGGGTTGGGGGGTGTTAATAAAAACAAAGCATTGGGTATAACATTTAAAGATATCTTCAGCCCCTCACTTACACAAGGTATTTTACAAAAGACTGGTAGTAAACAAGAGTTGTTTATGCAGGCATTCTTCTAAAAGGAAAACAAAAAGCTTTTGGGTAGATCATTATTTTTAGGACGCGATGTTTGTGTTGGAAAGTAAACTTGACTCTTAGTATTCTGTAGAGATAAATTTTTAAGATGTTTTCTATGGATATTTTTTCTTAGAATTCTGCAGTAAATCTGGTCAAATGAGATATGGTTAGAAAACTCTTCGAGTCTAGTTTCCAACACTTCAAAAAGTGCATGAATTGGAGTTTTCTGGAGAAAGTTATTACTATTTTGGTGAAGTGTGTCAATATTGACCGTCAAAACCGAGAAGTCATAGGAATGAAGTCTCTTAGACTTCTATGTTGTTTTTATTATTAGAATTTAATGTTGTTTCATTAATAGTCTCTATAAAATGTACTTTGCATCAAGAATTATGTGTGAGTTCAATTAATCAAAGAATTACTTCTCCAAAAAATCTTCTTATCATTTTTTGTGTGAATGAGCTCACCACCTTCCAACAAAGTGATATCAGAGCCAAGTGCTTGAAGAAGATGGCTTCAAAGAGTACACCATATCCTTTTTCAATTTCCTCGTCTCACCAAAGATAATTATGAGAATTAGGCAATTAGAATGAAAGCAATTCTTGGCTCTTGAATATGGGAGATTGTTGACCAAGGCTATGTTGTACCTGAAAATGAAGAGTTAGATCAAGAAAAAAAAGGTAGCCTTACAAAAGAAGAGGAAGAAGGATCAAAGTGCTCTCAGTCTCATCCATCAAGGTTTGAATGATGACATGTTTAAGAAGGTGGCTAATGCAACCAATGCCAAGCAAGCATGAGAGGTTCTTGTAACTTCCTTCAAGGGAGTGGATAAAGTGAAAAAAATTCGTCTTCAAACTCTAAGGGCTGAGTTTGAGGGACTCCGAATGAAAGCAACCGAGACCGTGTCAGATTATTTTACATGTCTTGGTGGTTGTGAATCACATGAAGAGACTTGGTAAAGATATTCAAGATGTTCGTGTTGTGGAGAAGATTTTCGCTCAAGATATTCAAGATGTTCGTGTTGTGGAGAAGATTCTCGCTCACTTAATTCAAAGTATGAGCATATTGTTGTTGCCATTGAAGAGTCCAAGGACTTGTCCATTGATCAATTAAATGGATCCCTATGTGCTCATGAAGAGAGGTTGAACAAAGACAAGCAAGATAGCATGGAGCAAGCTTTGCAGCAAAACTCTCTCTCAAAACCAAAGGAGATGATCGTGATAAAGGTGCTAGAAGCCAATCTCGTGGAAGAGGCCGTGGTTGTGGTCGTAGCCGTGGTCATAACCACAGAAGAGGAAAAGATGAGCAAAACTCTTTCTACCATAGCAAAAATTGCTCTAGAAGCTATGGTAGAGGAAGAGATAGAGGAAGCTATGGTAGGAGCCATGAAAAGAGATTTGATAAGTCTCATGTTGAATGCTACTCTTGTGGCAAAATTGGGCACTTCTATTGGGAGCATCATGGTAAAAAGATTGATGGAGAAACAAATCTAGCGGAGAACAAAGAAGATATGGAGGAATCAACTCTTTTACTTGCTATCAAGGAAGAAGACAAAGCCAATGAAAGCATGTGGTATCTTGATAATGGTGCAAGTAATCACATGACTGGTGATGAAAATAAATTTGTTCAGCTAGATTGTGACTACAGTGGCAATGTCACTTTTGGAGATACCTCCAAGGTGATAATCAAAGGCAAAGGTATTGTTTTAATTCAATTGAAAGATGGTGGCCATAGAATGATTTCTGATATGTATTGCATCCCAAAGTTAAGAAATAATATCTTAAGTTTGGGACAATTACTTGAGAAGGGTTATAAAGTTTTTATGGAAAGTTGTAATCTTTGGCTAAGAGATCAAGATGCAAATCTCATTGCCAAAGTATCTATGAACAATATCAGAATGTTTTTATTAAAGTTACAAACAACAAAAACTGTGTTTCAAAACTTGTGGAAGATTTATCATGGCTTTGGCATATGAGATTCGGCCATTTAAATTTTGGTGGAATCCGAAGAGTTGGAAGAAAAGATGATGAAAGGTGTTCCAAAGTTTGACCATCCGAATCAACCGTGGAGCATGTTTACTTGGCAAACATGCAAGGAAAAACTTCCCTAAACAAGCTACATCACGACCCACCAAGCCATTTCAACTTGTTCATGCTGATGTACGTGGTCCTATCAAACCTCTATCTTTTGGTAAAAATGGATATTTTCTGCTTTTTATTGATGATTATAGCAGGAAAGCTTGGGTGTATTTCTTGAAAATGAAATCATATGCTTTTGAAGAGTGGCTATGAGATCAAAGCTCTTAGAACGGATTGAAATGAATTTACTTCTAATGAATTCAGAAAATTTTGTGAGGATCATGGCATTCAGCATCCACTCAGTTCCCAGAACACCACAACAGAATGGTGTCGCCGAGAGGAAGAATCGGAGATTCTTAACATGGCAAGGAGTATGCTTAAGAGTAAAAACATGCCCAAGGAGATCTGGGCTAAGACAATTTTATGTGCTCTCTCTCTCTAATCGCTCTCCAACCAAGAGCTTAAAAAATGTTCCAGAACAAGGAAGGTCTAAACTTGATCGTAGTCAAAAGTTCAAAGGGGGTATGTTCTAGGAAAGAGGGGATTTAGGGAAACAAGGAATCCCTTGTTCCACCAAGAAAAAAAGAGGAAAAGGAAAGAAAAAAAAATTAAAGGAAAGAGTTTCTCCCCCTTCCCTCCATCTCCCTCCTCTATTCACTTGCTTCCTTGACTCTCTTTAGAAAGTGGTGCGGACACCAGGACTAGAAGAAAACGTCAGGTCGAACCGACATCCATATGGATTACCTATGAATGAAGCCCTAAACCCAAACCACACTTGTAAATAGTTATCTTGAATTTTTATTATTTTTGCTTAGTTGGGTTTAACTCTAAACCCTAAAATTGAGTCTCTGTAAAAACCCCTAGATCCAAAATTGAGCCTGTAAAAAAATCCCAATTTCAATTGGATTATAAATGATCCAGTGTCAGTTAGCCCTTTTTACCAATTAGGGTTTGTATAAAAACCCCATTTATCAGATGTGTCAAAATCTATTTTGGGACCAAACCCCATTTACCAAGTTTGTTTAGTTGGTTATGCCTCTTGATCAATTTAACCAAGTTGGGTTTTAATTAATTAGTTGGTTGAGTCTTATAATTATTATTTGAGTCCTATAATACAAGGGGGACCCAAGTCCAGATCCTTGTGACTCCATGTGCTAGCTCAAGACAAGCCATGTGACTCCATGTGCGAGCCCAAGTCACTTGTCATATGCAACCACTTCTTGGCACCACATTTTTCAAGAATTTGGACATCATATGATTTTTGGACATCACTTGACACTTCATCGGGACAACACCACTTGACACTTCATTGGGACAACACCACTTGACACTTCATTGGGACAACACCCCACTTGCCATGTCACCCTTTTGGTCGGCCAAATGAATTCATGAATTGCCTTCTTTTTAAGATGAGTAAAGCAGGAGGAGTCTCCAAATTGGCGCCCTCCCACTCAAATAAATCATGCCAAATTCCAAGGAGTCGGCCAAGCATCCCTTCCTCTCTTTGATGCCAACTTCCAAGAGTTTCAAGCATAGTTGATCGCTCAAAGCGAAGAAGATTCAATGGTTCTCTACCTAAGTGTTTTGATCAAACAAGTTCCACGTTCCAAGTTCCAAGTTGTGCGCTAGTATTTCGATACCCTACTAATGAGGGTTATGTGCTAGTATTTCGATCCCCTGCTAGTGAGGCTTATACAATGATATTTCAATACCTTGCCATTGAAGGTTATATAATGGCACTTTGATTGAGTTCATGACTGTCAAGATAATCATGATGTTTTAAAAGAAATTGATTTATAAATAAAATTTGAATTATGAAAGGACTAGATCCACATGTTTATTAATTTGAAAGTGCATGTTTTGAATTAAATTCCAAATTGATACACCATGCATGCTTATTTTTAATATATTATTATTGCTAGATTTGTCTATAGCTTAAATGTTAATTAACTGTTTAGCTCATTATCCCATATCTTACTATATTTACATATCTTTAAAACTAAGCATATAAATATGTTTCAAGAGAATGAAGAGAATGATTAGAAGCAAAACTTTGATATCTTTATTTTAGATTGAAAATTTTATTTAAATTTAATGTAAGATGCTTGAATATTATTAGATTTTGTGAGAGATTAAAGATGATTTTGGTTAACTAAATTTTAGCTTAATTTATTAATTGAATTTATTTTGTTGTTTGCTTTATGATACCATGCCTTGCATACTTGTGGGGATAGTTCTCCATGAGTATAAAGCAATTTTTGCAACCCCTATCTCGCAGTCTCGGGTCGGGGCTGGATATTTTTTTGTGATATAAATATATCCAAAATGTTTAGCACTTCTGCATCCTCCTAACAAATGCTTAGTACTAATATTTGTCATAACATGTAAATAACAGTAATATTTGTACATTATTTCCTAAGCCACAAGCATATGAGAGGAAAAATAACTTGCATACACAAAGCAGAACCACCACCACCATCAAACGCAACAATGGCAACCATAATAAAAAAGATAAAACATCATCAAAACAATATGCCATAGCAAACAAATATGCAATAAGCATCATCTTACTATCACAGTCAACACCCAAAAAAATTAAACAAAAAAAGTGAAAATTATGCCTTCTGATTTAACTGAAAGCTTTCATGATCCATAACATGCAATCAAAAACGCGCAACAAAATATTGCAGCAACTAACACCAACTAAAACCTGAACAAACTTGTCTATAGTTTAGATTGGCCTGATAATTTCATAGAAAGTGATTAAATAATATTACACAATAACAGAAGGTGCAATGCCTTATTGCAGTAGTCACAATCTAACTAGACAAACTTATGGATCTAGGATGGTCAAACAGTGGTAACAAACACCATGGTTCTATATTGCATTCATGACCAGATAAATATCCAAGAATGCAAACCGTGTGAACCATTGTAGCATTAAATCATGTAGGATTTTGTAGTGCTTCCAAGCCTTGGAGAGACTTGAACAATCATGGCATGGATGTTCGAGGATCCTGGGAGCTTGGAGGCGTGCCAAGCGGGTTCTAGAGGTGTTCTAGAGGTCCTCGAGGTATTCCAGTGAAGGCAACAAGTTTGGGAGGCTTATAACCTAAGGTCCCTTTGAATCATGTTGGGTTAGGGGATTTGACCTAGGGTTGAGAATTTTCCATTGACTAGAAGAGAGGAGTTTTTGAAAGATTGTAACATAACCCTGTTGGGTTATGGGATTTAGGTCTAGAGGTGTAGTCGGTTCCCTTTGGTGTGAAAAAGGTTTGAAGCTAGGTAGTTGGTTAGTTGATTAGCCCAACCAACTGATCCTAACTACCTTGAACCTAATGTCCAAGCCTAAGAATTAGTTGATTGGTTGTAACCAACTAGGAAGCCCCAAACCGCCATGCGATTATATATAGAGAAGGGACGACGGTTTGGTGTGTGAGAAAATAGCATGGAGGGTTTCTTGTTTCACGCTAAAAGAGGGCTTCTAACGTGGGGGTGTTCCACGGTTTAGAGAAAGGAGAGCGTGAGGGTTACATCACGTGGGAATTCTTCTCGGTTGTGAGAGGAGGCGGGTCTTGTATCTTGTAACAAGTTCTTCTCCAAGAAATAATACAATCTCTTTTCTCCTAATCTCTCTTATATATCTTCTCCTGCTTCTTTGTGATTCAAGAAGGCTGTTATCATCACGTCAGGAACTCTCCCACGTTGCTTCTGCGGTAGAGGCACTACTCTGATCCCGGATTCCCAACAAGTGGTATCAGAGCAGGTTCGAGCATGGGGAGAGGTTTCTACCTCAGGATCCTGTTGAGATTTTTCCAGAATTTTGAAGAAGGGTTCAGATCTAGGATTTACTCAAGGTGTTGAAAGGAAGGATAAGATCTAAGGCTGCTGTCCATCCCCTTCTTCAGGTTCCTTCTTCAAGGTTTTCAATCTTTCGCTGTTTGTGATTATTTTGTATCATGGAAGGCAGCAGGATTAAGATTGGTGTGGAGAAGTTTGATAGAAAAGGGAGTTTCACCATATAAAAGGTTAGGGTGGAAGACTTGCTGGATCAGATGGGATTAGATTTGGCTTTGGAAGATAGGTTAGGGGATATGAATGACGAGTGGATGTCCTTGGAGAAAAGGGCATGTGCCATATTAGGATTTGTCTAGCGGATGAGGTTTTGTATGGTGTGCTAGAGGAGAAGACATCCAAGGGATTGTGGTCGAGATTGCATACTATGTACGTAGGGAAGAATATATGCAACAAGTTGGGACTGAAGAAGTAACTGTATAGCCTTCGGATGCAAGAGGGTGAAGATGTTGCGGGACACATTCAATGGTTCGACCGAATGAGCATGGATTTGCTCAACATTGGGATGGATTTAGAAGAGGAAGATAAAAGTCTCCTGCTTTTATGTTCACTATCCGAGAGCTTCGATCCGTTGGTGACTACACTGCTGTATGGTAAGGAGACGCTAGTGTATGAGAAAATCATATCAATGCTAAGGTCCAATGAACAACGAGAACGGATGACGAAGAGGGAGATCTTCCAGGAGGGTTTGGCTGCATCAAAGAGGCCAAGAAAATGGAAGAAGGTGAACAGGTGGGACGGGTACAATCCAGGAAAGGCAGCATGGCTGGCAAGTGCTCAAGGTGTGGTGTAGCAGGGCACTTTAAGCAGGAGTGTCCGCTTAGGAAGAAGTGCAAGGATGAAGAAAAGGAAAACCTGGATTTCTCAGGTTCAGTCGCTGGATCAAAGGAAGAATCGGATGAGTTCTTGGTTTCGGTGGAGCCTGCGGAAGGCAGTGTATCCGAAATGGTCTTGGAGGGATCCGCACGATGCGAAGGGTCCGAGACAGCAACGTGGTTCGAGGTGCAGGGGCAAGCTCAGCAGGGCAGCGTTGAGTTGCTGACCTTAGAATTTCTTTCTATGGCACCAGGAGACTTCAGTCTCAGGTAGAGCACCGAAGAGGTAGCTTCACGGGTAAAACAGGATTCGACACGAGGTCAAAGCGGAGGGGTGCACGGGAAGTCACATTCCAGCACCAGTGCCAGGGGTGCACCAAGGTAGGTGGAGCAGCGTGCATAGATAGTCAGGTATGGCTCTGATAAGATGATGTCAACTAAAGCTCCAGTTGCAGCAAGTACCGATTTAGGTTCGCTGGGTTCTCTCCAGGAAAGTCCAAGAAAAAGACTGATGCAGCTACTAGGTAGGAAGAAGGCTACAATCATGGTGCAAGGATACAATGTCTTTAACTGAGGAGGCGATCATCCCAAAGGCCTCCAGGAGATCTCAGCAGCTGAAGGATGTTGGCCGAGACAAGGAGATCCGCAGAAGGGACTGTCAGAACACGCAGTTACAACAGGATTGTGCATGAGGACATTGCCGGGTTTGCCAAGACTTGGAGGCACCAAGGTGAAGATTGTAGGATTTTGTGGTGCTCCCGAGCCTTGGAGAGACTTGGGAGGCCATGGCAGGAATGTTCGAAGATCCCTGGGAGCTTGGAGGCGTGCCAAGCAGGTTCTGGAGGTGTTCCAGAGGTCCTTGAGGTGTTGCAGGGAAGGCAACAAGTTTAGGAGACTTATATCCCAAGATCCCTTTGAGTCATGTTGGGTCAGAGGGTTTGACCCAGGGTTGAGAGTTATCCATTGACTAGAAGGGAGTTTTTGAGAGATTGTAACATAACCCTCTTGGGTTATGGGATTTAAGTCTAGAGGTGTAGTCGGTTCCCTTTGAAATGAAAGGGGTTTGAGACTAGGTAGTTGGTTAGTTGGTTAGCCCAACCAAGGATTCTAACTATCTAGGGGTGCTAACCACGTTGAACCTAATGTCCAAGTCCAAGAATTAGTTGGTTGGTTATAACCAACTAGGAAGTCCCAAATTGTCCGTGTGATTATATAATGTGATTATATAAAGAGAAGGGGCGACGGTTTGGTGTGTGTAAGAAAATAGCATAGAGGGTTTCTTGTTTCATGCTAAAAGAGGGCTTGGGACGTGGGGGTATTCCATGGTTTGAAGAAGGGAGAGCATGAGGGTTACATCACGTGGGGCTTCTTCTCGGTTGCGAGAGGAGGCGGGTCATCTTGTATCTTGTAACAAGTTCTTCTCCAAGAAATAATACAATCTCTTTTCTCCTAATCTCTCTTCTATATCTTCTCCTGCTTCTTTGTGATTTAAGAATGCTGTCATCATCACGTCAGGATCTCTCTCACGGTGCTTCCGCGGCATATACTCTGATCCGAGGATTTCCAACAAACCAGACTACAAATAAGCTTTGGAGAAACAACTTCCCATTTATTTTGAATTATACAACTGCTGGGTTATAAAGGCCGTTACAGCTTATGCCATGCATACTTAAGGCCACCACCTAAATGGATGGTCTACTCATATCAAGATACCCATTTTAATAGGAAAATGGATGGAAAAGTACTTGGTAGGAATTGCAAACAACAATTGATGTCTGATTTGTGACACTGACAAAATAAACTAAAAAAAAATAAGTAAAAACATGGGTTAATGTCAATTTAACAAACATATTCATAAAAACATTTCAACATGCAAAGCATAAAATTATGGCATGATTGATGTCTGATTTATGACACTGACAAAAGTTATGGGACAAGGTAGCCTGGTCAGAGAAATAACCAAAAGGATAATAATATGAGAAACATTACAAGTTCCCAGATAATATAACCATACCCAGCAAGTTGTGCATCAGTCATTTTTAAAGAAGGCACTGTTTGAATACTATTGAATGTCAGCATGTCACGTATCACTATTACGAAAAAAAATCCAAAGACAATTGAGAACAAGATGAAGAGCACTTTGACATGGAAGGAGTTGGAAAGGGGAAGAAGATTGCTCGCTAAACAAAAATTAATCATCATATTAAAACAGAAAGGAATCGTGCATATGTTTCCATATATCTAGACAAATATGGGTGAGCCAACTAAAAGAAAATATTGCAGGGCAGGCGAGGCAATTGCAACCACAGATATCAGACAGGACAGCACCCTTCAGTGTTACACAAGCTAATTTTAGTGTTATGTGAGCATTAAAGAAACAATCCATTTTATTCAAAAGGGCAGTACACGCTACAATACAATGACCTTTCTGGGTGAAATGAATGAATAATACCCACAATAACACAATGACAAAAGTAAAAAGAGGACCGACCAATAAAAAGGAAACCCAATTTTAACAAACATAGGCATCGCATCCTTTGTCAACACATTAGACAAATAGTAACCCTAAGAATATACACCCTTCAGTGTTACACAAGCTAATTTTAGTGTTATGTGAGCATTAAAGAAACAATCCATTTTATTCAAAAGGGCAGTACACGCTACAATACAATGACCTTTCTGGGTGAAATGAATGAATAATACCCACAATAACACAATGACAAAGGTAAAAAGAGGACCGACCAATAAAAAGGAAACCCAATTTTAACAAACATAGGCATCGCATCCTTTGTCAACACATTAGACAAATAGTAACCCTAAGAATATACTAGAAATCATTTCTTACCAAAATATTTTCGGGATAACATGCCAGAGATTAATGAAGTTGTTGTGATTACAGTTAAAGAATAATATAAGAAAAAGAAAAATATGAATTAACATTTTCTTATAAATTTGTTTCATTAAAAAATACAGCTTAGATTTAAAACTAAGAGAATGGAAACCATAGTGCAATACATCATACAGCAGAACCACTAACAAGGAAACAAAAAACCCAACTATAACCATACAAACATGATGTATTTAGTACTCCAATCATCATCACCTAACACTAAACTGTGCAGCCCCTCTCTTCACGGACAATCAGCTTATTTCCTTGCAAATGAGCAGCTGTCGTTACAAATACTGTCATGCTGTCCTTAATATAATATCTATGTTTTCTAATCCATTTTCTAGGAGTAGTGCTAGAATAACAAAAACCTAGCAGGCTAGTTACATAACAAATAGGTGATCCATAAAACCCCTATTTTTCATGTAATAGAAATTTCTGACTATAACAAGCTCCACCATCTAAGAGGCCACTGATCAGAGAAACGTCCAATTGGAGAATTACATACCTGCTTTGCAACCTCCTTGCGCAAGATTCATGTTACTACATCTGTATTAAAATTTAAACAAAAAATCCTTCCAGACATGAGATAATATCTCATGAGTCATTAGCTAAATAATTTTTAATCTCATAAGTCCATATTTTAAAGAAAGAACCCTTGTCTGAACTGGTTGATGTGCCAGTTGCCATGTTCATCAACTTTGAGGAGGTTCATGGTTGGTGTCTTGGATGTAGCATCTCCAGGAATCAAGACCAGGCTAATTTACTATAGTGGTTCTTTCCTCCTCCTGTAGCAGGAAAAAAGATAGAAAATTTTTATTCCATATTGTTTGATGTTCTAGCACTCGCACATGACAGGACCAAACACATTCCCACCAGCAAAGCACCAAGACAACCAAATTGGTCATTGTAGGAAGCATCCATGCTGATAAACAGACTCACATTACAGACCTTGGAATATCTAACCCTACACTGACAAATAATTCATTTCTTCTGAATTTCAAAATTCTTCGTTAGTTTTGTAGGCAACTCTAGAATGCCCATGCGTATTACACAGCATCTAAGTTTGGGGAAAAAGAAAAAGTAATTCATACCTTGATATGCTTTCGCACTTCTACAGGTTAGGACAAGGCAGGTAAACACAAGTCAGCTGTCCCACACCAAATTTGCAGGTGTAGGTGAGGGTGCATGCACATGTTCACCTTTTCCATCGAATTCCATCCTACCATCTGTTATAACTTTCCTAATCCAGTTTATCCTCCAACACAATCTTTTCCTCCTATTCAGTATGTTGAATTGATCATATTATTATTTGTTTAGCTAGTTACAAGATACTGCTTAACAATATGGGGAATATTACCTGGAAACTATTTTGAATGATATTATGATGTGACAAAAGATGTGTAAACCTATCAATGCAGAATTTAAATGTGTACGGTTGTACAAAAGAAAGCACTTCTCTATGTTCTTTTTTCCACATCTGCAAATACTAACTGCAACTTGTCCTTCATCCCCTCTAACCTCAATGACACAAGCTGAAAAAGCATGCAAATCATGGGCACAAAACTTATAATCCTCATCTTTAAAGATGAACATGGAACTAGGGAATAATTCTACTTCCTCATGATATAAAATGGAGCATGCAAACTGAAAAAGTGAAGCACTCTTTATACAATTCAAGATGCATGAAACAGAAGTCATCTAAGCACCACAAATGCCCAATTAAGGGTGAAAATACAAGAATGAAGAGTTGAAACAAAACAATCAGTTAAAGAAAGAAGCAAAAGAGAAGGATAATGAAGTTGTGTGTTAAAGAGAGATGCTGGTGAACAGTAAAAGAAGGAAAGGTGATAATATGTCTTTGATTTAGAGGATGTAAGATGTTATCCGCAGGTCAACTCACAAGTTATCAACAGCACACATCTATTGATTGAGAACTTTTGCTTACAAAATGACAAGTTTTCCTTTAAGAGGAAAGTTGATGTTTTACTGACCATATGATCATGACAGGTAAAAATGTCTGGAATGATTTAAAATCTTCAAGTCATTAAGAAAAATGTTTGATTAACCTGCTCAGCAACTCAGTACATAGCAACAAGTCAAGGAGACTCTTTGGTCTGGAATATATGCATATGCATGTGTGCGCACATGCGCGCTCATATATGCATACGTATATGTGTATATACAAATATATATGTATGTGTGTGCGTGTGAGCATATGTGCAGTAGGCATGCATAAGCACAGACTTGTGAGTGTGCATGTAGATACACGTGCATATATATGCAAATAGTGCATGTGTGTAGATACATGTGAATGTATATTTATATATGCATGCGTAGGTATATGTACAAATGCATGTGTACATATATGTATATACACACAAATATGAACATTAATTATAAAGCATAAAAATTACATGATAAACTGTACTGTGACAAGAAAAAGACTGAAAAATAATATCTAAACCTACATAGAAAGGAGATTGCTCACAATGTAACAAAAAAGACCAACCAGACAACCAAGGAATAACACAACACAGACCCCTAAAAAATATGCATACCCAAGTACAAAAGGACAAACAGGAGGCAAAATCTATCCACAAAAAGTTAGGTATATTAACTCAAACTGTGCAGCATGCATTAACCAAATTATATGAGAATTCCTTATAAATGAAGAAGCTACAACAGAAGATCATTCCTTTTACAATTGAAAAGGAAAACTCTACATTGCAAGGCAAAAAAGGTTCTAAAGAAACGAATAATCACAATGTAATTATGACTCAAATGATAGCACAGAAGCTACGGAAGGGACACAACATGTTCGTTAATAAAGAGAGGGATAGCATTTTAAAACATGAAAAATCGTATGAGAACAACCCACTCCACATCTTAAATTCTACCTCTCTTCAAGCCTTCTTCCCTAAACACGTGCCAAACTATAAGCGACTTTATGTTCCTCCTTTCTTTGTAACTGTAACTTCAAATTTTCAATGAGAAAAAAAAAGACGATATGCTTGAAAATCTTTCCTGTTCCCAAATCCAATATCAATCCACATAGTGTTGCTTTATACACCACTGCATGCATGCAAGTCCTAAAAAATCCCAGAATAAGGAGCTTCACTAACTTTCTGCTTTGAATTTAATTAACTAAGAGAACATAGTTTGTGTAAAACGATCTTCATCAGAAACCAACTTGAAATTGGAGTTGTACTAAGAGCTATCGCAAGCCCTTTTGAGCAGAAGCATAGTTTGTAAGTCCAAATCATCAACTCAATATGGTATAGATGAGGTTGGCCAAAACATGACACAATCTGTCTGCACATGCAATCCAATCACAAACCTGAGACTTTCATTAATCATTCATATTTACGTTATCAAAACATGATGGCTATAAAATGCACATGCAGTCTTATGACAATATGATGTGCTAGCACATACTCACACCAAAGGTAAATCGTGGCAGAAAGGAAACAAGCAAAGTGAAAAAGAAAAAAAACTCACTAGCTCTATAAACAAAGAAAAACAGCTGAACAATTTGACCAAGAAATTTTTGAAGAGAAGATAAGAAGGTAAAAAAAGAAAATGGAAACCCAATTGCCAAGAAAATAACAATAAAGTAGAAGCAGAAATCAGAAAGCATGTGATTACTCAATAAAACAAGATCATCAACCAAGTTATTGTTGAAGATCCTAGAAAGCAATGATTGAAACAAATCAAGAAAGAAATCCCAGCAAAAGAAGCAACTTCATGGTGTCCAAGACTGTGACCAATGAATATCTTTATACAACTTAGGACAGTCAAACGTTCCTCGCATTATTATTGTACCATATGCAAGACAATACGCATACAAATCAATTGTCATGCAATGCTTTCATTTGGGTTCTTTAGGAAAGAAACGAATATTATCAAGAAGTTTGCCATTTATTTCAACTAAAATTGCAATAAATAAGTTTGTCATATTAGCATACCAAAATCATGATACATGAAAACAGAAATATTACAGTTAAGACAGTAGGAATTTGTTCTGAGATTGTCTTTGTAGTGGCTTATTACAAGGGACAAGGTAAACAGGAGATAGCATGAGAAAGATTAAACATTAAAGTACCATGACTATGTTAGAAATAATTGAACTTAATACATTTTTGAAGTCTAAGAGTCAAGTAATTATTGGAATTAATGTTATCTTGTTACTAACAATGACTTTTGGTATTTCCATGAAAGTTATTTAGTATTCCTCTATATTTATAAAACCAAAGAGTCATTGGCATTAAAACAATCATAAATATGACTCTTGGTATTTTGTGAGGAGGGTAGTTGAAAGGTTGTAAAATCCATAATATAAAGGAATGTATTTCAACCATTTTGGATCAAGAAAGTTGTAGAAATCTCAATGAAATACTATGTTTTCTTCCACTATTAGTTTCACTCTCTTCCTCCCTTATGTGAGAAATACTGCGCTCCTGTTCTAATCTATCAAAGTGGTACAAAGCCATGGCTAATATAAGTACAATTATCTCTTCCTCGTCTCACCAACTCCAACTATGAAAATTGGAGTATTTATATGAAGGCATTGCTTAGATCCCAAGATATTTGAGACATAGTTGAAAGAGACTATGAAGAAGCCGGAGACAAATACTCTCACAGTGCAACAACGAGAGGCTTTGTGAGACTCAAGGAAGAAAAAAAAGAAGGTTTTCTACTTCATTTACCAAGCTATAGGTGAGTTGGCTTTTGAGAAGATAGCGGCAACCACCATCTCCAAATAAGCATGGGAGATGCTCCAAAATGCATATAAAAGAGTTGAGAAAGTGAAGAAAATTTACCTTCAAACTCATTGAGGCGAATTTGAAGCCCTACAAATAAATGAATTCGAATCCATCTCGGATTTCTTTACAAAAGTCTTGATCATCATCAACCATTTGAGAAGGAATAGTGAGATCTTGAATGATACACGAATAGTATAGAAAATTCTATGCTTGTTAGATGCTAAATTTGACTACATTGTAGTCGCTATCGAAGAATCAAAAAATTTAGAAGTCATGACAGCTAATGAATACATGGGTTCCTTACAAGCCCATGAACAAAGGCTTAACAAGAAGAAGTAAGAGCCTTTGGAGCAAGTTTTTTAATCCAAGTTGATTCTAAAAGAGGGCAAAGAAAACTCCAAGAATGAAAGGAGTCAAAGAGGTCGAAGATGAGGCCATAGATGTGGATGTGGCCATGAACGAGGAGGCTACAATAACAAGAAGGAGATAAATCAAAGTCCAAAAGGATGGCATGGACAAGGAGGCTTATCTATAGGTCGAAGGTATGATCATTCCAAAGTTTGTTGTTTCATTTGCAACAAACTTGGTTATTATGCTTCGAATTGCTGGTATAATAATGCTAATCAAGTTAAAGATAAGGCTCACTATACAAAGTAGAAAGAAGTAGATGAAGAAGTCTTATTGCTAGCTTGCAAAGAAAATAACATCATTGAGTAAAATATGTGGTACTTGGACACCGGTGAAAGCAATCACATATGTGGGTATAGGAATATATTCATGGGGTTGAATAAATCAGTGTATGAAAATGTGTCTTTTGGTGACTCCTCCAAAGTAGCCGTGAAGGATAAAGGTAAAATTCTTATCTAATTAAAAGATGAAAGTTATAAATTTTTCTCTAATATTTATTACATATCGGAGATGAAGAATAATATTCAAGTTTAGGGCAACTTTTGAAGAGAAGATAGAGTGTGCATATGAAAATAAGAAGTCTACTTTTGAGAGATCAAAATAATTTCATAAGAAGTCTACTTTTGAGAGATCAAAATAATAATTTTATAGCCCATGTTCAAATGACACGAAATAGAATGTTTATGCTTAACATCAAACATGTCAATGCAAAATGTTTGAATGTAAATGTGAAGGACAATTCATAAATTTGGCAGCTAAGGTTCGGGCATCTTCATTTTTGGAGCTCTTAAGCAACTATCAAGTAAGAAAATGGTGAAGGGCTTACCGCACATTGATTCTCTAGAACAATTTTATGAAGGGTATGTTCTTGTCAAGTAACCAAGGAAAATTTTTCCAAAAAAGCTTCCTGTCATGCAAAGAAGCCGTTTGAACTTATCCACACCGACATATGCGAACCAATATCTTTAATATGCTTTGGAAAGCACCATTATTTTCTAACATTTATTGATGATTTTAGCAAGAAAACTTAGAGGTATTTTTTGAAGGAAAAGACCGAAACATTTTCTACATTCAAGAAGTTCAAAATATTGGTGGAGAAAGAATATGGCTACTACATCAATGCTTTGTGATCTAATCGTGGAGGCGAATTCACATCCAAGGAGTTCGAATATTTTTATGAAGAGCATAGCATTTGGTGATCTTTGACGGCACCCTATTTCCCAAAATAAAATGGTGTGGCAGAGAAAAAGAATCAAACTATTCTTGATATAGTTCGAAGCATGCTGAAGATAAAGAATGTCGAAATAATTTTGGATGGAGGCCATAAATTGTGCGATCAAATTGCTCAACTGATGCCCTACAAAAATTCTAGAGCGCATAACTCCACAAGAGGCATGGAGTGAAAGATAACCAAGTGTCTCTGACTTGAAGATTTTCAGGAATATTGCCTATGCTCATATCCCGGATCAAAGAAGATCCATGAAGCTTAAAAACAAGAGTGAAAATTTTATCTTCATTGGCTATGATACTCGATCTAAAGTCTACAAGCTTTAACTAAAAAGCTTCATGTTAGTAGAGATGCGGAGTTCAATGAAGATAGCATATAGAATTGGCAATCAAACAAATCGTTATTTCCTAAAGAGAATGAAGAAGAAGAATAGGAGTCAAAGGTGGATTTTGAAGTTTCTTCACCACCTTCATTCTTATATTCAAAAGTATCACCTTCTTCAGATGATAGTCCAATACAAAAAAAAAACATGGAATTTGCAAGAGATATGAGATAACAAATGAGCTTAACCTCTTTTGTCTTTTGGATAATAATGAAAGTATTTCTTTCGAAGAAGCAATACAAAATAAGATTTGGAAAGCTACCACAGATGAGAAGATTAAAGTAATAGAAAAGAATGATACTTGGGAACTTACTACTCTTCCCAAAAACCATAAACCCATAGATGTCAAATGGATTTACAAGAAGAAGAATGCTCAAGGACGTGCAAAGAAATACAAAGCAATTTTGGTGGCTAAAAGCTACAAGTAGGTATGAACTATTAAAAGATATTCGTCCCGATCACTCGCATGGAAACTATGAGATAGATTATCTCTATCGCAACACAATTCAAAAAGCCAATTCTTCAAATGAATAGTCAAATCGGCTTCCTTGAATGGCTTTTCAAAAGAAGAGGTTTATGTAAATCAACCTGAAAGGTATGTGAATAAAGAGCTTGAAGAAAAGGTCTTAAAGTTGAAGAAGGCGCACTCTATAACTTGAAACAAGCGCACCCATAACATAGAATAGTAAAGTTGATGCATATTTCAAAGCTAATGATTTCATGCAATGTCTATATGAGCATGCCTTATATATAAGAAGAAAATGAAGATATATTGCTTATTTCTTTGTATGTAGATGATCTTATTTTTACATGTAGTAGCCCTCAAATGTTTGAAAAATTCAAACTATGATCCAAGAGTTCGAGATGACAATTTTGGAACTTATGTCATACTTGGTTTGGAAGTGAAGTAAAGTAATGGAGGCATCTTTATTTCTTAATAAGCATATGCAAAGGAGATTCTTTAGAGATTTAAGATGGAAGATTACAAGCCAATAAGCACCCTATTGATTGTAGAGCCAAGTTATCAAAATTTGAAGAAGGCAAGATGATGGATCCTAGTCTTTACAAAAGCTTAGTTGGATGCTTAAAATATCTTACATGCACAAGACCTCATATTCTATATGGAGTTGAGCTACTAAGCCATTTTATAGAGAAATCAAATTCTATATATCGGAAAGCCACAAAGAGAATTTTTTGTTACATCCGAGATACTATATCTCATAAATTATTGTATTCTCCTTATGATTTTCAACTTTTTAGTTATTCAGATAGTGATAGAAAAAGTACAATCGAATTTGTTTCCTACGTGGATGATACAACATTTATTTGGCTTTCTAAGAAGCAAGCTATTATGACTCTTTCTACTTGTGAAGAAGAGTATGTTGTGGCATCTTCAAGTGTTTGTCATGCTATATAGCTTAGAAGATTGTAACAAGATATTTATCTCCCAAATAGAAACTACGAAGATATTTGTGGATAATAAGTCGACAATGACATTAGCAAGGAATACGGTATATCATAAAAGAAGCAAACATATCGACATCTGTTTTCACTACATAAGAAAGCATGTCAAGAAGAAGAATACGAAGTTAACTTATGTGAAAACTCATGATCAAAATTACCGACATTTTCACTAAGCCAATTGCAGCGGATTCTTTCTATAAACTCAAGAGTCTACTTGGAATGAAAGATGGATGACAATTAAGAGGAAGGTGCTAGAAATAATTAAACTTAATAGATTTTTGAAGTCTAAAAGTCAAGTAATTATTGAAATTAATGTTATTTTGTTATTAACAATGACTTTTACTATTTCTATAAAAGTTATTTAGTATTCCTCTATATGTATGAAACTAAAGAGTCATTTACATTGAAACAATCATAAATATGATTCTCGGAATTTTGTATAGAGAGTAGTTGAAGGGTTGTAAAGTCCACTCTATAAAGGAATGCATTTCAGCCATTGTGGATCAAGATAATTGTAGAAATCTCAACAAAATATTATATTTTCTTTTACTATTAGTTTTACACTCTTCTTCCTTTATGTGAGAAATACTGCTCTCCTCTTCTTCTAATCTATTAGACTATGGGTTTTCCCCAATCTTTTTCCTCAAATACATTAAATAAGTATGCCAGCAAAACCAACCCTCGCACCATATGAGCAGTATGCTTGCCTGCATGAAGAATTTAATAGTTTTAAGGACCTTTTATACATTCCACTTAACAAGTGGTAAAGATATTGCTTATGTGCACCTCGATAGCCAAAAAGATAGACAGCCGCAGCAAAACAAAAAATTATTTGGTATCGCATGTTGCAAATTACACACAATCCAAAGGAACCACAACAATCCAACCCTAATTGCAAGAAAAAGGTGACCTGGGAGCTAATGTAATCTAAATATAACCCCAACATTCCCCCAAAGGTCAGATATGAGACAGATTAATAATAGGTTAGTCATCAATATTTCAGGATCATAAACAGAAATGTCAAGGAGAGATACCACTGACAGTAGCACTCATTTTGAGATTGGAGACATACTTTGGTAACCATACTGTTTCTAGATTTTTTTCAGCCGAATAACTGTCGGGGCAGTACATGGAATATTTATAGAATTTTCCCTGGCACCATACCTAGAAAAACATGACATACTAATGAAGAGACTGACCATAATATGAGCGAAAATGTTCGAAGTAAGACCTGTTACAAATCCCTTAAAATATTCGATTCAAAGCCACAAAGTTATTTCCATTAATGGAACCCAAGACCGGTCCAAAAAATCACTTATCTCTTGGTAGAAACAAGAATTATATTATCGTAAGTGCAAGGCCACGTTCCATCTCATCTTTAAAAGGACAACTATTCCCATCCCCGCCTCCCCCTACCCCCCCCCCCCCCCCCCCACCCTAAAATTTTAAAATATATACGGGAGAAAAGATACTGTTCTCTTTCCTGACCAAGGATTGACAACACCTAGAGAAGGATTTCTTAATGCTGTGAAGAGAGAAAGAAAGCAAAGAGAACAAGGCTCCACGCAAACCGTTCCAACGTTGGAATCCGCTCTGACACACCTGCACCCCATTTGCATGGACACGACTTGACCACTCGAAGCCCCTATAATCCCCCCACCTCTCTCTCTCTCTTTTTCTCTACGCCGTCTGATCGTTATACTAAACGATTGAGATTTTTTTTTTTTTCACGATATCAATATTTACTTAGCCATAGCTTTACCGGAAGGGGAGTTGCCGGTGGCGGTGGTGGTGGAGGAGGAGGTGGTGCAGCCCTTGCAGAGGTTGCTCAGCTGCAACTCGATGCTGTTGAGGAACGACGCCGCCTCGTCGAACGGCTTCGACAACTCCTCCTTGTACCGCTGCAGAACCCGGCAGTAGGATTCCTGAAAATAGAAGCCAAAGTTTCTCCCGGTGATAACGTCTTCAAAGCGAAGTAGGCCAGGATTTTGTAGCTACTACCACCAGTAGTAATATTTTGTTTTCTTGGAAAGCACGTTAGTCGTTAATTCCTACCATAAACTCGTCCAGCTCCGGATCCGCTCCAATCTCCCCGCACCCAGCGCTCGTGTACCTCTTCCGCCCTATCTCTTCCAACAGCGATGCCATCTCCGGCGGCGCCCCCACCTTGGGGAGACCAAAAAAAAAAAAGCAAGAAATAAAGATCGAATTCTTTCTCTTTCTTTCTCTCTCAAAGTCCAATCTTACGAACCTTTCTACATTCGATGTAGGCGGAGACGAGGGAAGGGTAGCGAGGATGGCTGGCGATCTGAGCCTTGATCAGATCCGTGAGATCTGATCCCCCACCGCCGGAGATATCCGACGCTTCGGCGGCCCCCCCGCTGTGCGAGCGGTCCGCCTCCGCCTCGAAGTACGGGTAGCTGGACGTCGATCCAACGGCCGCCATCTCTCCACCCCCTGAGATTCCCGGATGGATACTGTACAGATCTTCCATCTCTTTCCTTCCACTCCTCCTGCCTTCCCCCAAATTGAGATGGAGAGATAAAAGAAAACGAGAAAGAAGACCAATAGAAAAGATGGAGGACGAGCGGAAATTAAGATGCGAAGTCGACTAGATTCTAAATACGGGGAGCGTTGGATGCGTTAGTGGAGAAGGTTGCTACTACTCGAACCAGTAAAAAAGGGAAGTTAAGAAAGAAGGGAGCAGAAAAGCCCGACCAAATCCTCCGCCCTGGTCGATTCGCAGGCAGATGAGCAGGAGCAGCAGAAGCCGCAGTGCGGCTACTTCCATTTCCACTGCCTCTCCCCCTCTTTCGGACCGGTGCTGCCCTGCGAACCAAAAACCCGAAGAAAAAGGCTGGCCATTTTTAACCCTTTTTACCGTAAATTAAAAAATATAAATAATCGTAATACTAAAAAGAAGAAGCTAATTGATTAATTAAGAAATTAATTAATTAGAGATATTTTCCCGCGGGGGGTTGGGAAAAGTTTTGAAGGAAAGGATGGAGGGCGCACGTGGTGGGAACAGTGGAGAGCACTCGATGTCCCGGAGGAGTGAAGAGGGGCCGCCCGTATTTATAGCCGTCCCATCATCATTATGGACGACATGACATTCCGCCACGTGTCGGATGACGATCGGCTGTTAGCTCTGGGGATGCGTGTTCCATGGCTCCAAGGGGTCTCATCCGTACTACTCTACTGTTATCTCGCCACATCTTTTTGCTGCTTTCTTCTTCTTTTTTTTTTTTTTCTTTTTTCCCTCTAATTCTAATGAGTTTTTTGTTTGGTTTTTACTGCAAGTCTAAAAAAAAAAACAACGGCGGCAATGACGGGTGGAAAATTGTTTCCAGTTCCTCCCAGGTTTGGCCGGAACTTCGCTGGATTGGTGTCTTGTTACTTGTTAGAAATAAAATTTTGCCTGCTTCTGGTCGGGTGCTCGGTGGAGTTTAAAATGTTCGCGAGGTACACATGAAAACGGAACGGTGAGGTGGATATTTGCGTGGGTACTTGAACGGTTTGGCTTCCCGGCCTCGTCTACTTTTTTTTTTTTTTTTTTTACCTGGGAAGCAGACTTCGTCGTTTCCGCGAGGTGCACACTAAAACTTTTTTTACCTGGGAAGTAGACTTCGTTGCTTCCCGCAACAGTACTTGCTGTGCTCCCATCGAAGAGAGGTGGGTAGGGGGGGGGGGGGGGGGGGGGGGGGGGGTGATGGATACGGTAAAAAAACTTTTACTCTTGTACTGAACAGCTGGTGTAGTACAGCTACTCTACCGTAAATAAAGACGTATAGGGTCACCATGTATCGGTTAATATGGTCGCTGCGCCGCTGCCATGCTGGTATTCCATTTAGACTACTTGCAAGGGAGAGCAACGTCAACGTTCCCCAGAAAGGTTGTTATTTTGGAGAAGGATAACAGCCGGGTTGGATCGGCCGAGATAAATTGATGATGGATCAAAAATATATTAATTCTAGATTTACTATATTTATTGAACATAAATTAAATAATTTTGTTAAATAGATAATCCGATCCAGTTTATAATAAATTGTATCATATTAAACAAGTTAAAATAGATTAATTAAACATTACCATGCTTGATATCATGGCAGTCATCGTTAATTAGTTCTCTTTTGCAAATATAGTCTCGACATTCTAGTTGGCATTATTATAACTCTTCATTATAAGATATATTTAATTATAATAAAAATAAGTTCGATTTTCTAACCGAGCTTTAAAGATGGTAAGCATGGTTATTTCCTTATTTGACTATTTCCCATTGACCAATAATATCCCTTCAAAAATTATATTTTTTTAAAAAAATATGTATGCAGGATAATTAGTCAAATATTTTTTTTTGAAAAACTGAATAATAACTGATAATTTTAATTAAAAACTGTTGCTAAAAAAAATCCAATCCACGTGTAACTATTGGATGTGAAGGCACATGTAACTTTATCCAACGCCCATGTTCCAGACATTTTTATAATTATTGACAAAAGCACCGTCATTATAATAGTTTTTGGTGCAAATGGTGTTCAAAATTTATTTTTTTTTAAAAAAAATCTATATCAATGAATATCGATAATTATAAATTTATTTTAGTTTTTCGGTCTTGAGAATAAAAATCCTTTTGCAGGGAAGGCCTTTGATGCTAATCCAAATTTTGCCAGCGCTCGGTGTGAATTGCCTCGGGTGTACAACTATCGAGCAACGGCACTAAGATCCGTCGGTCCGGCAGAACATGTTACACGAGGGTCGGCTGCCGCAGCCGTTGCTTTCCTGACAGAGTCATCAGCCCCCAGTTCTCTTCTTAGTTCCAACTGGCCGACGACCGCAGACTCTGCGGCGGTCGCAACTCCACCTGAGACTGACACTGAGATGGAGACCCTGACGTTAAAACTCCCGCCTCACACCCCACCCCCCACCCCAATACTTATCCGAGGGCGAACTCCCGGTCCGGTCAACGTTTCAACGCCCCACCCAGGCCGGACTTGAAGCTCTGGCCCTACCATTTACCCCCCCCCCCCCCCCAAAAAAAAAAAACTCTCTCTCTACCTAGCTTTCTCCTCCTACTTTCCATCTAGATTTCTAGACTCTGGTCTGAGGACAGAAACAGAGTGGGAGAAAGAGAGAGAGAAGGGGGGGGGGGGGGGGGGGGGCGGGGTAGGGAGTACGGACACCGGCTTTTTCCGTCTCTTCGATATCTCCGTTGCCATCAGCCAGCGGCGATGGATGGCGACCAGACGGCCATCTCGTCTTCCCTCCTACTGTACGTCCCCACGAAACGTGGGGGGTTCTCTGATTCCTCTCCTGGTTCGTCGTCTTCTTGTTTGTTTCTTTCTTTGCCCCCCTGTGGCTCCACCAGTCTCTCGTCCCCGCGCTCTCCGCTTCCTTGAGAGACAGCGACAGGGCCTCTCCTCATCTCTCTCTCTCTCTCTCTCTCTACTCTGGGAGGATGGATTGCAAGGGTTACCGCCTCACCGGGTGGTGAGGTGTACAAGGGGGTGGGCGCTCTTCTGGGTCGTCGCTCTGGCTCGTGGGGAGGTAGTACTTGGAGGAGACCAAGGATTGCTTGCTGCACTGCCCTCTTTTCACTGAGCAAACCATGCGGGAGCAGTTGCTCCACCACCTTTTTAACCATGGAGGCAGACAGGATGCAGAGTGGAGAGGCCACGCTTCCCTCCTCCTCCTCTCTACTGTTCATTCCAACGACCATTTTGTGACACGTTCGCTACTTTCCATGTTGCCGGGACTACTATGATGAGCAAATTTGAACCGGTGTGCTCCTGTGTAAATGTCACGGCGTACATGGGGACCATGCGTGTCACGCAGCAAAGAGAGACGCGGTCAAAGTTTTCGACACGGCAACCATGAGAAGGTTGACGTGTGCTAGGTCGCATGCGACAGAAGCGCATGCACGTGAGTACGTACCCTATGGACCTGCGACTTTTATCCTTTAAAATAGGCGACGAGAAGATTGGTCCAAGTTTGACCGTCCAGAATTTAATTATTTTTATAAAATAAAAACATTTAACTAAATTAAACATAAATAAATATACTTATAAAAAAAATTAAAAATATTTAAAAATTTAGAAATATTATTTTCCCGAGGCATCTTAAAGAAATTCATTTTGTACAATTATACTATGTCATCCCATCAACAGCACCTTTCACAAAAATCTAAAATAGCTTTTTTTTTTTTTTCTTTTTTTTTCTTTTTTTTTTTCTTTTTTTAATGAACCAATAAGGAAGGAGGAATTAGATACCAGAGATCATTCCCAGACGGTCTCCCAATCCCAACAAAAAAATATTTGATACACGGTGCATATTAATTTTTCATGGTCGTTCGTAAGATGAATACGTCAATCTGACTGTCACTGGTATCAGTCGAGTGAACGGAATTTATTATATATATCCCTAATTTTTTTACTATCATCACCGGCCAATAGGAACTCTATGATTACTTTATTAATTTTTCTTTTTTTTATTTTATTTCTAAATTTTTTAATCAAAAATTATTCAAATCGAAGCTCGAATTTCTGCGAGTTGATTGTAAAAAAAGTCTCATAATCAGCTGTGCCACACGTTGGTCGCTAAAATAGCTCTCTTCAATATGCATTCTCTCTCCTTCCATGAATCATGCCGGCAGTTTCATGAAATAAGGGTGGCTTCCAAATTTAAAGATTAGTATAAGCAAAAATTAATAGAAGGCGAAGATATTTTTATAGGGAGGTGACAACTTTGCTCTACATTCTTCATCTTCGAGGGTCATGAATTATTTCAGATTTGTTGCACAGTATGATGGCTGGAGTAGCTGGCATGGTTACCCCTGGATGTGAAGCATTATTACTTTGTTCTTAAGTTTTCTAAATAATATTTTTCTTAAAAAATTGTTTTCCGACTAATAGGATGGTTATTAATCAAGAATCAGGTTTTTACCTGAGAACTTGCACTTAAAAGGAAGCTAATATCAGCTAGTTTCTCCATTATCAAAATTAGTTATCTCAATTTATTTTATTTCTTTTAAATAGATGGGATGACATGACTGCATGTCGATAAGCAAACAAGGTACAGGCAGGACGGGTTGTTTGATATTTACTGCAAAAATGGATTAAAAAAAAAAAAGTACATATTCATCAAGTCCATGCATTATTTTTAAAAGAGTACGACCTTCATCGATTTTTGAAAGTTTAAATGGAAGGGTATACAACGGTTTGCATTGTTGTAGCATGAGATTGTATGGTTTTAAATTTTCAAGTTTTAGTTAGTATCTTTGTTTTGAGCTAATGCATGATTATCTTAGTAAAGTTTTTGTTTAAACACAGCCCCCTTTTCTCTCTCAATTTGTTTTATGTACACAAAGTTACATGATTCATGTCGTTTAATTATGAATATCCCGAGCTTGGATCAATATTAGGAGACTATTTAGTCAAGGAATGAGCCAAGCTCATATGCACCGAGAGCTCAATTTATAAATTATTTAGTTGAGTCTGAAAGCTTTGTGTAAGGATCTGACTGATATTAAATAATCAATACATATGAATAATTGACAAATATGATCATGTACATATTGCTGCTGAGGGAATAGAGGATTTGAATTTCTGTGTGCAAATGAACCGAAAACTAGAATAATAAAAATTAAAAAATATATATATACAAGCATTGCTGGTTTGATACGTTACAATATGGTCCGATACGAAATAATTTTGATCCAATTGCGCTATAGTTTGGATTTATGGAGGTGTCTTAAGCCGGTCCCATGCATGATGGCTCATGATCATATAGGCCCCTTGATGCAGAGATGGTCATAATCTATAAACCTTGTGTCCATGCGCGAAGAGGAACGGACAGGAGTTTGGAGCTCCGCTCATGGTTTTCGGAAATCCCGCGGAAGTTCTCATCCCATGTACATTTTTTTTTTTTTTTTTTGGATAAATCAAAAGGGACAGGAAAGATAAATTTCGGTATAGCTATTTTTATATGTTTCCATCCCGTAAGATAATATTCGATTCGAAATGCTTAGATTTTCGTAATTTTTTCTCATCTAATGATGAGTGAAGATGATGGCTAGTAGAACGGGAATAAAGAGAAAAATCATGATTTTTTGCTCGGATTTTTTTGCTCGCATAAACTGTCGCATGTTTCAGAAAAATTTTTGAATTTAATCAAGTCACCTGCGAGCAGGGACGGACCACACCAATTTTTCTAAAAAAATTAAAAATATATATAAATAAAAATATTAATAAATAATTAAAAATAATTTAAATAATTTATAATTATTATTTAAATTATACTTATCTTATTTCATAAGATTAAATTCATTAATAATTAAATTTACTGTAAAATTTTCAGCTATCTTCTTATCGATATAAGTGACTAAATAATCGATAAAAAAATCGTTTTCCATCTTGTTGCATAATCTGGCCTTGACAATCTTCATTTTTGAAAAAATTTTCTCTGTAATAGTAGTTGAAACCGGAAAAGTAATAAGCATTAAGGACTCGTAGAGGATATGCACGCACCGTCACAATAGTGGCAGCGTCGCGCCGAGTACCGTTGATGCTGCACAACGGGATGTAACATCCATCGAGCGACGGTGCCAAAGATGATGGGATGTGAGTGCAGTAGTATTGGTGGGAGCCCGAGACATGATGGATGCCTGCCCGTATGCCTTCCAAGATCCGATTATGCTACGCGATGAATCCTGTCGCTAAGATGATGCGCGGCTTCACCGCACGTAGTATTCGTCAGTACGACAAGGCTGACGAATGCCACCAATATGGTAGTCATAGACCAGCGTATCGGTGGTATCTGGCGTTATGTATGCGCAACCGCCTGGTCTCGTCGTGGAAGCATTCTCGTCGATCGCATCACATGACAAGTCTAGCCGCTATTTTATCTATCGGTATGGTGAATGGGATGGTGCTGACTGCGTGCAGTGGCTTCGACCATGGCGAATTTTGGAGACGGGCGCTGATCGAGTAACAAAAAGAAAATCATGTTTTCTTCTAAAAAATTATAAAAAAAATTAATAAAAATAAAAAATAAAATTGATAGTGGTCCAACTTTCAAGTAAAGAAAGCTGATTTATAGTATTCGTTTCATTTTAATTTTTTTTAAAAAAATTTTGAGTTATATTTAATATCTCCAAGTTTAAAGGACCAAATATATAAATATAAATATATATATATATATTTAAAAGTTATATATAAATCTTAATTTATAAAAAAATAAAAAAAAATTAGGGGGGCTAAGGGGCCTCCTTGCCCTCCTGGCGGTTCATCCTTGTATATATTTAAAATTTTACAAAAAATAAAAAAATAAAAAAAAATTAGGGGGACCAAGGCTTCCCTACCTCCCGGTGGTCCGCCACTACCCGCGAGATTATATTCTGAACTCATAATATATTGGTAGTGAGGCAAGGCCTCTACCAAGATCACCATCTTAGTAATTCCTTCCGTATACTCTGCTTCATTACTCGACCTACGAGTTATGATCCAGGTGCTTTTATATATTTAACTCATGCATAGGGTCTCCTTGGATAAGGAAAAGAAAATTAATTTATAATTAAAAAGTACTTCAATAGTACGAGAGTTTTGTATAAAAAAATAAAAAAAAAATCACATGCAACTCTTTAATTTCCTATTGCTTATAGCGGCCTGTACAGTGCTAATTAAAAATGAAATAATAAAAATAATAAATGTCTGACCTTTTTTTTTATAAAAAAATAGAAGGATGCTTTGGGTTTGGGGGTGGCAGGACGTTCGCCCAACCTAACACTGTTGAAAAGTATTAAACCATCAAGCCAGGCATACCAAACCCTACGTGTTGAAAAGTTATTAATTAAACAAGCCTGGTAACAACAGGCATGAAAAGTTCACCCTTAATATATTTTTTAAAATAGAAAGGAAAACCTCATCACTAACTTAAAAGCTTGAACAATGCCTATAAATAAATTTTATTTAAAATTTTATAATATTTCATAATATATTTGGTTCACATGGCTAGCTAGGCTATTCATCTTATCTAGTTTGTATAATTTCATCACGTCCACGATAAAAATATATAGGTAAGTAGGAGATGATAGGACCAGTAAAATGCGATCCAATTCACCAACCTAATTTATACCTGGCCTATGATTTATTAAATATATTAAATAAATCGGATCCGGTTATCTATTTATTAAATATAGTAAATTCTGGTTTTAAATCTTAACATCCTTTATAAAGATGCCATATTTAAATTTGAATTATAATATCCGATTCGAGTTGTATTTGAAGTATGACCTAATCCGACTTGATTTCCATTTTTATGAGATAGCTAGGATAGTTACATGATAGATAGGAGGTTGAGCAACGGGCCTTGCCCCAAGGGATGTTCAAGATATTGTCTGGATTTTTAAAAATAAATAAGATATAAGCGTGCATGTGTGGATGGATGCAATTTTTTATTTTTTTTTAACAAGTTGAGATGTAACTTTGGAACGTGACCTGGATGCAACGCGAGTAACAGCATCAGCAACGTCATTCTTGCCGGTGCAATTAGTCCTATGATTAAATCCACCTTTAGAATTGCTCTTCGGCATAAATTACATTCTTAAAGCGACAACCACTGGTGGGACTTTCGGTGCAGAGGATGGAATTAAATTGACTCCCATTTTAAATCCACGAGCAGAATCTTGATCACTTTCTCGAGATTTAGTTGCGAGCTTTCTAGCCGTGGCTTTTGGACCTTGCTCACCTTAATACGCTATTATATTCATGCAAGGATAAATTACTAACAAATACAGACATCGTACAACAATAAAAAAAATAATTAACAAATCTAAACATCACCTTTCATATCTTTCATCAACGATCCTATCATTTATAATCCTTCTAGATTAAGATAAGAATGCCACCTTCCAGTTGGAACGTGGAACCTCCCTCCAAGACATGGTCCAAGAAAAGTGAGGTGCATGGAATCTAAGATAGTGTTTGGTAATGGAATAAAGATTTTTGGAATAGGGATTGGTATTCCTCGAGAATGGATTATTCTTGTTGTTATTTTCGATTTGTGTTTGGATGAAAATCTGGTATTCCACCTAATTCCAGTGCAATTAATGCGATGTTATTCTAAATGATATTTGGATGAGATGGGAATAAGCCAGTATTCCACCAAGAATAGAAAAGAAATTTTTTGAAATCCCAAAAATACCCCTACTCAAATTTAATATAAAATAAATTATAAAATTCTTTTTTAATTTTATATTTAAATAAATATATTATTATATTAATAATAATTTAATAATATGATATACTAAAAAGATGTTATACCAAATAATTTATTAGTATGGTTTATATAAATATTAAATTAAAAATAAATTTATTAGTATTAAATTTAAATTCTAATATAAATATTAAATTAAAAATAAATTTATATAAAAGATCAAATCATCACTGGAATTGGAGGACAGAATTATCCTATTCCACGAAAAAGATGGAATACGAATTCTGAAATTTTCAGGTTTGACCAGAATAAGGAATAACTCTTATTCTACTTCGATTTTGAAACCGTTTGGAAGAATAAGAGACTTATTTTTCTTATTCTTATTCCGCAACCAAACAGGGCCTTAAAATTTAAAAAAAAAAAATTTAAAAAAAATAATTAACGGATGATGTGCATGGCGTTTTCTTTTTGAGACCGATGAGAACAGTTTCCGTTAATCCCCCGCCCTTCGGCCATCGTTCGTATGGCGCGTTTCCAGCCGCATGCACAGGAACGCATTCACGTGGAAACAGTAACCACGTCAGGGCTCGGTGGCAGTGCCCAAATTCCGAGGCACTATTTATTTTATTTTTATAAAAAAATTAAAGTAATAAAATAGAACGATGCTATTTTTGTAGCGCAGGGGTTTGGTTTACCTGCGCTCACTATTCAGTGGACCTTTTCTGCTGTCAGCGGGTGAACCAATCAAACCCCCTTATTTTTATTTATTTTTATAAATAATATATTTTTTATTTAAATAATTTATAACAAATATCGACCAGAACTATCCTATTATAAACATCTTGAACTATCTAATAAAAATCAACATATTATCCAAGAGTAGATATATTTTTATATAAATCTGGTTAAATTTTGAATGAAAAAAAATATAATTGATCATTGGCAACTTTTTCTTGTATACGTGTATGTTACTGTTAGGGTCCAAACTTATTTAAGTTTCTGGATCATGACTCATATAAATTTTTTTAATATAAAAATAAATTTATAATTATTTTTATATTATAATTTATTTTAATAATATTATTATTTATTACCTATTTTGTGATTAATAATTGGTTATCCAGTAATTAAAAATATAATTATCTATATTTAGCGTATAATAGATTTGTACAAGAATTTTTTTATATTGAGTTCGAGTTATATATAGATCCGGTCTATTCGAATGATCTATTGGGTTCGATTGAAAAATTTGATTGTAAATCCAATCCGATCCTATTTAATCTTTTATTAAATTTGGTCCGTGTCTAATATTAAAATTTGATAAAAAAATAAAGTTAGATCAGGATTACTCTTGATCTAACCTAACTTGACCCATTTTCATCCATGCAAGTAAGTATTGGATGTCATAAAGTTAGCGACGCTTGACCCTTTAGTTAACTTGATTCCATCAATCATAAATTAAGTGAGATTGCATGTATAATAAAATGTTTAACTTCAAATTTAGATTTTTAAACTGTTTAGAATCTGTTTGAATGAACCAAAATTTCATAGAAATCTAGGGTTTTGACCGATGCAAGTATATAAAAATGAGCTGTAACCCAATATATTTTTATAAATATTTAGAGAACCATTACACTACACCGATCCATCCTAGTCTAACATATCTTTATAAATATGCAGAGAAAAATTAAACTGGACCCACCTGAATTCTATAGAAAGAAAAAAGAAAATTGTTTAACCCCACAACATTTAGATGGTTACATTGGTCTAAACCTATGGATATTTTAAGTTCAGCCATTTAAACATGTTCTTAATAAATAAATTTGTTAATAAATAAATTTGGATCCCTTGCATCCTGGGTGTATTTAGTCCGACCCTGATTCACGTAGAACTGATGGGATCACCAGGGATTATGACATTCATGGCATGCCACGTTAGTATCAGGTAGATGGATATTAAGCGGCCTGGCAACCAGCACTGTGCCACGGTGAAGCAAATATTTGGCATGTTTGGTAGTGGATGTATATTTAAGACCGCAGATGAGTCGGATTAACTCATGATCCAACTTGATCCGATCTAATTAGACATGATCCAATTTATTTTTATGAATCCATAGATTTAGATTGAGTCATAAGATTAGACCCATTCCATTCTCCGAATCGGATCTGGATTTACTGAATTTAGATCCGACCTGACTTGATTCTAACATATTAATACTGTTAAAATTATATCTATTTGAAAATTTAAATTATAATTTAAAATTTATATGAAACTTATTTTTAACATAGAGATAGGATTATCATTATTCTTTATCTTAATTTATTTTGAAAATAAAATTATTTGTTATCTATTTTATGGTTAATGATAATTAGTCATGTAATAATTAAAATATAGTTATCTATATTTTATCTGGATCACAATCCAAATTTTTTAATTTAGAATTGGATTATTTATGGACACGATCTAACCGAATGATCCGTTGGATTAAAAATTTTGATAGTAGACACAACCCGATCTGATTTTTTAGTAGATTGGATCTGAATTTAATATTAAGATCCGATTAAAAAAACGGGATCGGATCGGGATCACTAATGATCCGATCCAACTTATTTGCACCCCTGGATATATTAAGTAATAAGTATATGCGCGACGTTAGATGCCAAGAACTAGAAATAATTTCGTAGCACTCCAAGTTGGTATAAAGGTGTATGTTATTGAGGTAGACCAGCAGTTCCAATGAAAGAGAAATGGGCCACTTCAGATATCACTAACTTAGTGGACCTAAATTGGAAGTCCGTCACACAATTATGAACATGGCAGTGCCATCGGTTAATAGGTAACAGGTTCCAAAGAAAACGCTAAAACTAGGACTCGAAATAATATAGTAGCACTCCAAGTTGATATAAAGGTGTATGTCATTCAGATAGATCCACAGTTCCTATGAAAGAGAAATGGGTCGTATCAGATATCATTAGGCTGGGGACCTAAATTGGAAGTCTGTCACACAATGATGAACCTGGCAGTGCCATCAGCTAATAATAGGTAACAGGTGCACAAGAAAACGCTAAAACTGAAGAAGATCCAATTTCAGATTTCCCATGTAAGAATATATTAGAATAAAGTGAGCAGTATGGTGGCAAGTTCATCCCATTTTCTTTCCTAAAATAAGTTGTGCACCTGATTCCAAAATATAAGTAATAGGTGTAGTAACACAGAACTACAAAAGGTATCTCCTGACAAAAAGATGAATGGTGTTGCCAACTCCGAGCTTATAATTAACATGAACCAGTATCAGCCAAAAAAAACTAAAAACAAGTTCCTAGACTGTTTATAAGAAGCCTTTGCACACAGCACAAACTGAGATGGCTATTCTTCAACAACAACACTGATCTCACCCTTCTCTAGCATGTCATAGAATGCTCTCGTCTTCCTCTGCTCGTTCCAGTGATGCATCTTCCACAGACTTCCAGCAAAGATACCCAGTGTAAGGCCTATGCAGATCTCCTTGATCACGCTGGGGCCTTTCAAGGTAGCATGCACAATTTTATGGGCAGCCATTCTTTTCTTTCTCGGGCTAAATTAAGCTGGAACCACTCTGCAAGCAGCAAGACCTATCCTGTAAACAAAGCATGAGAGGAGTTAGTACAGTAGATTCATATGAAATGTTGTTCCCCCAACTTTAGTATTGAAAACAAGTTGTGTCAGGAGATTTTTAAAAAATATCACCGACACCAATTCAACTCGATAGAACTTTAACCTATGTTTCACTTTTCACGATTTGATATTACATATCTAAGCTCTGCTGCATGCCAAATCTCATTTATAATGTTTGTAAAATATTGAAACTAAACTTATAGCAGGTTTTGCATGATCAAAACCAGAAATTTGCTTTTACTGATTCTTGCCTGCAGGCAGCTGATGCAGGAAAGGAACCAGGAAGCCGTGTCTAAAATACATGCCATGCAGGAAAGCATGAAATGTGTGATAGATGCAAGGACCCGTGCATTAGTACATGCTAACAGCACATACTTACCTAGCACATGTATAAGATGAGCAAACTCTTTACCAGGGATTTCAAAATATGATCTTACCCACCAGCCCAACCCGTGTTTAACCCATTTTAAACAGGCTTGGGTTGAGCTTAAATGGATTCGAGTTATAAACAGAACAACCCGTTTAACCCATTTAATATACAGGTCAGGTTTAGATTTTAGGTCCTTGACTTATTTAATCCATTTAACCTGTTTAATATACGGATCTAAATTAGTTAGGTGGGTCAGCTTGCTAACCTGTTTAATAGATCCACGGTCTCAGCCCATAGGTCTCCTTTGCCGCTTCGTGCTAGGCCTAACCCACGAGCAGGAATGCGGGACAGGTTGGGATTTTGGGAAATGGGAGCGCCGACTGTTAGTCTGCTACTGAGCACCATTCATCCAAATTTCTTATCATGTTGAATTCAGACTAGGGTTTCTAGTTTTTTTTTTTATTTTTTCCCTTCTTTGGCCTCCCCCCATTTCATGGCGGCACGCCTCCCGTCCCCTTTCTTCAGCCTCCTCCCTCATCCCATGGTGGCACATTGAATCTGTAAAACTGGGCTTGGGCTGAAGTCGGCAGACCCAGCCGACTTCAACCCAAACGAAAAAAAAAAAAAAAAGAGTCGGACGGGATGAAGAAACCGGAACAGGGGAGCCGAGATCTCCCTAGTCGGCTGGAGTTTTCGCCAGAAAACTCGGTGGGAGAATCGTGAGGGGAGTGGGAGTTGATCGGTGATGGGTTTTGGATGGATTGGGACTCGGTGGTAGAGTTTTACACGAAGAGGGAACTCTCGTTTTTCTTTAAAAATCCGTCACCGCCGCCCCTAGAACCACCATCACGCTCTCTCCCTCTCCGACGAACGACCGGAAGTTCTTCAACGTCGCCGGTGAGTCCCTTCCAATTATTTTCAGTTTTTTTTTTGGGAAATTTCTGGTTGTTTTTGGATTTTTTCCAGTTCGGATTGTGGCCGTTCGCCGCCGCTGCAGTCGCCGTCGTCGTCGTCGCCGCCGCCGTCGCCGTCACCTGCTGTCGCCGGACCGTGGAGCCCTGCTGCAACCACCCCGTGGTTGCCGGCAGTGGGGAAGAGGAAGAAATCGGGTCGGCCGAGGAGGACGCAGGGGTGTTCGGGAGAAAGAAAAGAAAAGGAAAAAAAAAAAAAAAGAAAAAAAAAAGGAGGGGGTTCTGTACGGCCAGAGAAAAAATAAATAAATAAAATAAAAAATATATATAATGAGAGGAGAGAGAAGGAGGAGAGAGAAGGAGGAGGGAGAAAATCAGGGATTTTTTTAAGATTTGAGAAAAAAATTGAGAATTTAGTTTTAATTAAAATTATTTATTTGTGTAGAGAGTCAGTCTCCTAAGCGGGGAGGCGTCGCACCGATTTCGGGTACGGAGTAGTTCAGGTGTGGATAGTTGGTTTTGATTGGTAAAGACTTCTAAACTTGATCACCCGTAATATATTTTAATTGACCTGATTTGATCCGAGCATATATTAAATATTTTTCATGCATGGTAGTTTTCGGATAACATGATTTGATTTCCGGGTTACAGAACGAGTTTGTTGATATTTTGATTGCATTTGCCAAGTGATCTTGAAATGTGTTTGATCGTGATATCGATCGTTGGAAAGTGACATGATCTGACTATGTGAGAAGAAATGATAAAGTGTTAAGTGAACTGGTGTTTGGACTAGCCATGCCATGGTGGTACCGTGGTTTCTCAGTGTGCCCGTCACAGGCTGGAGTGTGACAATTTGTGTGCCCTGTGATGTGCACGTCACAGGCTGGAGTGTGACAATAGTGTGCCCGTCACAGGCTGGAGTGTGATAACAGTGTGCCCGTCACAGGCTGGAGTGTGACAATAGTGTGCCAGTCACAGGTTGGAGTGTGACCGTGGCTGGTCCAGAACCTTCAAGATAATGATTAAATAATTGAAAATTCTAAAATAGAAAAAAAGTAAAAATTTCAAAGTTTTTGGTTAAACATGAAATCTGAATTGTTGATTTCGTCACATGTTATGCTAATGTTTTGCTGTTTCCATATACATGTATATTATTATTGGTGATCATTTGGAACCCTTACTGGGCTGTGTAGCTCACTCTCTGTCATTTGTTTTCTTTCAGAGAACCAGGATACTTAAAGAGGATCTGGGCTGGGCGTGAGACGGAGCTTCTTAATTGTTGAGCTAATAGTTAGTTAGTTTCGGTTACTGATGTTTGTGAATCAGTAGACCAATTAATGACATCGATTTAAATACTGAATTGTACATTTGTTATTGATTTGTTTATATAATATTAATTTAACTCGGATATATTTGAATTGTTGTGTACCTAGGCCTTGCATAATCTCTAGGGTAAAACCTAGGATTTGTGCGGCCGGTCACATAGCCGATTCTGGTATTGGATTCGGGACGTGACAGAGTGGTATCAGAGCAAACCAGGTTCTAGGATCTTAGGATATAAGCTCAACGAGAGAGTGTGGGTTGATCCATATGTGGGGTAGATATTATGTCATGATTATTTTGACCATCTGAGTGTTAGTTGTATACTAACAATGATTGGTGTAGGTTTTCCATGGCGCGTGGTAGTGGACGTGGACGTATTAGGAGGCCCACAAGATTTGCGGATGGAGCAAATGCTTGGGATCCTATTAAGCAGCATGAGAATGCTGGAGCTTTATCTGATAATGAGGAACATCCACGGGACCCAATGCCGAATCTGGTGGACAACACTGGTAATGAGGAGCATCACCATGAATCAGTGCCCAATCCTTTGGATAACACCCCGGAGACTGGAACTGCTGAAACAGGAACACCGGGTGGATCTGGAGTTCAGCCTGGGGACCAGATGGGTCTTCCTCAGCTATTACAAATTTTAGTGCAGCAGCAAGCTACTGCAAGAGCTGATACACTAAGATTTATGGAAGCCCAACAGCAACAGCAGCAATTTATGCAACAGTTATTATTACAACGATAACAGCCAGAAGTCAGAATTCCTCAAGAACGGCCAATTACACTAATAGATTTCAAGAAGTATGTGCCACCGGTATTCAAGGGGACTTCTGATCCCATGGAGGCAGAAGGATGGCTTAAAGCTGTTGAGAAAGTTTTCCAAGCCTTGCGGTGTCCAGAAGAGAAGAAAGTTACATTCGCTACCTTTTTATTGCAAGATGAGGCAGCTGCTTGGTGGGAACTGGAGCTTGGAAAACAAGGACCAAATGATACACCTTTTACCTGGACAGATTTTAGAAAAGTTTTCTATGAGAGATATTTTCCTCAAAGTATTCGGGTACAAAAATTTCGAGAATTTGATCGCTTGGAGCAAGGTACTTTAACTGTTTCTCAGTATGCCTCAAAGTTTGAATTGTTGAGATATGCTCCATCACTCTTAGCTGATGAAGGAATCCGGGCCAGGAAATTTGAAAATGGACTTAGAAGTCGGATCCAGCATCAAGTGATTGCTTTTGAGCTACCAACTTATAAAGAGGTTGTTAATAAAGCATTAATTATAGAAAGGGGATTAGATGTGGCTCAAGCTGAAAGAGAAAAAGCATTAAAGAAGAGATCTGGAACAAGAGGGAATCAAGGCCAATTCTATAAAGGTATCAATGCAAAAGCAAGGAAGCTTGACAATGTTACTTCAGATGATAAGACTCAACCAAAGAGTGACGTCAAATGCTTTAAGTGTGGTGGTTCCCATTATAAGCGAGATTATACGTGGCCAGATGAGTGGAAGTGCCATAACTGTGGTAAACCGGGACATAAGGCAGTTGTGTCCCTCTAGTCAGGGGTCACAGCACCAATTACCTCGTGGAAAACAGCAACTTGAAGGACAACAGAAATCAGTAACTCAAGGACGGGTTTATGCACTCACACAGCAGGATGCTAACGCATCAAATTCTGTAGTGACAGGTATGATCAAATTATTTTCCAGTAATGTTTATGTTCTTTTTGATACTGGCGCTACACACTCTTTCGTATCTGTTAGATTGGTTAGGGAAAATAATGATTTAACCCCGACATCTTTAAAATTTGAACTCTATATTTCCACTCCTAGTGGGGATGTTTTTGTGGTTATCAAATCTGCAAGAAATGTAGATTGAATATCGAAGGTAGAACAATGGAAGCCGATTTGATAGTCATGGATATGAAAGATTTCGATATAATCCTTGGAATGGATTGGCTGACAGCAAACCATGCTTCCATCAACTATTTTGAGAAAATTGTGAAATTTCAAATTCCTGATCAGTCAGAGTTCTATTTTAAGGATAACAAGTTAACCCTTATGAGGAGGGTAATTTCGGCTTTTATTGCCAAGCGACTCCTCAGACAAGGTTGTGAAGGATTTCTGGCAATGGTGATAGATACTCGACAGTAGGAGCTTAAGCTAGAAGACATACCTATTGTGAAAGAATTTCCGGAGGTCTTTCCCGATGATCTGCCAGGATTACCTCCTGATAGAGAGATTGAGTTCTCTATCGATCTTATACCAGGTACAGGTGCCATCTCCAAAGCTCCTTATAGAATGGCTCCGACAGAATTAAAACAACTTAAGGAGCAATTGCAAGAACTGTTGGATAAAGGATTTATCAGACCTAGCGTGTCTCCCTGGGGTGCTCCAGTCTTATTTGTAAAGAAGAAGGATGGAAGTTTTCGGCTTTACATTGATTATCGAGAATTGAACAAAGTGACTATAAGGAACAAATATCCCTTACCAAGGATTGATGATCTATTTGATCAATTACAGGGAGCACAGATATTCTCAAAAATTGATCTTCGTTCTGGTTATCATCAATTGAAGATAAAGATAGAGGATGTACTAAAGACAGCTTTTAGAACCATATATGGACACTATGAATTTTTGGTTCTACCTTTTGGTCTAACAAATGCACCTGCAGTTTTCATGGATCTCATGAACCGAGTGTTTAGACCATATCTGGATCAATTTGTAGTAGTATTTATTGATGATATATTGATATATTCAAAAAGTCTACAAGCACATGAGGAGCACTTAAAGATAGTATTACAAATACTCAAGGAGGAGAAATTATTTGCCAAGCTAAAAAAATGTGACTTTTGGTTGGACAGAATTTCCTTCCTTGGCCATGTTATTTCTAAGGATGGTATTTCTGTGGATCCAAAGAAAGTGGAAGCAGTGGTAGAGTGGGAGAGACCCACTAATGTGTTCGAAGTTCGTAGTTTCCTGGGAATGGCAGGATATTATCGAAGGTTTGTTGAAGGATTTTCTCTTATTGCTATACCCTTAACTCGCTAGACCCAGAAACGAACAAAATTTGAATGGACAGATGATTGTGAGCAAAGTTTTCAAAAATTGAAGAAACGGTTAATCACTGCCCCAGTATTGACTGTTCCTGCGGAGACAGGGGAGTTTTGCATATATAGTGATGCATCCCGAAAGGGTCTCGGTTGTGTGCTAATGCAAAATGGAAAGGTGATAGCCCATGCTTCTAGACAGCTGAAATTATATGAGTCAAATTATCCCACTCATGACTTGGAGTTAGCAGCTGTAGTTTTTGCTTTAAAGATATGGAGACATTACCTGTATGGTAGTCGTTGTGAAATCTTTACAGATCATAAAAGTTTAAAATATATATTTACTCAGAAGGAATTGAACTTGAGACAGAGAAGATGGTTGGAACTATTAAAGGATTATGATCTGACTATCAACTACCATCCAGGAAAGGCAAATGTTGTAGCTGATGCCCTGAGTAGGAAAATCCCGAGTAAGTTGGCAACTTTAATTACTAATCAAAAGCACATCATAATGGATCTGGAAAGATCAGAGATCGAGGTACGAATTCATAATTCTGGAATGCAATTAGCAAATATTATGGTACAACCTATCCTGATTGACAAAATTAAATCAGCTCAGAAGGAAGATTTAGAGCTTCAGAAAATTAGAGAGACAGTTGAGTCTGGTGTGCAATCTGAATTTACTATATATGAAGATGATACCTTGAGATTTGGTAACAGATTATATGTTCCTAAACTTCCAGAATTAAAGAATGAAATTATGGAAGAAGCACATAGTTCAGTATATACGATGCATCCTGATAGTACAAAAATGTATCGAGATCTACGTGAAAACTTTTGGTGGTCTGGTATGAAAAAAGATATAGCTCAGTATGTGGCTCAATGTTTGGTGTGTCAACAAGTAAAAGCTGAGCATCAAAGACCTGCTGGACCATTGCAGTCTCTTGCGATTCCTCAGTGGAAATGGGAGCACATTACCATGGACTTTGTGACAGGGTTACCCAAAACTCCTAAGGGAAATAATGCGATGCGGGTGATTGTGGATCGACTAACGAAGTCAGCTTATTTCTTATCTTTTCGTATCGGACTCTCTCTGGAAAAATTAGCAAACTTGTACATAGAACAAATTGTGAGACTACATGGAATTCCAATTTCTATAGTATCGGATCGAGACAATAGGTTTGTTTCACAATTTTGGAAGAGTCTTCATAAAGCATTGGGGACCAAATTAAGTTTTAGTACAGCTTTTCATCCCCAAACCGATGGACAGTCTGAGCGAACCATCCAGATTCTGAAAGATATGTTGAGAGCTTGTGTTATGGACTTGGATGGTGCTTGGGACTGTCATCTATCGTTAATAGAATTTGCCTACAATAATAGTTATCAAGCCAGCATTCAGATGGCGCCTTTTGAGGCTTTATATGGTAGAAAGTGTAGATCTCCTATCTACTGGGATGATGTAGGAGAAAGAAAATTGTTGGGTCTAGAAATAGTGCAACAAACAATGGAGAAGGTACAAATGATCAGAGAACTTGAAGCAGAGCTAAAATATCCGGTTTCTTCATCCAGTCCGACTCTTCTTTTTTTTTTTTGTTTGGGTTGAAGTCGACTGGGTTTTGGATAACAGGGGAGCCGAGATCTCCCTAGTCGGCCGGAGTTTTCGCCGGAAAACTCGGTGGGAGAATCGTGAGTGGAGTGGGAGTTGATCGGTGATGGGTTTTGGATGGATTGAGACTCGGTGGTAGAGTTTTACACGAAGAGGGAACTCTCGTTTTTCTTTAAAAATCTGTCACCGCCGCCCCTAGAACCACCATCACGCTCTCTCTCCCTCTCCGACGAATAGCCGGAAGTTCTTCAACGTCGCTGGTGAGTCCCTTCCAATTATTTTCAGTTTTTTTTTTGGGAAATTTCTGGTTGTTTTTGGATTTTTTCCGGTTCGGATTGTGGCCGTTCGCCGCCGCTGCAGTCGCCGTCGTCGTCGTCGCCGCCGCCGTCGCCGTCACCTGCTGTCGCCGAACCGTGGAGCCCTGCTGCAACCACCCTGTGGTTGCCGGCAGTGGGGAAGAGGAAGAAATCGAGTCGGCCGAGGAGGATGCAGGGGTGTTCGGGAGAAAGAAAAGAAAAGAGAGAAAAAAAGAAAAGGAAAAAAAAAAAAAGAAAAAAAAGGGGGGGGGGGTTCTGTATGGCCAGAGAAAAAAATAATAAATAAATAAAATAAAAAATATATATGTTGAGAGGAGAGAGAAGGAGGAGAGAGGAGGAGAGAGAAGGAGGAGAGAGAAGGAAGAGGAGAGGGAAAGAGGAGAGAGAAGGAAGAGGAGAGGGAAGGAGGAGAGAGAAGGAGGAGAGAGAAGGAGAGGAGAGAGAAGGAGGAGAGAGAAAATCAGGGATTTTTTTTAAGATTTGAGAAAAAAATTGAGAATTTAGTTTTAATTAAAATTATTTATTTGTGTAGAGAGTCGGTCTCCTAAGCGGGGAGGCGTCGCACCGATTTCGGGTACGGAGTAGTTCAGGTGTGGATAGTTGGTTTTGATTGGTAAGGACTTCTAAACTTGATCACCCGTAATATATTTTAATTGACCTGATTTGATCCGAGCATATATTAAATATTTTTCATGCACAGTAGTTTTCGGATAACATGATTTGATTTCCGGGTTACAGAACGAGTTTGTTGATATTTTGATTGCATTTGCCAAGTGATCTTGAAATGTGTTTGATCGTGATATCGATCGTTGGAAAGTGACATGATCTGACTATGTGAGAAGAAATGATAAAGTGTTAAGTGAACTGGTGTTTGGACTAGCCATGCCACGACGGTACCGTGGTTTCTCAGTGTGCCCGTCACAGGCTAGAGTGTGACAATTTGTGTGCCCGTCACAGGCCGGAGTGTGACAATAGTGTGCCCGTCACAGGCTGGAGTGTGACAACAGTGTGCCCGTCACAGGCTGGAGTGTGACAATAGTGTGCCAGTCACAGGCTGGAGTGTGACCGTGGCTAGTCCAGAACCCTAAAGATAATGGTTAGATAATTGAAAATTCTAAAAGAGAAAAAAAGTAAAAATTTCAAAGTTTTTGGTTAAACATGAAATCTGAATTGTTGATTTCGTCACATGTTATGCTAATGTTTTGCTGTTTCCATATACATATATATTATTATTGGTGATCATTTGGAACCCTTACTGGGCTGTGTAGCTCACTCCCTATCATTTGTTTTCTTTCAGAGAACCAGGATACTTAAAGAGGATCTGGGCTGGGTGTGAGACGGAGCTTCTTAATTGTTGAGCTAATAGTTAGTTAGTTTCGGTTACTGATGTTTGTGAGTCAGTAGACCAATTAATGACATCGATTTAAATACTGAATTGTACATTTGTTATTGATTTGTTTATATAATATTAATTTAACTCGGATATATTTGAATTGTTGTGTACCTAGGCCTTGCGTAATCTCTAGGATAAAATCTAGGGTTTGTGCGGCCGGTCACGTAGCCGATTCTGGTACTGGATTCGGGACGTGACAGAATCATCCCCTCCTTCGGCCTCCCCCCTCTCCCCAGGGTGCACGTTGAATCATCCCCTACTTCTCCGGCCTCCCCCCTCCCCCCATGATGGGCATTGAATACTCTCCTCCGGCCTCCCCCCTCCCCCCACGGTGGCATTTGGTTTAAGAGGATGCGAAGAAAAGGCAGCAGCAGGTTTTGGCCTTTGGGATCTGGAATTTCTGCGATGAGAAATGGCAATGGGGGTTGGTTTGATCTGAGCCCACTTCTTTGTAGGAGATGGTGAGGATCTCTTCAAGGTGGTGCCACCATAGCAGCAACACCATCGCTGAAAGGTTGGTAATTAATTCTTGCCTTTTTTTTGTGAAGTAAAGCTCGATCTCCTTGGTTTATGTTTGTTTTAGTGCTGTTGTGTGGGTTGCAGAGGAAGAAGGGAAGATGGGTAAGAGAAGGGGTGAAGCAGTATAACAAGAAGTGGAAGAAGCCTAAGCCAGTGGATGAGGACTTGTACAAGATACCCCAGAACTCCTATACAAAATGCCGAAGAAGGCAAGTTTTCTCTCGAAAATAATAAATGATGCCGCATGGCCCATTATGTATCTAATTAACTCGAGCTTGGATTGGAATTGTCAAGCCAATGTAAAGTTGGATTTGAATCAGGTTGAAGGCTCAAGCAACCTGGATCCACATCCAACAAAATTTTCTCAATTTATCCTGCCTTTACTCCATAATTCCATGGCCTCCAATTAATGCAAGACATATCGTGCTTGATCCACCCAACTCTTCTTGACTAAAGCTAACTTAAATTGTCTTACAATGAAAGTATTGAGTTCCAGTATAATGGTTGGTTAAGAATTCTTTTATATGAATTATTATTTTGTTAACTATTTTTATTTTGTAATGATTGTTATATCCAGATTTTTTATTTTTTTTTGTATTAAGCTAGTTGGGTTGGGCTAGGTTCTATTTTAAACAAATTAAACGGGTTGGGTTGTGTTAACAGTTTATCCATATATTGGTTAAGAATTTTTTTATATGAATTATTATTTTGTTAACTATTTTTATTTTGTAATGATTGTTATATCCAGATTTTTTATTTTTTTTGTATTAAGCAAGTTGGGTTGGGCTAGGTTCTATTTTAAACAAGTTAAACGGGTTGGGTTGTGTTAACAGTTTATCCATATATTAAATAGGTTAAATGGGTTGGGTCGGGTTGGGTTGTATCAATAGGTTATTTATTAAACGGGTTAAACGGATTGAGTCGGGTCAGGTTAGTAGGTTACCCGTTTAATAAAAGGGTTAAATGGGTTGGGTTGGATTCCTGTTTAATAAACGGGTTAAACAGATTGGGTTGGATCAATTGTTTATTAAATGGGTCAGGTTTAGATTTTAAATTACAAACTATTTAATAAATAGGTCAGGTTCGAGTTGTGATTTTTCTGACCCGACCCGAATCTGACTCGACCCGTACATATCCAACCTGACCCGATTGCCACCCCTACTTTTTACTTTGCTCTTTCAATCCCTACCTATGCATTGTCATTGGATAGCATCATATTCTCAAAAAATCAACTAGTAAGCCACACCCATGAGAGGGTCCATCTGTTATATATGTCTATAAGACCCACATGGATGGCCTAAAATGGAATACATGGATGGTGCACTTAAAAGTTAACACATACCAAGCTGCAAAATAATCATGTAACCATTATATCATTCATCATCACAGAACTAAAACCAATCTGAAAAAGACCTTATAACTTTTAACTTCAATGCAAGTTAGCAAATCATGTCTCATTCAACTATCCAATGCATAAAGGTAAGCAAAACCTTGACACGGGACAGGAGGAGGAGGAGAGTAAAGGAGGAAAGAGAAGAGAAGAGGAAGGCAAAGGGAGAGGGCAACTCAATATTCTATATTCTGAAATCTCAATAATCTAAATTATGTTCTCAATTAACAAAGCATTGGATTTATATTGATAACTCAAAACCCGGATAAGACTCAGCATATAACTAAAATACTAAAGTGCCCATAAAATAAATTCTAATCCTAGAATCCACATAAAAATAAATTTCCCTAATTTTTAAACAAAATAAGATTTTCTAATTTCTATATTTGTGCCTAATAGAAATGAATCTAAATTTCTTATTAGATGGTCCTCCATCAAATGTTTGCTTCAATTCTTAGTAATATTAGAGACAAATATGACAATGCTTTTGCCAACTCACTTTCAAAAATATAAGTACTCTAACTTTGAAATTAGAAGTTATTTACCACACAAAGTCACATTGGATGCCATTGGGGTCTTGTCACCTACCAAAAATAGGGAATTAATCTAGAGATTGCAACATGAAGCTTTTGTCTTCAAGCATGTAGGAACATTACCTTTTCCACTGTACATATTACAATTAAAGGAATACACATGTACAAGATGTTGCCTGTGGTTACATTATAAAATAATCAATGACGGAACTTATGAATTCATTGTTTTAATATCCAAAATTTTAAGGAAAATCAAAGATGCAATTAGACAGAATTTTCATTATCTACACTGCAAGTACTCATCAATGAAGGCTATCCCCTATAGTCTGGAAATCATTTTCACATGCATAAACTTTTGCAAGACCCTTTAGTATTTCAATGGGTATCTTAGATCATATTTCCATTTATGCATAGAAGAAATGTATAATCACTTTCACCATATTCATGAAGTTAAAGCTTTGGAAATGTGCTTGTTATTTGGATATTTTTGGCACATGCTCATTTTTATTGCGAAGTTGGGGACAATTTGCTATCTTGATGGAAACTTTTGGAGGGGGAAACGAGAATCTTGGAAGTAGTTTGCCTAAATATTGATTTTGCTTCCAAGGTCTCAGCGATGCCGAAATGTCGTATTATAGAAGATGATCATATCATTCCAAGTTGCTGACCAATTCCCACCACCATCCAACCCTTTATCACATCTCTACCCTAGCTCATCCTAGCAAGTGGATGTTAGAAGCTATGATCGATGGACAGAAACATAGGGAAGGGGGAGAATTCTGAATGAAATGAAGATGAGATCAACCTAGACATAAGCAAATGCTCAAATTGGATGGATGTTTTTTCCCCCTTTCAGTCATTAGGAAATGGGATATATAGCAGACTCGTGGCTCGACACATGACATACCAAATATTGCACATATTGCTCAACCATTCTACGACATTTATCCATTTCATCATGTTCTCCTTTTTGTGTCATTCTCAATCTACTAAAGCAACCAACAGGCATCAGTTTTGTTCCATCAAACACAATGCTTTTATTTCTTTCTCAGCTGACTCCTTATCAGTCTTCTCTCACCACAAAGCCCAATTACAACAGAACAACATTATCTAAAACTATCCCCAGCAAGTTATTCTAGGAAGCCACAGGCTTGTGGCCCACATAGGTAAACATCTAAGTGCCTACAGCGCGTACTCAAATCACAATATTGGCCTTCAAATCAACCTCAGAAAGATTGCCATTTGTCCGAACTATATCTTTTACTCAAATCAAAACCACAGATTTCAATGTACACAATTGACATATGTCAAACATGCACATGTTTATATCAAAACATTTATAAAATGTTCGAGCAAACCATGAGAAAGTCATGTTAGTATTCTTTCGATCTTTGTCCAGAAATCAATGCTGGAAAACCCAAAAAAAAAAGCAAAATAGTCACATCCAAAGTTCATATCGTGCGACTTTTTTAAGCAATGAACCAAAAATAACTTCATATAGGGCAGTTAAATTAAGACCCAATCCTAAAATACTCTTTGCGACATCACAAAAGCAAGGAAAATGGAACAATCTCACTTCAGATCTCCAACTCAAAGAATCAAAACTAGGATAAGGGAGGGTGGCAGTAGAAATTATAAAGAATTTTAGTGGATTTTCTACAAGGGTTTGGGGGTTAACAAATCCAATCACAATCCTCCACATAAAAAAAAAATTAACGAAGAAAAAATAGAGAAATGCGAGGGCAAAAGGACGCTCACCGAAGACTCGGAGGAGAGGGGAGGGGGAACTCGATGCCCTACGTCCTCCCGGTGACTGGATTCCGTCCATCGGTCCATGAAAGTCCTGAAAAGCCCTCGAAAGTTGTGGGATTACATGGCGCGAACCAATCACCACCGTCCAATTCGATGCAACTAATGCGATGAAGGTTACCGGATTCGCAATCAACTTGGCTTGGGTCGATAGAAACCTTACCATATCCACCGTGTAGTTTTGGGGCTGGGCTGTGTGAAGTAGACATAATCCAGCCCATGTCAAACTGGACTTAAGAAGACCAGCCCAATATGAACTCTATTGATACGGCTGGGCCAATAGCCTGGCTAGAAACACTAGAGCATGACCCATGTTCTCGTGCAAACTCTCAAGTTACACCTTACAAATCTCCTAACCATGAGATAGAAGATTCAAATCCGTGCTCTAACATTTATTATTTATTTTTCTTGATAATTTTTATTTTTTATTTTTAAAAATAAAATAAGAATATATCTACAACACTCATACCATATTTTAGTATTTCTGTGATAAACTGTTAACTTGTGTCTTATAGACACGATATCATTCTCTACATTTTATAACTTTTAGTGTTGAACTTAACATCGACGAACCAAATCTTGCATGCAGAGGCACCAATTCTTTAGTGAATAATTTGATATGAAAAAATAAATATATACTATATTTGATTAAAAAAATGGGTAAAAAATATGCCACGATAAATGATGGGTCATGTGACCAACCGCTTGTATGAAAAAAAAATTGATGGTTCACGCCATCATGCTTTTTTTTTTTTTTTTTTTGAAAGGAAAGATAAAATAAATATCATCACAATAGTAATATTTATTTTTTCATGCTAGATAATCGATGGAGACAATGTAATAATATCATTTCTTAAACAAAATGACATCATTTATATTATATTAATATTACATTGATTATACTATATAATTAATATTGGTTATATTAATATTATATTAATATATTGATAATATTTTATAAATAAGAATATATTTATTAATAAATATTTAATAATTAATTAACTAATTAACAAGTATTTATTATGTTTCAATAAATCTAACATAAAAATTATTCATATTTAATATATTTATTTATGTACCAAAAACATACTATTTTTTTTTTTAAAAAAAAAAACATGCCTTTTACTATATGTAATTAATTTTAAAATCTTATAATTAGGCATTATTTATGTAACCATATATTAATATATAACTCAAGTAAATACATTTTCATATTCAAAATAGCCAAGATTAATGGCATTTATGTAAATAAACTATGATGCATCTAGAAATGGCCAAGCATAGATATGGATCTCATGTGACTCGCTACCTCATCCACCAGCTCGGTGCAAAGCCACCTCACTTGCTAACTCAGTGCGAGAAGCAGGTTTCTTGGATCTCGACACACGAGGACAATCATCATGCAAAGAGGCCTAATATGCTCTCCTTCTATAGAGAGGTAGGTAACTTTGCACCACAGTTCTCTGATACTGACCACTACCTCGTTAATACAAAAGCTCTATAGAAGCTTGTCTGTTGTGTAGATGGACTCTGTGCCATCTTCATTCACTTCTTCAAGGTATGTGCTTTGCAACGACGTATCGACAACTACTTGCATCGTAAAACACTTTCATAATTGTCAAATATTCCATATACCTCATGAAATATAAAATAAATATCATCACGATAGTAATATTTATTTTTTCATGCTAGATAATCGATGGAGATAATGTAATAATATCATTTCTTAAACAAAATGACATCATTTATATTATATTAATATTACATTGATTATATTATATAATTAATATTGGTTATATTAATATTATATTAATATATTGATAATATTTTTATAAATAACAATATATTTATTAATAACTATTTAATGATTAATGAACTAATTAACAAGTATTTATTATGTTTCAATAAATCTAACATAAAAATTATTCATATTTAATATATTTATTTATGTACCAAAAACATAATATATTTTTTTTTAAAAAAAACATGCCTTTTACTATATGTAATTAATTTTAAAATCTTATAATTAGGCATTATTTATGTAACCATATATTAATATATAACTCAAGTAAATACATTTTCATATTCAAAATAGCCAAGATTAATGGCATTTATGTAAATAAACTATGATGCATCTAGAAATGGCCAAGCATAGATATGGATCTCATGTGACTCGCTACCTCATCCACTAGCTCGGTGCAAAACCACCTCACTTGCTAACTCAGTGCGAGAAGCAGGTTTCTTGGATCTCGACACACGAGGACAATCATCATGCAAAGAGGCCTAATATGCTCTCCTTCTATAGAGAGGTAGGTAACTTTGCACCACAGTTCTCTGATACTGACCACTACCTCGTTAATACAAAAACTCTATAGAAGCTTGTCTGCTGTGTAGATGGACTCTGTGCCATCTTCATTCACTTCTTCAAGGTATGTGCTTTGCAACGACGTATCGACAACTACTTGCATCGTAAAACACTTTCATAATTGTCAAATATTCCATATACCTCATGAAATATAAAATAAATATCATCACGATAGTAATATTTATTTTTTCATGCTAGATAATCGATGGAGATAATGTAATAATATCATTTCTTAAACAAAATGATATCATTTATATTATATTAATATTACATTGATTATATTATATAATTAATATTGGTTATATTAATATTATATTAATATATTGATAATATTTTTATAAATAACAATATATTTATTAATAACTATTTAATGATTAATGAACTAATTAACAAGTATTTATTATGTTTCAATAAATCTAACATAAAAATTATTCATATTTAATATATTTATTTATGTACCAAAAACATACTTTAAAAAAAAAAAAAAAAAAACAAACATGCCTTTTACTATATGTAATTAATTTTAAAATCTTATAATTAGGCATTATTTATGTAACCATATATTTATATATAACTCATGTAAATACATTTTCATATTCAAAATAGCTAAGATTAATGACATTTATGTAAATAAACTATGATGCATCCAGAAATGGCCAAGCATAGATGGATCCCATGTGACTCACTACCTCATCTACCAGCTCGGTGTAAAGCCACCTCACTTGCTAACTCAGTGCGGAAAGCAGGTTTCTTAGATCTCGACACACAAGGACAATCATCATGCATAGAGGCCTAATATGCTCTCCTTCTATAGTGAGGTAGGTAACCTTGCACCATAGTTCTCTGATATTGACCACTACCTCATTAATACAAGAGCTCTATAGAAGCTTGTCTGCTATGTAGACGAACACCGTGCCGCTTTTAGTCACTTCTTCAAGGTATGTGCTTTGCAACGACGTATCGACCACTACTTGCATCGTAAAACACTTTCATAATTATCAAATATTCCATATATCTCATATATAAAATATATTTTCTAGATCCTTTAAGTAAGTTTTTTTGGCACCAGAAAGTATTTTTCACAAGACTTTCTTTAGACAAGCGTCCTTAAAAATCTTGAGCCCCTTAAGAGACTTCATAATCCTTCTAGAGCCATCAAAAAACTTTTGTTTGGGTGGAATATAGGACTACCTTGCCTCATCTAAATCTCACTCACTCTCCCGAGCGTCACCAACATCCATTTCTATTGCCTCACTATGCTCTGCCACATCCGCTACCCATTTCCACTATCTCGCCAACTTTCATTTCATTATTGTACCATTCATCTAGAAGTTACAGTTTCCTTCCTTGTCGCTTCCATGGGAGATTAATTTAGGTATCAAATGATCCACTACATGGAACCATCCATTTTTGATTAAATTTTTATATCTTTTCCATTTTATAGATTTCGAAATATCCGTGGTCGACAGAGAAAAATTCAGAACTGTCCAACTCAGCAGTCATCTTCAGCCATGTCAGTGTATTCCTGCAACAAGTTTTATAAATGACCAACAAATAAACTAAAATAATTATTACTTGAATTATTTATTTTAAAATATAGTTAAAAACTTAGCAATATTTTTATAAAGATTATCTTTAATTGAATATAATATTTTTAAAATATTTTTCAGAATTATTTTTTCATCAATCAAGCTAATAATTTTTTTTTAAAATAAATAATTTTTTTAATTAAAAAAAGAAGAAGAGGGATAAATCTCGTAGCTATCTCCACCGGATCCCTCCCTACCAGATCATGTTCGATTCGGATCGCATATTTTTTGTGTGCTCTTCTCATCATAGGTGAGCATGTTTTTCGCGTGTCCTTTTTATCATAGATGAGTATATCAATCTGATTCTACTAAGTCAATGAAATAGTGCGCTCCCTTTTATCCCGGTCATGTGCTCAGGATGCATCTAAAATTTAATCGAGTCATGAAGTAGTGCGCTCCCTTTCTATTCTGGTCATGTGCTCAGGATGCATCTAAAATTTAATCAAGTCATGGATCATGTTTCGAATCTCGCTAAACGGAAAATTTAAATTCCTACCAACCCGGCTGCTGTTCTAGTAAATAATTTTTAAAATTTTAGGTTCGTTCCGGGATCTGATATATCTATATATAAGAAAAGGAGCGAGGGGGAGGAGGCATCGTGTTTGGCAAACGGCATCTCGTGATCTTCATGCATCCTTATCCTTATGGAACGCTCATCCAGCGACGGGAACGGGTAGGGCCCAATCCCTGGTGCCATCGGGTCACCTAAAACATGATAAAAAATAGAGGAAACCCCAGTTTCCCACACCTGCGGGCCCTCGAATCACAGCCATTTCACTCGCACCTAATCCCCGCCAACCGCTGCCAAACGAACGCCTCGCACTCCTCTCCCAACCCGACCACACCATCAAACCTTCTTCCTTCATTCCTTCCCCCCTCCTCCCCCTCCCATGGCGCGCCGTGGTTGCTGCCGCGGGTGCCGCCGCTCCGCCGCCTGCTCGTCGACGGCGGCCGTTCTCCTCATCCTCATGACCGCCGTCCCGATCGCCCTCATCGCCTCCCTCGAGCGCTCCCCCTCCATCAAGTATCACAGCCGCGGATGGATCCGCGAGTGCGCCAAGTGGGACGCGCTCGGCCGCCGGTTCTTCGTCTCCACCTTCTTCGACGGCGGCGTCGCCGAGATCCCCGTCCCCGACGCTGCGGAAGACGGCGACTTGGAGGAGAGGACGGTGATCGCCGACGGCGACGTGGCCGGGAACGCGTCGCTGGGGATCGCGGTGGACCGGGCAAGGCGTCGGCTCCTGGTTGTCTACGCCGATGTGTGGCGGTACCGGTTCTCCGCCGTCGCCGCCTACGATTTGGACTCGTGGGATCGCCTCTTCCTCACCCGTCTTGGTGGACCGGGTGAGTGGACCTCTCTCCTTATCATCTGGCGTTCGTTCTTGATTGGACGATCATGATTTTTTCGTATCGGCGTCGGATCTGGAATCTCGGTCGGGATTTTTAATTCGTGAGTTTAATCGACGGTGGTTTATGTGCTTCTGTGATTCGAACGGCTGCGATTCTGCAGGCCCGTGAGTCTTGGGTTCTACTTTCTAGGTAGCTGAAACAAGCTGGAAGGGAGAACCTCGTGACGTGCTTAACGTTTACTTCGCGTACCGTTCTTTTTGTAGCATCTAACACGTCCAAGGTGGTCAAGGCTGAGAACAGGGACCGCATGCTCGGGTGTCAAATTGTACACTTCCCAAGTTCCAGACAGTACAAATCAATCTAGCTGTAACTGGTCATATAAGTTTAATTTTTAAATGATTTTGATGGGTTAAAAATGTGGGTCGAATTGTATTAATAGGTTAAAAATGTTTTAACTGGTCATATAAGTTTTAATTTTTAAATAATTTTGATGGGTTAAAAATGTGGGTCGAATTGTATTAATAGGTTAAAAATGTTTTAACTGGTCATATAAGTTTTAAATTTTAAATGATTTTGATGGGTTAAAAATGTGGATCGAATCGTATTAATAGGTTAAAAATGTTTTAACTGGTCATATAAGTTTTAATTTTTAAATGATTTTGATGGGTTAAAAATGTGGATCTAATTGTATTAATGTCAAGCCAGTCTAATTTTTGAAGGAATTATGATCTCTATCGCTAAGGTGGTAGCCCGGTTGGTAGATACTTAGCCTCATCTCCCACCGGTCACGGGTTCAAGGCATGATCCTTGCGGGTGACTCGATTAAATATAGAAATTTTTCTGGGATACATGATCGAGGTGGCGAGAAAGTGCACTACTCCGGTATCTTAGTGGTGTCAGGTTGACATATTCACCGGTGCTGGGAAGGGTACGTGAAAAAATTGTAGCTTGAATCGAACATAGCCTAACGGGGTTGGGACCCAGTGGAGATAGCTACACCGAGATTTATCTCCCCTCTCTTTTTTCTTTATAAAAAAAAAAGGAATTATGATCTCATTTAATAAAATGTTTGACTGGGTAGATGTTTTATGATGCCGGCTTATTTATATCAAACTCAAATCTACAAATTAGTTTAGTAAATTTATTTTAAGATTTTTTTCGCATGTATATTATTTTAAATATAAATTATAAAAAAAGTTCTTGTAAAGTTATTATTTATTATGTACCTTCTTAAAATTCTTATTTTGTATGTATATTCTTTAATTTTTTATGTATTCACCCATGCCATTCAACGTTATTAAAATCTAAATTATCTTAAATTAAGATAATTAAAATATTCTTATGGATAGTGTTGCCGCCTAGATCGCCATGGCTCGTTGCTCTTACGTGGCATCGATTGGTGGCTCTCCCGCCTGGCATCCTACGCGTATACCTAGTCATGCAAAAGAAGGGAGATCCGGGCTGGGGATCCCAGCGGGGGCACTCTGACGGTTAAGTCAGTAGACAATCAAGGGGAACGGATCTTTCTTGGTGGATCCCAAGTGGTCTCCACTCTTAGAAGGTTTAAGAGATGATGGAAGGAGAGTTAGGGTCGAGAAGGAGGGCTTGAGCAGTAGTGGCCGAGGGCTTGAGCAGTAATGGTTGCTGCCGTGGGAGCTCTCCAAGGGAGTCATGGGGTATTCTTCTTGTCCTCAGAGCCTTACTGGTTACTCACCACTTCTTGCTTACCTTTATCGGAGGCCTCTTTGAGTTTCTTATAGAAGTGTTGTCCCTCCCATGCGGTGTAGAGCCTTGACCAGGTGCCCTTTGGGAGTCCCTCACCTGGATGAGGCGTAGGCCTGCTCTTCCTCCCCTCCCCCTCTCCGGAGGAGGGGGACATGATCTGTAGCCTCCGTCAGGGAAGGTTTGCCTTCGGCACCGGTGGAGTACTGAGGAGTGTGCATCCCTCTGGCGGCGGGTATGTGTGGCATGTCACGAGGCCTGACACTTCGACGGGGCACTGCCTCTTCTAGATGTCGCTCTGCCGTGTTTGGAAAAATTTGGCAGAGCACCGGCCTGACGGGAGATGCTACAGGACCTGGGCTCCCTGGTGACATCTTCCACTTTTAGGTGGTGCAGGCGGTAGGTTGAGGCGTGCGGCACCCTAAGCGGAGCGCCTTCCCTCATGAGATGGCGACAGTAGGTTGAGAGGTCTGATACTCCGACGGATGCTTTTCCGCAGGTGGCGTGCTTTGGTGAAGCACCACTTTTCAGAGGTTGTAGGCGGCGTGCTCCGGTGAAGCACCATTCTTTAGAGGTTGTAGGCGGCGTGCTCCGGTGAAGCATCCCCCGCAGGGGTGCCAGGCTCTCTGGGCAGCATAGGGATCCTGATGGGGATGGCGACACCATCTGTTGACGTCACTATCTTGGTTGCTTTGGGGATGCCCATGAAAGAGACCTCGTCCACCTGCAGAAATTCCATACCTGACTTTGGGGAAGGGATTGACCTTGACCTGGAGGTCGATCTCGGACAGCAGGAGCACGACCTCGGCCGGGAGCTGACCTCGTCCAGGGGCTCAACCTCGGAAGGCAGGAGCGCGACCTCGGCCGGGAGCTCAACCTTAGATGGGAGCTGACCTCGTCCAGGGGCTCAACCTCGGTAGGCGAGAGCACGACCTCGATCGGGAGCTTGACCTTAGACAGGAGCTAACCTCAGCCAGGGGCTCGACCTCGACAGGCGGGAGCATGACCTCGACCGGAAGCTCGACCTCGGACGGGAGCTGACCTTGGCCAAGGGCTCGACCTCGGACGGGAGCTGACCTTGGCCAGGGGCTCAACCTCGGCATTTTGTCTACTAGCCACGTCCAAGTGGCGCCTTCTGCCAGCGTGGTAGTCAGTTGGATCCGACAGGGCTTCCACGTCAGCGGTCATGCCATATCAGTTGCCCCCCACTTTCGAGTCACGAGCATGACAGTGCTCGGGATGATGGGAGTTATTGCGATGCTGATATGGAAGGATATTTATCTGGCGCCATTAAATATGACAATCGCCGATGATTCACCGATCGTGCCCCAACGCCAACGAGGAGTCGCCGCATTAGCAGGCTCAGGGGGAATATGATGATTGGCGTCGGGCCTGAAGCAATCTTCGGCGTGTCGAAATGCCATCCCCGATAGACTGTGACACATGGCATGCATCCGGTGGTCAGAGGACTGAAGGGATGCACGTCATAATTAATGCGATGCGGCTGGGCGCTGTCAAGCCATTTTTGAAAAGGAGAAAAACTTTTTCCAAACCATCTCCTTCGAACCTTCGCACTTGCAAGGAGAACCAGAGCCCTTTTCTACCCCAGTTTGATCTTTCATTTGAGGCACTCAGGTTAGTTCCCCTCTCCTTTGTCTTCTTCTCCTTCTTCGGCTTGTGTTGAGGGAGACCTGTCTTAGAGTCCTTAGGTTTCTCTTCTTTGGCACCCCACTCCACTTTAGGATGGATCCTTCTAGCTAGAGGCATTCCCGTTCTGGGCACTCCAGCGAGGCAGGGCCTTCTCGGCCCAGGACTCGATCCTCCGATGAGGAGGATGCCTCCCTTAGTGTCCGTAGGGGTCCCGACCGACGGGGATCATCATAAGTCAACCTAGGGCACCCCCTTCTCCTCCCTCTGTTCCTCCTGTTCCTTCCGTTCCTTCCGTTCCTTCTGCTCCTTCCGTTCCTTCTATTCCTTCTGCTCCTTATGGTGCGGCCGGTCGTTCTGGGATCACCTTGGTGATGATCCAGGAGGACCTCTCTCGGTTCGGGGACACCTACGGGATTTCGGACTTTGTTCAGCTCTCGATTTCGGGATCGGGAAGCGGGTCACCTCCAGTGGTCTGGGTCGAATTGTCCTGTATGAGGACTTCTTTCTTGGGGATCTTCGCTTGCCTCTGCATCTCTTTTTCCTTTCATTTCTTAGTAACTTTCACCCAGCTCCAGCCCAACTCATCCCGAACGCCATTAGGGTCATTTCTTGCTTCACCATTCTTTGTCATTTTCACAGGATTGTTATCCGTTTTTCCTTTTCAGGACATTCTTTACCCTGAAGCGCCACCCCTCCGATGATGGATGGTGGTTTGTGACCCTCCGTCCGGGGGCCATCAAGTTCGACCTTCCTTTTTCCATCAAAGGATGGAAGAATAGGTTTTCTTTGCCTTGATCGAGGAGGTCGACTTGATCTGGAGTGACCCAAACGGCTCCTCGAACTGGAATGCTTAGGTGGAGGCCGCGGACCGAGAGGTGCACGACTAGCTCGTCACCTCCATCATTCCTCCCCTCCAGGACCTGCTAGTCAAGCACAATCTGTTCGAGGCCGGGGTCAGCCCGATCCGTGCCTTAGGTGAGCCCCAGGAACCATTTTTTTTTCTTTTTCCTTTCTACAGGGATCCTTCCCGGCCTTGGGTCTAATTAGCCTTCCTCCTTTTCTGCAGGCATAAAATTCTTGATGAACCAGATTCGAGAGATGTCCCGAAAGAGGGGTGCATCCCCCAAGCCCAGGGAGGACCCATCGAAGAGGGCCGCGAAGAGTTCGGACGGGGGCCCAGGACTGCACCATCATCCGGCCGGGAGGAAAGGACGACTGGACCGGCCCCCACATTGTCCGGGTTGCAGGCCAAGGTCTCGGCCCGTGGGCTCGATGCAGTATGCAGGTCACACCAGCGATCACCCCTGCCGAAGCTCCGGAGGTGGTCGAGGCCGAGGCGGCGACGGAAGGGAGATCGGCGTCGTCGATGGTGACAGTAGCGTCCGCACCACCGGCAACCGAGGCGCCTCCATCTTCGCCCACCCTGGGATTGGTGACAGCCCTGGCGATGACTGCTCCTGGGGTGAACAGGGTGTCCATAGCGGTGCCGCCGAATACGGCGGTAACCCAGGACACCGTGCTGGCTGAACGAATGATGGAGTTTGCCATTCAGCCGTGCGACCGCCATGAGAGGAGTGGCAAGCCACTGTTGGGGGCCATCACGGGCGTCCTCCCCCAGCTATTCATGATAAGCTTCCTCCTTTAATTCTTCTCATGCTGGCCTATGTGATTTTCGCTGACACTTTCATCACTGCAGATCGTCACCGACATGATCCTCATCAGGGACTACTGCGCACGGTGGGCGAAGCGGGATGCCCAACAGAAGAAGCGCTCAGAGGCTCTGGAAGCAAAGGCTCAGGTACAGACCAAGAGGGTCCAGGTCTTGGAGGATTGGATCAGGATCCTCCAGACCGAAGTGTCCAACACGAAGGAGCGGTGGCCAGAGCAGGGAGGCGGGTCAGGGATCTCGAGACGTCCCTGGCGGCTGAGAAGGAGAAGGCTGCCCAACAGGCGAAAGAGTTTGCCGCGGAGGTGGCACTCTTGGAGGGGCGGTCCCGGATCCTTCAAGCATACCTGGAGGCAGGATGGCCCGGGCTTTAGCGGCGGAGGAGAAGGCGAACGCAGCGGTGGCATTGATGTAAGCTGCTAAGAAGGAAGCTGCGGGAGCGGTGTCGAGGTTCAAGGCCTCAGCAAAATTTGTCGAGGCGGTCAGGGAGGCGGTGGTGGACTCCTTCCTCAAGGGGTTCACCGATTGCAGAACGAAGGTGGCCCTGGCCTACCTCGGTCAGGACTTGGAGGCTATTGTCCCCAACCTGCCAAGCTGCAGCAGTGCGAAGGAGGCATCGATTGAAGAGGCCGGTGCAGCACCCGTGGAGGAGACAGCCGGTTCCTCAACCCCACTGGCAGAGAGCCGAGGGGATGCCGGTGAGATCCCCCGACACCCCGGCAAGGCTCTGGCGACCTCACCGTGATCGGCATCCTTTTCCTTTCTTTCTTTTTTTGACTTTTGTACTGTAATACTTTGGAGAACCTCCCGGCCTGTCGAGGGGTTCTTCTCCCTGTAAACCTTTTCAAGTTAATGAAGTTCTTTTTCTTTCAGTAAATATTCCATCGTTTTCTTTCTTTTCATTTTCTCTTCTCTTCTTCTTTCTTTTTTCTTAGCACATAAATGGATCCTTTCTGTGGCCGCCATACTTAGGTTCTCCAAAGTTTCGGCCCTTCCTGCCTTATTCAAGGACTGGTAGGTGGCCGAAGGAACCTTGGAGGTACGGTAAACCATCTTCACTGAATCGAGAGATTTATTGCGGTTGCCGATCTTAAGGCCTTTAAAGCTCTAGCTCTTCCTGCCCAATTCAAGAACTGGTAGGTGGCCGAAGAAACCTTGGAGATTCTATAAACCATCTCTACTGGACCGGGAGTTTTACAAGTTAGAGTACGGGGCTTCAAGAGTTTTCCGGCTTTGGGTGCTGGGCTTCAAGAGTTTTTTGGCTTGTCATCGCCGAGCTGGGGGTTCGACGGATAGAGCGCGAGGCTTTAGAAGTTTCCCGGCTTTGGGTGCGGGGTTTCAGGAGTTTCCCGGCTTGCCATTGCTGATTTGGGGGTTCGATGAATAGAGTGCGGGGCTTCAGCAGTTTCCCGGCTTGTCGTTGCTGAACTGGAGATTCGACGAATAGAGTGCGGGGCTTCAGGAGTTTCCCGGCTTTGAGTATGGGGCTTCAGGAGTTTCCCGGCTTGCCGTCGCTGAACTGGGGATTCAATGGATAGAGTGCGGGGCTTCAGGAGTTTCCCAGCTTTAGAGGCGGGGCTTCAGGAGTTTTTCGACTTGCCATTGCCGAACCGGGGATTCGATGGATAGACGAGTTTCCCGGCTTTGGAGTGCGGGGCTTCAGGAGTTTCCCGGCTTTAGAGTATGGGACTTCAGGAGTTTTCCGGCTTTGGGTACGGAGCTTCAAGAGTTTCTTGGCTTGCCGTCGCCGAATTGGGGATTTGACGGATAGAGTGCGGGCCTTCAGGAATTTCTCAGCTTTCGAGTGCGGGACTTTAGGAGTTTCCCGGCTTGCCGTCGTCGAATTAGGAGTTCGACGGATAGAGTTCTTGTGCAGGTGAAAACGTTGTTGCACCAAAAAGAAACTTTTCATTAATGAAAGAATGCCTTACATCATTGGTGATACATTCTCAAATTATTGGTATTCCAAGTTTGAAAAAATTGGATGCCGTCGAGTCCAGCGAGATAGTAGGCTCCATGAGGGAGGACCTCAACTACCCTGTAAGGACCCTCCCAGCTGGGGAGAGCTTGCTACATTCCCCAGGCTATGAGATTTTAGCTCGTCGCAGGACCAAGTCACTCGGACGGAAGGTCTTCGGCTTCACGTGGGAGTTGTAATATCGGGCCACCCGTTGTTTGTAAGCCGCCATGCGGAGCCGGGCTTTGTTCCTTGTTTCTTCCAGCAAGTCCAGGTTGAGCAGAAGACGGGCCGGGTTCTCAGTTCATCATATTGCTCTACTTGTAGTGTGGGTAGATCCATCTCCACCGGGATCACGGTTTCAGTGCCAAAGACAAGGTTGAAGGGTGTCTCACCTGTTACCGTCCTGGGCGTGGCGTGGTAGGCTCAAAGAACACTGGGGAGTTTTTCGACCCACCGGCCCTTGGCCTTGTCCAGCCTGGTGCGGAGCCCTTGGAGGATAGTCCGATTGGTCACCTCTGCCTTCCCGTTGATTTGAGGGGGAGCCACCGAGATAAAGTGGTGGCGGATGTTCAGGTCGGCATAGAACTTCTCGAATGCTTGGTTGTCGAACTGTCGTCCGTTGTCAGTGATGATCGAGTGGGGAAGACCGAAGCTGCAAATGATCGACTTCTAGAGGAATGATATGGCCTTGGCTTCAATGATTCGTACCAATAGCTCGGCTTTGACCCACTTGGTGAAGAAGTCAATAGCCATGATCAGGTACTTCTATTGTCTGGATGCGGGGGAAAAGGATCCAAGATGTCCATGCCCTACTGGGCGAACGGCCAAGGAGCAGAGAGCTGGAAGAGCGGTGCGGCCAGTCGACGCTGTATACAATCATGTCGTTGGCAATGGTCACACTTTTTTACGAAGTTGGCCGCGTCTTCTTTCATGGTCTCCCAGTAATATCCTTGTCGGAGGGCTTTGTACGCCAGCGTTCTGTCCCCTACATGGTTCCCGCAGAGGCCTTTATGTATCTCTTGAAGCACATAGGCCACTTCCGAGGGTCTCAAACATTTCAGGAGTGGATAGAGTGGGACTTCCGGTAGAGCTGTCCGTCCATCAACATAAAGTGTACATCCTTCTTCTTGAGGAGGCCAGCCTCCATGCGATTCTCGGGCAGAGTACCATCGATGATGTATATGTAGCGGTCCATCCAACTAGGCTCAGGAGTGACTTGCTGGACTTCGTCGGGCCCCTCATAGCTGGAAGCCTGCAAGTATTCGATATAGGCATGCCCTAGTGACGAGTCCGGCAGGGTTGCAAGCCTGGGGAGAGCGTCGGCGTGGATGTTCTCTCCGCGAGGGATATGGAAAATGCTGAAATGCCGGAAATCCGCCGTGCTCGTACGTACCCGTTCCATATACTTTGCCATCCGAGGATCTCGGGCTTTGAATTCTTCTGAGACTTGACCCGCAACTAGCTGCGAGTCGGGGAAGACCTTTAGGCTTGTTAGCTCGCGGGACACCCTTAACCCCACGAGGAGTACTTTATACTTGGCCTGGTTATTGGTAGCTTTGAATAGGAAGCGCAGTGCATACTCGGCCACGACCCCGTCGGAGTTGGCGAGGATGAGGTCAGCTTCGCTCCCTCCTGCATTGGATGCGCCATCCACGTGGAGAACCGAGACCGTCCATCAGTGGGCGGCTCCACAGGGTGCTCTAGAGGAGTTTCTTCTGGCGCTCCACTCATGCATGCGCACTCCACCAGAAAGTCAGCCAGCACTTATGCCTTCTGAGATGGCCTCGGACGATATGCGATGTCAAATTCGCTAAGCTTCAGTGCCCACCTAACTAGACGCCCAGATGTGTCCGGACGGCTGAGTAAGGCCCTTAGTGGCTTGTCGGTGAGGACTGCGATCGGGTGGGCTTGGAAGTATGGCATGAGGCATTGAGCATACATAATGAGTGCAAAAATTATTTTTTCGGAGCGGGTATACCTGGTCTCCGCATCCTGGAGAAGCTTACTGACGTAGTACACTGGCCTTTGGACTCCATCTCCGTCGGTGCGAACGAGTATTGAACTGACGGCCCTTGGGGAGATCGCCAGATATAGTTTCTTCCCGTCCTCTGGCCTGGAGAGTAGCGGTGGCGATGCCAGAAACTTCTTTAACTCGTCTAAGGCTTCTCGACACTTTTCTGTCCAGGCGAAGTCATGCATCTTGTGCAGCGCCTTGAAGAAGGGCAGGCAGTGATCGGCGGAGTGTGAGATGAACTGGCTCAGGATTGCGATCCTGCCGGTCAGGCGCTGAACCTGCTTCTTCGAGGTAGGGTGTTCCATGTCGACAATTGCCTGGACCTTCTCAGGGTTGGCCTCGATCTCTCCTTGAGTAACCATGAAGTCCAAGAATTTTTTAGCGGCCATGCCGAATGCGCACTTAGCTGGGTTCAACTTCATTTGATAGAGATGGAGATTTTGGAAGGCTTCTGTTAGGTTCGCAACGTGGTCCGATTCTGGCTTGCTCATGACAAGCATATTGTCCATGTAGACCTGCATGTTACAGCCGATTTGGTCTTTGAAGACCTTATTGACCAAGCGCTAGTACGTGGCTCTAGCATTCTTCAGTCCGAACGGCATCATCTTGTAACAGTAAATTCCTTGGTCTGTGATGAAGGCAGTGTGCTCATCTTGTAGGTGCATCCAGATCTGGTTGTATCCAGAGAATGCGTTCATGAAGGTAAACGGTGCCCTGATATGGCATCCACCAGCTAGTCGATCTTGGAAAGGGGGAAGCTGTCTTTTGGGTAGGCCCGATTGAGATCGGTGTAGTCTACATAGATTTTTCACTTCTCACTAGTCTTCTTGACCATGACCACGTTCGCCAGCCAGCTTGGACTTCTCGGATGAAGCCAGCCGTGAGGAGCTTTTCATCTCTTAATTGTTTTTTGCCTCTCTAGGACGAAGCTTCTCTTCTTCTGTCAGATCGGTCGGCACTTTGGGCCGATGTTCAGTCTGTGAGTAATGACGTCGGAGGGAATTTCTGGAATGTCCACCACGGTCCAGGCGAAGACATCTGCGTTCGCTCGGAGGAAACCCAGCAGGCGAGCTTCCTCGTCCTCCTGCAGTTGGGATCCTACCTGCACCGCCTTCAAAGGATCTATATCGAGGGGGTACGACAACAGGCTCTCGATTGGGCCACCCTTGGCGTCTTGCACCCTTCGATCGAGCTCGCCAGCGATGGGGTCCTCCCCGGTGCTTCTAGCCTCGAGTACGGCTTGCAAGCAATGCTGGACTGTGGGGGGTTCCCCTCATTTCTCCTACGCCGTAGGGGATCAGGCACTGCACCAGGAGCCATTTCATAGAAATGACCGCATCGAGTAAGTTGAACCCAAGGCGGTCGAGGATCACGTTGTAGGCCGAAGGAAGCCTGACAACCATGAAAGTTATCATGATGGTGCTCTGCCGAGGTGGTGACTCGGCAGTGACTAGGAGGGTGATCTCACACTCGACCCCTACGAAGTCCCAGCGAAACTGACCAGGGGGCATGCACTGGCTTTAGCTGGGCAGGAGATAAGTTCATCTTCGAGAAGGCATCATAAAAAAAGACATTAGTCGAACTTTCACTATCGACCATGATCCGTTTTACGGGATGCTTCGCTATCGTCATCTCGACGACGACATCATTATTTATATTTTCCATCCCGGTTCCCCTCTCTCATGATTGGAAGTACATTCTTAGGCTCTTCTCCTGCCCTGTTCTTTTTTGAGGCATGCTCTATCCTCCAGGAGATCATGCCCACTGGCCTCTCGGTGGGCTAGTTGTTGACAGGAGGGAGAGCCTCGAGCGCCGAGGATCCCGACGGGGCTTTGCTCTCCATGAACTTTCCGAGGTAGCCTTTTCTGATGAGATCTTCGATATCCCTCATGAGGTGACGGCATTCTTTGGTGTCGTGGCCGTGGTCGCGGTGGAATTGGCAGTAATTCGACTTATCCTGACCACCGGACCGTCTTAGCGGGGGAGGGCGGTGCAGGTAGTGCTCGCCCTCAATCTCCATAAGGATCTTGGACCTTGGGACGAGGAGAGGAGTGTATCTTTCTTCTTGGACGAGTGTACTCTTCGGCTTTGGACCCATCTGGAGGTTTGGGGTCGTTCTGGGCCTGTGCATCCCGGAGGGTTTCCCTTGAGGGTGCTTCTTCAGGGGCCTCCTGTCTAGCTCCCTTCTGGTGCCGTCTTCCTCCTCCGCACGAATGTACTTGTGGGTTCAGAGGAGGAGCTAGAAATAGGTCTTCGGGGACTTCTTGTCTAGGAAGTAGGTGAGACGGGAGGTCCTAAGCCCTCTTTTTAGTGCCAACATGGCAATGTGCTTGTCCAGGTTATAGATTTCCAGGGTGGCAGCTTTGAAGCGGGACACGTAGTCCTGCAAAGACTCGTGGTCTTGCTGGCAAATGGAGAAGAGGCTGTCGGCTTCTTGTGGCACTTTCCGACAGGCATTGAAGTGCGCTACGAACTTCTTCAATTGCACAAAGGAGTTAATACTTCTTAGCTCGAGGCGGGTGTACCAAACTCGAGCAGCCTTCCAAAGTGTCACCGGGAAGGCAATGCAGAGAAGGGCATCTGTTGCCTTTTGGACCCTCATGAGAGCCTTGTAGCTCTCCAGGTGGTCCAGGAGATCGGTGGTCCTGTCGTAGGGTTCCACCTGAATCATGCGGAACTGGCTGAGAATCGGTTTCTCTTGGATCTTCTGTAAGAAAGGGGAGCTGGTGTCGTAGCCTGCGGGTTCGCGTGAGGAGCCCTGCAGATTGGCAAACTGGCGGGATAGCTCCGCCAGTTTGCGCTCTTGTTCCTCCAGGCGTCTCTTAGCCTGACACCTGATAGCCTCGTCAGTGGAACCTTCTACCGAGGCTGTCGGAGGAGAGGAAGATACGGGTTGGAGAGGATCATGCCGGGAGCCCTTGCCACGATGATGCTTGCGGCCCCTGGAGGCGGCATGGTCAGAGGCTGGAGATCAACTCTCCCAGTCGACCGACCCGCTCCAGTGCCTCTTCCTCAGGGTCTGAAGGCTTTCCCGGTGGAAGGACGTGGTCTGCGGATGTGATGGCCTCCCTTGAAAGGATCGCAGGCTACCGCAATGTCCGATGGCTTGAGCCACGGGGGTTCCTGGCTATTGCTAGGTTGCCAGGGATCGATGCTGGTGGTGCAACTGCCGTACTGCTGCCATCAGGGTCTGAACTTGCTGGGTGAGGGCAACGAATTGGGGGTCCGCCGAAGGTGGCGGTGGTAGAGCAGGGAGCTCCCTCTTTGGGTTATGCAGATCCTCGCGGGGAGGACCCCCCACGCAGCTGACAGAGGCTTCTCGCGCACGCATCACCACCATGTCACCGGCGGAGTTGCTCAAGCAACGGGGGACTACCTTGGTCTAACTACTGCCCCTACCTAGCGTGCCAATCTGTTGCCGCCTAGATCGCCGTGGCCCATAGCTCCTACATGGTGTCGGTTGGTGGCTCTCTCGCCTGGCATCCTACGTGCGTACCCAGTCCTGCAAAAGAAGGGAGACCCGAGTCGGGAATTCCGGCGAGGTACTCCGACGGTCAAGTCAGTAGATGATCAAGGAGAACATATCCTCCTCGGTGGATCTCGAAGTGGTCTCCACTTTCAGAGGGTTTAAGAGATGATGGGAGGAGAGTTAGGGTCGAGAAGGAGGGCTTGAGCAGTAGTGGCGAAGGCTTGAGCAGTAATGGTTGCTATCGCGGGAGCCTCTCCTAGGGAGTCTTGGGGTATTCGTTTTGTCCTCAGAGCCTTGCTGGTTGCTCGCCACTTATCGCTTACCTTTGTCGGAGGCCCCTTTGAGTTTCTTATAGAAGTGTTGTCCCTCCCGTGAGGTGCAGAGCCTTGACCAGGCGCCCTCTGAGAGTCCCTCACCTGGACGAGGCGTAGGCCTGCTCTTCCTCCCCTCCCCCTCTCTGGAGGAGAGGGACAGGATCCGTAGCCTCCGTTAGGGAAGGTTTGTCGCGGGCACCGATGGAGCACTGAGGAGTGCGCGTCCTTCTGGTGGCGGGTACAGGTCCCTCTTCCAGGTGTCGCTCTGCTGTGTCTGGGGAGATTTGGCAGAGCACCGGCCTGGCAGGAGATGCTGCAGGACTTGGGCTCCCTGGTGACATCTTCCACTTTTAGGTGTAGGCGGTAGGTTGAGGCATGCGGCGCCCTGAGCGGAACACCTTTCCTTAGGAGGTGGCGATAGTAAGCTGAGAGGCCTGATGCTCCGGCGGATGCTTCCCCACAGGTGGCGTGCTCTGGTGAAGCACCACTCTTTAGAGATTGCAGGCGGCGTGCTCCGGTGAAGCACCACTCTTCAGAGGTTGCAGGTGGCGTGTTCTGGTGAAGCATTGCCCCGTAAGGGTGCCAGGCTCTTCGGGCAGCACAGGGGTCCTAACGGGGATGGCGACACCATCTGCTAATGTCACTATCTCGACCGCTCTGGGTGTGCCCATGAAAGAGACCTCGTCCACCTGCAAAAATTCTATACTTGACTTCGGGGAAGGGGTTGACCTTTGACCTGGAGCTCGACCTTGGACGGTGGGAGCGCGACCTCAACTAGGAGCTCGACCTCGGACGGGAGCTGATCTTAGCTAGGGGCTCGACCTCGGAAGGCAGGAGCGCGATCTCGGTTGGGAGCTTGACATTGGCCGGGAGCTGACCTTGGCCAGGGGCTTGACCTCGATAGGCGGGAGCATGATCTCGACCGGGAGCTCGACCTCAGAAGGGAGCTGACCTCAGCCTGGAGCTCGATCTCGGCAGGCGGGAGCACGACCTCGGCTGGGAGCTCGACCTCGGCAGGCGGGAGCATGACCTCGGCAGGCGGGAGCACGACCTTGCAGGCGGGAGTACGATCTCGGACGGGAGCTGGCCTCGACCAGGGGCTTGACCTTGGACGGGAGCTGGCCTTGGCCAGCAGCTCAACCTTGGCATTTTGTCTGCTAGCCACATTCAGATGGCGCCTTCTGCCAGCATGGCGGCCAGCTGGATCCGACAGGACTTCCACGTCAGCGGTTATGCCATATCAGGTAGATATGAAAAAATGTTTATAAGGATATACATGTAAATTGTAACTTTGTGAGAGTATTTATATAATTTTGTATATTTAGAAGGGCATAATTCAAAAAAAATGTTAAAAAAAGATAAAAACTCGACCTAGACATGCTAAATCTTTCATGTCTTATTTAAATCGGCAATTAAAAAAAGGCCAAGTAATATTGTTAATTTTTACTTATTTAAGATCTTAACTCGATCAAGTTAAAATATTGAATAACCATTTTGATAATTATATTCACATATTTTATTTTGATTTAATTATCATTTTTGAGTCTTTGACATCTATATATCTTTCATTATTTTTAGAATATTAAAATATATTTAATTTAAATTAATAATTGATGTTAAGATCAATGAAATAATTTTTAGTAATTTATATAAAGTGAGTTGTTCATTTGTTGACACGAGAATTTCACAAATATAATATGATTTCTTCAATAAGAATTAATGTCAGCATGGAATCATGCAGCATAATAATTTTAATTTTTTTGTCACCCTCCTCAACCAAGAGTGGCTGAATTATTCTTATTATAATTAATTTCTAACAATTTGAGCATATTCTCTAATTTTTAAATTTTTTTGAATGTCTACCCTTCTACACATGCAAAATTATATGAATATCCTTATAAAATTACTGTTTATATGTATACTTTTATAATTTTTTTTTTTTTTGCATATCTATCTGTAAGGGTACTTCAATCATTTTAATTTTAAACCATTTATTTTGGACTGTATTAGATGACATGGATACATATTTAAAAAATTTAAAAAAGAAAGGTATGTGTAAAATAAGTATTTTATAAGGATATATATATAAATAGTAACTTTATAAGGGTATTCATATAATTTCACAGATTTAAGAGGATGCATATATAAAAAAACTCTTTTATTTTAAAACATCATATTGCTTTTATGATTAACAATCATACCCTTTTGTCAGATGAAACTCCATTTAATCTATTGTAGATTCATGTAAAAGAAGAAAAAGGGAGGAGACCTTGTAATGGCCTGTGCTATTTATTACTCCATGGCACCTGACATAATTGGGAATGTGACTGTTTGAACTGGTGTCTTTTGACTGGAGACTTCAATAAATTGCGGCAAATGCCTTTTACTGTTGTTGGTGGCATACTTCATTATTGAAGTGCACTGCCATGCTATGTTATAAGTGCCCAGAAGCATTGGTGATTTCTAAAAATTGAACTCACGAGGTTGGCACCATTAAATTCAGATCTAATGTGCAGTTTTAGATTTTAGATGCTACCATCTAGGATGTTATTATTTGACTATGACAAGCATATATATATATATATGTATGTATGTATGTATGTATGTATATAGCTTGGTGCAATGGGACCGACAAAGTCCTGGGATAACCTGTCTTTGAAAAGATGTCAAAAATTAGGTCTGTTCCTAGTCCTTCCCTCCCAGGATCCTGGAGTGTTGGAATGGGCCATGGCCCTTGTATATGATGCTTCTTTAAGAGGAATGCCAATATGTTTTTGGGAAAAGGAAGCTATATTGAATAGTAGTTTTAATTTGTGTATTTATTGTTTGTGGTGTAATTCATGGAGTAAAAATTAGGTTAGTGGGTCACCATCCCTCCCATGTATGTTATGGTGTAAAAGTTGGGTAGGTTGGCTGCATCAGTTTTGTTATATTGGCAGAAGCTTACTCAGATATGTTGGGTTCAGCTTGAGTTATTCCAGGTATTTCCAGTACCAGCTTAGATAAGTTGGATTTGATCAGGTGTTGCGGGGGTCCTTTTCACCCTCAATTCTAATTTGATGGCCCTTACTCAAAGATGAAATGGCAAAATAAGGGAATTTTGGAATCTCAGTTTGTCTCTGTTTGGTTGCATCTCAGAATGAGTAAGTTTTGGAGCAAGTTTATCGAAGGCGATCATCAATTTCTTGAACTTAGCATTAAATGGTCCAGCTCATGGATGTGATACTGACATTGTCAACTTCAGACAAACAGGGTCTGGCATGGTCAATATGTGGTTAATTATATGCAGCTACACTCAATCATTGTCGGGTATTGTCAAACATAGTGGCGAAGGTCTAATCATGGCTATGCTGAAGTTATGAGAACTTACAATGCAACTTTTTTATTTTTCCTCACTGGATTCACTTCATGAAGGAGACTTGTTTGTGAGTTACATCAATTGATGCTTTTCAGACACAAAGAAGTGGACCACTTACATAACTTGTGCAGACTTCCAGGTCTACTCACACCTCCAGTGGCCACTTGTAGCTGTGCTTTCGTTTAGTTTTCTTACTTATGCTAGCAATGCCTGGTGCTGCATGGTTTCTTGATGTACAAGGCTATAACAAGTGTGCCCCCCACCACCAAAAAAGATTTTTATTTGTGGTCCCTTTAACATTTACACTTGTAGTCTTCAGAATTGATTTGTTAGTTTTGTGTTAGCATCATACCATATGATGTTCTAATATATGAAATTAGCAAAGCAAAAGCATGGTTGGACCTGGACAACTTTTCTTTCAGCATACCTAATGCATTATAAGACATCTTGTAATCCTACGTCCATTACCCTTTACATGCTACAAAACAGGTGAACTATAGTATTTTACGTGACCGTATCTCTGGTTCTATCACCATCTAGCTGACTGAAGTAGCCATTAAATTATATTTTAATCCTCTGGTAGGCCTATAAGACTCAATGACCTTTGTTATTTTAAAGGCAATCGAATAATTTTGATCAGTTTTGACATCCTATGTTCATTACAAAAATACAACTCTGCTGCCAATTGAAGCATTTCTGTTCTAGCATTGAAATATACATATTCTCTATATTGAATCATTTGATGTTCTATCATCTCATATTCTTTTTGGACCACATGGTGTAGGTGATGAAAATTCATTTGCAGATGATGTAGCTGTGGATGAGGTAGGGAATGCTTATGTTACTGATGCAAAAGCAAATAAGATATGGAAGGTGGGTTTGAATGGTGAATTGCTCTCGGTTATAAGAAGTGAAGTATTTGTTCAGAGGAAGGAATGGTACTACAACTTTGTTGCACTAAATGGAATTGTGTACCATCCCAATGGATATCTGTTAGTTATTCACACCTCCAGTGGCAATCTTTTCAAGATGGATCCCGTGAAAGAGGAGGTGAGTGTTGTTGAAATTGCAGGCTCACTTCTTATGGGTGATGGTATGGATTTGCTCTCACCAACTAAACTGGTCATAGCTGGCTCATTGTCTACTAAACTGGTTGAGAGCTCTGATGATTGGAAAACGGCCAATGTGATTGAGAAGTATGTTGGTCCTGCGCATCGGATTGCCTCATCAGCAACAGTGAAAGATGGAAAGGTCTATCTCAACCATCTCATTGGAGGGGGCCTCACAACGAGGACACATGTCATTGCGGAGGCAGTTTTCGTGAGTGCTAAATGAGGGTGTATTTTCTGAGTGTATAATTAACACTATGATTTGATGGACAGGTTCACCACTCCATGAAATGGAAGATCATGTTCCCAAAATGCTGTTGTTATAATGGTTGTAGTTTCTCTTTACCGCTTTGATTATAAAAAGAAGGGGAATAAGAAACTCTTTTAGTTGAACAGATGTTATCAAGGCCAACTATAAAGACCAACTTCTATCATGAATCAGAATGCAGTCTCATATGGCATTCAACTCTCCCCCTCAAAATGTTTTCTTCAAGGCAGGAGTGCATTTGAAAATGCATGATGTTAGTTTCCTGCTTTCTGAGTTTGTTGAATAATCTGCATGGAAGAGCATTTGTCATCAAGCTAGGCCACAGGTCAGCACCTAAGTTACAGTGCTTTGATTCGCACCATAATATTGACCAACTTATTGCACTCATGCTACATGAGAACCTCCATGTTTTATAGTAGTCATCAAAAAGACATGATGTTGAGAATCCAATTCATCTTACACTTACCAATGCATCTGTTGTTTTGCTTTGCTTGAATGCCAGCTCAAGAACTGTGGAATGGCCTCTGCCTATAAGTTCTTTTTTTAGTAGTTTTATTTAGGCAGGCCAAGTCATAAACTGCCTACAGATTTGGACAACACGCTCCTCTTTACTTTCCCTTTCATACTATGAAAGGTGTGGCGACTCATTCTCAAAGCCCCTTAGATCTCATATTTTAAATCTAAGTATGAGGTTTGCTATTGCAAGATCATACTACATGTACTTACCCACAGAAGAATAGATAATTATATTATATATGCAATAATTATGTAGAAAGCTTATTTTCTCATGCTTATTTTGAATTTAAGTTCTTAGCCTACCACAAAACTGAAGACAACAACCTTTATTAATTAGGTAGTTCAAAGATCAAATTGATGTTCCCACTGTTCCATCCTCCATGATATCTCAATATAAAAGAGTATGATGAGAATGATGGGTGTAATGAAGGAATTTAAAATAGTATTAGTAAATTCCTACTAGTTTTGGTTTTGATTAAGACATTTGATCAACAATTAATGGCTTGGAGGAGGACTAAACCAAACTCATAAGCAATCGATCCTTATCCATTTCATACGTTTCTTGTAGTAAAGGAATTTGATGTTAGGGCCATGGAGGAAGATAATTTAAAGCATTCACTCAATCCTCCCATAGACTAGTGACTAAGATTGCATTTGCAAGCAGAATGAGGAATAAAATTTGTTTAACTGATTCTGTCATGCCCCGAGCCAGGCGTACGATAGATGATGGCATCTTCTTAGATTTCACTCCCAACGGAAATGCAAGGCCTATCATTCAAATCAATATCCAGATAGTGATAGAAAATAAATTCACTAATTATTTATTTATTTATAGAGTCTTCCATCAAAACTAACAAGTAGAGAAAAGTCAACTAAAATCCATGTTACAGTGTAAACAAAGATCAACTAAAATTTAACACAAAACATTAATTAAGGGATTAATATCTAAACCCTAGCTCCTCACTAACTAGTCCCAAAATCCAATTAATCTTCCGGATCTATAATAAAAATATAGAAAACATAGGATGAGCTATATAAGCTCAGTAAGTTATCATCACCTCTAATATATGCATAAAAATGTCAACAACCAATTACAAATATATACAAATCATACATCACAGCATAACCAGCTCACATCAAAATAAAATGCAACATCACATTAATATACACATTCAATTATAAACAACACGACTATGAATAGCCAACCATTTACTTTACTCTCCCAGTCCCTTTGACTATGGCCACGATTAACCCGTAGCTAGCCTCGAAAGAGACTAGAATCCTGGCTACTCGTACCGAAACCAGTCATGTACCGATGATTGCCCCATTGGAGGCCCGGAAGGAAACTAGCTCTAATATTACACGAGGAATCATGCATTTTCAGTATGTGCCAGCAATTGTCATTACTAAAATAAAAGGCAACTAGCTCCTGACTACATATACCGTACATAAGTCATGTGCCAGTGATCATCCCACTGGAGGCCCGAAAGGAGACTAGATCCTCATGTAATCATAGTCGGACTATAGATCATCAATACCAACACATAACAATGAATGCAATCCAATACAGATCAAATTATGCTACACATAATTAATATTTCATAACATTCGTATCATATTTAATATGTAATACTAGAGGTCAAGATAACTTACCTGAAACTGATTCTATCAGGAACATACGATGCAAGTCTAGATCCTCGATACTCTCATACTGATAAAGATAACGAAGGCTCTGATAAAATAAGTTAAATAATTAACACTGAATCCAATAAAAGAAAATAAGGTAAAAGATTTTTCGATATGGTCTAGGACTAGGCTTGATCTAGATATCTATTTGGTCCGGTTGATGGAAATCATGTTAATCAACAAGAAAATAATCTAAATATCCAAATTAATTTCAAAAACTTTATTTATTTATTATTATTATTTCTCTCTTCTCTCTCCTCTTCTTCTTTCTTCCTTTCTCTTTTTCTCCTCTTCTCTCTTCTCTCTCTCCTCTTCCTTTCTCTTCTCTCTCCCCTTTCTCCTCTCTCTCCTCTTTCTCCATCTTTTTCTCTTTCTCTCACCTCTTTCTCTCTCCCCTCTCTCCTCCATTTCTTCTTTCTCTCTCCTCTTCTCTTTCTCTCTCCTCTTCTTTTTTTCTTTTTCTCTTTTCTTTTCTTTTCTTCTTTTTTTCTCTTTCTCTTTTCTTTTCCTTTTTTTCTCTCCTTTCTTTCTTTTCCCCAGCTTCCTCCTTGGTTTGGTTTAGCTCACCTCCCTTGCTCTAGTGAGCCGGAGGAAGAGGGCGGTGGTCCACCAGAGGCTTCCTAGATAGAGTAGAGATAGGGGTTGACCGGCATATCCATAGTCATCCCAGCCATAGATAGAAAATCAGAAGAAGAACTAGCCAAATCCACCCTATGCGGCTCATTAACCAAAACAATCAAGAGTTTAGGGAGAGGATGACTTACCGGCGACGGTCCAAGAGCGATCAGCCACTGAAGGAGGAAGGAGATTGGTGGAAAATCTCGACGATGGGGGGGGGGGTTTAAAGAGAAAAATCGAGAGAAATTCCTTGCCATACAGGAAGGAACTTCGACTGATCAAACACCCGTCCCTCCACGACACTTCCCCTGATCAACTCTGTCTCCCCCATGGCCTCTCCTACGACTTCTTCGATGAAGTATTCAATCGGATAAACATGGGCTCCGTCCTTAGTTTCCATTTTTTTAGGTTTTATCTGAAGTTGATAATGGCTGCCGACTTCAGCCTAATAGGTCTAAAATTAAGTAGGCTTCACAATCTCCCCTCCTACAAAAAAAAAACTTGGTCTCAAAATTTAACATACCTGATTCATGAAATAGCTGAGAATATTTGGCTTGCATAGATTCTTCAAGTTAAAGAATCAATATTTTTATCCAAATTTAATAATCCCAATAAGAATTTTCATTGTTCCATCATAATACATTTTAAATTAATCCTAATATCTTTGGTCCACCATATTTCCGCTGCACACTCTGATACAAATTATCAAATCCTCTAATTTTATTAGATAAATTTCTAACAAGGATACCACTTTACATTATAATCTAAACAAATCCAATCTTCAAATAAAACGAGATCAACACCATTAAATTTTCTTGTCCTTACTAGGTTTCGAGCATATCACATCAAATTCAAGCTTTAATCCATTCTCTATGTTTAAAGCCTTTGCATAAAAATTATACCATTCACTCAAGATATCAATAATTCTGGCCCAAACCCAAACTATTTATGCTTTCTTTGATAATTCAATTGAATAATTTAAATCAACTTTTCTCTTGAAAAGTTAATATTAACTCTAATCAAATAAATGACTTTAAATTAATACTCTTATAAATAGGATAAATCATATCATTACTCATAGAACGATCTTACCATGATTCTTAGCATCAATTAACAAATCATCTAAAATATTATTCCTCATAGGCTAAATCCATATAAGTATTCCAATATCTATTTCTTTGCTCAATGCAACATCAGTAGTAAGGTAATCTAAATATTCTCATAGATTTTAAATTTGACTTAAAGTTTAACATATCCAATAATCTTCAACATATATATAGAAGATCAAGTAATCTAATTTAAAAATATTAACATAAGCTATCAAAGATTCTACCAAGATATGCATGCCATATCCACATAATAGCATTTAATCTACTAATAACAAATTATAAATCTATGTATTATCCCAAACACATTTTTCATTACATATTTTCAATAATAATCCCTATACAGATTCATCAAAAAATTATCCTTCTTAGCATCATTAAACTCTTTCATAACCTACATCCCAAACATCTTGCAACATTCCTAAAATTTATAATCTAGTAATTAACATCAAAACTTGCAAGCTATCATGATCTTCATCCATATCATGTTTAGATTTTCAAAATCATTCAACTAATAATTGAATATACATATTCAACACACTATACTTCCAAGCCAATAATTTTGAAGCTTGGTCAAATCCATTTATCAAAGGTAAAGATACATCTTATTCAGCTCTTCAATATCCATAATATGCTTACTAATCATGATCAAATAGAATAAATCATTCAGCATTTTTGCACTCATCTAAGATCGATCTTGTTATGGCCGTTACGATGACGTGGAGTGTCTCAGATTTCGCCGGGTGTGATTCGAGACACGTGGAATTTTTTTGGCAGAACGGGATCGGTCCAGCAAGGTCGGATGTCGCTCCGCCATGGCCGAAGTCGAGGTCGGTCTGGGCCTTCTCACTCCTTCGCCAGGTGGCGCCCGGAGATGAGTCCACCTCGGCCGAAGTCGAGCGCCTCTCTGCCGCTCCACCAGGTGTCCGCCCAGGAGGGGCCCACCTCGGCCGAAGCCGGCGGCCCCTCTGCTCCCTCACCAGGTGGCGCCCTAAGACGGTTCCACCTCGGCCGAGGTCCAGCCGGGCCCTCTCGCTCCTTCGCCAGGTGGCGCCCGGAGACGGGTCCACCTTGGCCGAAGTCGAGCGCCTCTCTGCCGCTCCGCCAGGTGTCCGCCCAGGAGGGGCCCACCTCGGCCGAAGGCGGCGGCCCCTCTGCTCCCTCGCCAGGTGGCGCCCTGAGACGGTCCTACCTCGGCCGAGGTCGAGCCGGGCCCTCTTGCTCCTTCGCTAGGTGGCGCTCAGAGACGGGTCCACCTCGGCCGAAGTCGAGCGCCTCTCTGCCGCTCCGCCAGGTGTCCGCCCAGGAGGGGCCCACCTCGGCTGAAGCCGGAGGCCCCTCTGCTCCCTCGCCAGTTGGCGCCCTGAGACGGTCCCACCTCGGTCGAGGTCGAGCCGGGCCCTCTTGCTCCTTCGCCAGGTGGCGCCCGGAGACGGGTCCACCTCGGCCGAAGTCGAGCGCCTCTCTGCCGCTCCGCCAGGTGTCCGCCCAGGAGGGGCCCACCTCGGCCGAGTCGGCGGCCCCTTTGCTCCCTCGCCAGGTGGCGCCTTGAGACGGTCCCACCTCGGTCGAGGTCAAGCCGGGCCCTCTCGCTCCTTCGCCAGGTGGCGCCCGGAGATGGGTCCACCTCGGTCGAAGTCGAGCGCCTCTCTGCCTCTCCGCCAGGTGTCCGCCCAGGAGGGGCCCACCTCGGTCGAAGCCGGCAGCCCCTCTGCTCCCTCGCCAGGTGGCGCCCTGAGACGGTCCCACCTTGGTCGAGGTCGAGCCAAGCCCTCTTGCTCCTTCGCTAGGTGGCGCCCGGAGACGGGTCCACCTCGGCCGAAGGCGAGCGCCTCTTTGCCGCTCCGCCAGGTGTCCGCCCAGGAGGGGCCCACCTCGGTCGAAGCCAGCGGCCCCTCTGCTCCCTCGCCAGGTGGCGCCCTGAGACGGTCCCACCTCAGCCGAGGTCGAGCCGGGCCCTCTCGCTCCTTCGCCAGGTGGCACCCGGAGATGGGTCCACCTCGACCGAAGTCGAGCGCCTCTCTGCCGCTCCGCCAGGTGTCCGCCCAGGAGGGGCCCACCTCGGTCGAAGCCGGCGGCCCCTCTGCTCCCTCGCCAGGTGGCGCCCTGAGACGGTCCCACCTCGGTCGAGGTCGAGTCGGGCCCTCTTGCTCCTTCGCCAGGTGGCGCCCGGAGACGGGTCCACCTCGGCCGAAGTCGAGCACCTCTCTGCCGCTCCGCTAGGTGTCCGCCCAGGAGGGGCCCACCTCGGCCGAAGCCGGCGGCCCCTCTGCTCCCTCGCAAGGTGGCGCCCTGAGACGGTCCCACCTCGGCCGAGGTCGAGCCGGGCCCTCTCGCTTCTTCGCCAGGTGGCGCCCGGAGACGGGTCCACCTCGACCGAAGTCGAGCACCTCTCTGCCGCTCCGCCAGGTGTTCGTCCAGGAGGGGCCCACCTCGGTCGAAGCCGGCGACCCCTCTGCTCCCTCGCCAGGTGGCGCCCTGAGACGGTCCCACCTCGGCCGAGGTCGAGCTGGGCCCTCTCGCTCCTTCACCAGGTGGCGCCCGGAGACGGGTCCACCTCGGCCGAAGTCGAGCGCCCCTCTGCTGTTCCGCCAGGTGTCCGCCCAGGAGGGGCCCACCTTGGTCGAAGCCGGCGGCCCCTCTGCTCCCTCGCCAGGTGGTGCCCTGAGACGGTCCCACCTCGGTCGAGGTCGAGCTGGGCCCTCTCGCTCCTTCGCCAGGTGGCGCCCGGAGACGGGTCCACCTCGGCCGAAGTCGAGCGCCTCTCTGCCGCTCCGCCAGGTGTCCGCCCAGGGGCCGATGCCGGCGGCCCCTCTACTCCCTCGCCAGGTGGCGCCCTGAGACGGTCCCACCTCGGCCGAGGTCGGGCCGGGCTCTCTCGCTTTTTCGCCAGGTGGCGCTCGGAGACGGGTACACCTCGGCCGAAGTCGAGCGCCTCTCTGCCACTCCGCCAGGTGTCCGCCCAGGAGGGGCCCACCTCGACCGAAGCCGACGGCCCCTCTGCTCCCTCGCCAGTTGGTGCCCTGAGATGGTCCCACCTCGGCCGAGGTCGAGCCGGGCCCTCTTGCTCCTTCGCCAGGTGGCGCCCGGAGACGGGTCCACCTCGGCCGAAGTCGAGCGCCTCTCTACCGCTCCGCCAGGTGTCCGCCTAGGAGGGGCCCACCTCGGCCGAAGCCGGCGGCCCCTCTGCTCCCTCGCCAGGTGGCGCCCTGAGACGGTCCCACCTCGGCCGAGGTCGAGCCGGGCCCTCTCGCTCCTTCGCCAGGTGGCGCCCGGAGACGGGTCCACCTCGACCGAAGTCGAGCGCCTCTCTGCCGCTCCGCCAGGTGTCCGCCCAGGAGGGGCCCACCTCGGTTGAAGCCGGCGGCCCCTCTGCTCCCTCGCCAGGTGGCGCCCTGAGACGGTCCCACCTCGACCGAGGTCGAGCCGGGCCCTCTCGCTCCTTTGCCAGGTGGCGCCCGAAGACGGGTCCACCTCGGTCGAAGTTGAGCGCCTCTCTGCCGCCCCGCCAGGTGTCCGTCCAGGAGGGGCCCACCTCGGTCGAAGCCGGCGACCCCTCTGCTCTCGCCAGGTGGCACCCTGAGACGGTCCCACCTCGACCGAGGTCAAGCCGTGCCCTCTCGCTCCTTCGCCAGGTGGCGCCCGGAGACGGGTCCACCTCGGCCGAAGTCGAGCGCCTCTCTGCCGCTCCGCCAGGTGTCCGCCCAAGAGGGGCCCACCTCGGCCGAAGCCGGCGGTCCCTCTGCTCCCTCGCCAGGTGGCACCCTGAGACGGTCCCACCTCGGCCGAGGTCGAGCCGGGCCCTCTCGCTCCTTTGCCAGGTGGCGCCCGGAGTCGGGTCCACCTCGGTCGAAGTCGAGCGCCTCTCTGCCGCCCCGCCAGGTGTCCGCCCAGGAGGGGCCCACCTCGGCTGGGGCCGACTAACCAGCACGGTAACACCACCGAAGGACAGGAGCACGGGTTCCGAGGCCTCCCCTCGAGCAGCGCGCGCCGCACCCCGAGAGGAGCGCTGGTATGATCGACAGCGACACGCGAAACCTCGTTTACATGGGCCCGACAGGTCCCGTAACCGAGGGGCGAAGTCCTGACAAACCAGGACCCGGTAACGGGCGTTGTCGGCGCCTGGGAAGGAGAGCGCCCGCGCTCGGCCCAAGGTCAGGCCGGCGTCCTCCCTCTACCCTTTCCTCGCTAGGCCTGGCAAGCAAGGCGAGGAGGCCACCGGGTTCTTGAACCCAAAAGGGAAAGGAGAAAGAGAGGGAGGGGAGGAGGTGAAAGCAAAGAGGGGGCCTCCCGAAGGCGGGAACTAGAAGGCAGCGTGATGGGATAAAAGGATGGGAAGAGCGGACGACCAGGGAAGCGAGAAACAGAGGCTGGGAAAAGGAAAAGCACCAAGAGCAGGATCCAAGATCCCGAAAGGGGACCCTTGGCACAAGCCCGGTGAAGGAACTCGGCCATATTTCTACTCTTCCTGAGACTTTTCTTGCTAAGCACGATCTCTAAGTCTGGGACTCCTTCGGGGGCCCGTCTTGGAGACTCTGTTCCCTCTCGCCATTTTCTAACTTGACCGTCGGAGCTCCCTCGCCGGGATCCTCGGCCAGGGCTTCTGACCTTGTCTTGCAGGACTGGGAGCCAGGAGACCTCGGGGCAAGACAGTCTAATCAAATTAGCGACTCTGAAGCCACGGGCGCGGTGGCGAGATCGGCAACAGATCTCTCTACTTATATTAGAGACAAAAATCATGTTCCACTTTTTTTGCACTAATCATATGCCATATCTTATACATAATACCTAGGGATTGGAAATTCAAACTTTGAATTCATTCTTACAACTTTATCATATTCCAACTGATCGTAACACTAAGTTCAAATATTTCTCAAGTCATAGTCCACAGTGATCACAACCTAAATTTTAATATTACTCAAATCATATCCTAATCACTTATGTCACAGTCCTAAGTAACCATAACCCAGGCTTCAATATCATTCAGTCATAATTTAATAATCATCATGTTAATTTCTAATCACTTATATCATAGTTTGCAATTATATCAAAATTAGATTTTTAAAGTAAATCAAATCCATAATATAACTCAAAATATACATCCTTATATCCATTATCTAGCCTTGATGATATTCTTCTAAAAATTAAGCTAGAAGAGTTTAATCCAATATTTTATTCGTGCAAGCCTTCTATACTTAGCAAAATCCTTGGAACTATAATAGACACTTATCAAAGAAAATTAAATAAACTTTTAATATCTATAATTATTCCAGAATATTCAATCAAAATCCTAATTCTATCTCACTCTTACTAACTAAATCATGTTGATATTAAATCTTTGCTCTAATACCATTTAATCTATCACATCCCGACCCGATACCCGAGCCAGGTGTATGACAGATGACTGCATCTTCTCAAGCTTTACTCCCAACGAAAATACAAGGCCTATCCTTCAAATCAATATCCAGGTAGTGAAAGAAAACAAATTAATTAATTATTTATTTATTTCTAGAGTCTTCCATCAAAACTAACAAGTTGAGAAAAGTCAACTAAAAATTTAGGTTACAGTGTAAATAAAGTTCAACTAAAATTTAATATAAAACATTAACTAAGAAATTAATATCTAAACCCTAGTTTTTTATTGACTAGTCCCAAAGTCCAATTGATCTTCTAGACCTGTAACAAAAATATAGAAAATAGGGGATGAGCTATACAGGCTCAGTAAGTTATCATCACCTCTAATATATACATAAATATATCAATAACCAATTACAAATATACACAATTATACATCACAGCATAACCAGCTCACATCAAAATAAAATACAACATCATATTAATATGCACATTCAATTACAAATGACACGATTATGGATGGCCAACCATTTGCTTTATCTCCTAATCCCTTTGATTATGGCCACGATCAGCCCGTGGCTAGCCTCGAAAGAGACTAGAATCCTGACTAAATATATCGAAACCGGTCATGCACCAGTGATCGCCCCATTGAAGGCTTGGAAGGAAACTAGCTCTGATATTATACGAGAAATCATGCATACTCAGCATGTGCCATCAACCATCATGACTAAAATAAAAGGCAACTAGCTCCTGATTACATATATCGTACATCGATCATATGCTAGTGATCGTCCCACTGGAAGCTCGGAAGGAGACTAGATTCTCATGTAATCATAGTCGGACTAGAGAGCATCAGCACCAATACACATAATAACGAATGCAATCCAATGCAGATCAAATTATGCTACATAATTAATATTTCATAACATTCACATCATATTTAGCATGTAATATTAGAGATCAAGATTACTTACATGAAACTAATTCTATCAGAAAATGCTATACAAATCCTAGATTCTCGATACTCCCATACTAATAAAGGTAATGAATACTCTGATAAAATAAGTTAAATAATTAATCCTGAATCTAATAAAAGAAAATAAGGTAAAATATTTTTTGATCTGGTCTAGGGCTAGGCTCGATCTAGATATCTATTTAGGTCCGGTTGATAGAAATCAGGTTAATCAATAAGAAAACAGTCTAAATACACAAATTAATTTCAAAAAAATTATTTATTTATTTATTTTTTATTTTTCTCTCTCTCCTCTCTCTCCTCTTCTTCTTTCTCCCTTTCTCTTTTTCTCCTATTTCTCTCTCCTCTTTCTCTCTTTCTTTTTCTCTCTCCTCTTTCTCTCTCCTCTTCTTTTTTTTTTTTTTCCTTTTTTTCTTTTTATTTTATTTTCTTTTTTCCTCTTTTTCTTTTCTTTTCCTTTTTTTCTCTCCTTCTTTCTTTCCTTCTTCTCCCCGGCTTCCTCCTTGGTTCGACCGAGCTCACCTCCTTTGCTCCAGTGAGCCGAAGGAAGAGGGCGGTGGTCCATCAGAGGCTTTCCGGATGGAGCAGATATAGGGGTCGGCCTGTGTATCCATGGTCATCCCAGTCATGGGCAGAAAATCGGAAGAAGAACTAGCTAAATCCATCCTATGCAGCTCATTAACCAAAACAATCAAGTGTTTAGGGAGAGGAGGACTTACCAGCGATGGTCCAGGAGTGATCGGCCACTGGAGGAGGAAGGAGATTGGTGGAAAGGACACTTGATTTCTATGTGTCGACACTTGAACTTTTAAGTGTCGACACTTGATGCACAGGTGTTGACACTTGACACAAAAACCCTCCATTAGCAAAATTATGTATTTTCGAAAATCTCAGGCCTTGAGTCGGCACTTGGAAACCTAAGTGTTGATACTTGAAATGCAAGTGTCGACACTTGAGTTCTGGGTGTCGATACTTGGCATGCCAAGGGATTTTTCTACATGCCAAATGCTGAAGTGTCGACACTTGACTTCCCAGGTGTCGACACTTGATCTTGAAAAGTTCATAATCAAGTGCGAATTAAGCCAAAAACACAAGCATATATTTTGAAACTAAAATGAAACATAAACAATCAATAATTGAACATGTAAAAGCCCTTTTTGCATGAAGAGGATACCCTTAATTACGAAAAATGCTCCGTGCCACGGCGTGCCATGATACTTAAACTTTTGAGAATTTGAGGTGCTTGCTTCCTAAAAAACTCATAGCTAGAAATACACATTAGTATACAATATGTACTCAATATTTTGTTATTCATCAAAATCACTGGGTGGAGCCAACAATCTTTTTCTTTTTGATGATGACAAAACCTTGAATAAATCAATATTAATTTTCAAATTTCAACTATGATATTTCATGAATATGATTGTAAGCCACAATTTTCATAGTTATGAAGAATAAATATCCCCCTCAATTAGATAATTCTAATCAAAACAAACAATATGTTATTCTGGGTATCAGATCAAAGTGGAAAATGTGCAAGCACAAACAATTTATACCATACTCCTCCTTTTTGTCAATCATTAGAAAGGGGAATAACCTCCCCCTCAAAAAGAGCATGGAGACAAAAAGTGGTAGAGTATCAGAGTTGACAGGTATCATAGCAAAAAAGAAAGTATATCTATGAAGTAAATGTAACCAATCAAGCAATCATAGAGAATCACAATTTATAAATATCAAGCTGAAATATATATATATCTGTTAAGTAGTGTTTTCAGTACAAAACTTGCTGACTCATCAGCAAAACTGAAACAAACAGAATATATCAAGAGTCATTCATCATAAGTAACATGAATCATAAAGAGCATACAATACAATAAACATCTGTGAGGCTAATCCTCATCAGATGAGATCTCAAAGGAAATAGGACCTGTAACCCTAGACCTATGGGCTAGACAACTAGGAGTCTTCAAGATACCATGACTCCGAGTCCTAGTGGAGGGTCCAAAATGCGGTACAACTCTAGATGCTCTAGTAGAGGAAGGAGGTAGAGTCTCAGCAGGAGTGACAAAGACCGGATCCATGGTGACAGGTGTGCCAGTTGCATCAGCGGGAGGAACATCAGGAGACTGCAGCTCTTGGCTGACTACCTCATATCCATCAGCTCCATCGTCACTGTCACTGTCGTCATCAATAACATCTATAGCTTTATCCTCAATCCCATCAGTACGGTCCCCACCCTCAATGGTATCATCAGGGTCATCCTGGTGGTCGTTGTCATCATCACCAGTAGGTGGATTAGCAGGAGCAATAGGAGGAAGCAGAGATCTAAGCAAATCCTTAATGCAAGAAAATCTTGCCTCCATATTCTGACGAATCTCAGCATGCTCTGAAGCTGTATGAGCTCTAAGGCTCTCTATCTCAATCCGTAGCTAAGTCGTCCGAACTCCAAGACTAATGAGCTCACCTCTAACCTCTGCGAATTGCTGACGAGAAAACTCCTCAAAATATAATCCAGTAGATGCTGGAGGAGCCGCTGAAGGAGTGGCAGAAGGTGTCGCAAGCTCTGTCTCAGATGCATGAGCTACCTGAGCAGGAGGACTGACCGACCCTGATGGCCCTGCCTCTGCCTCTCGTACCTCATCCTCCTCATTTGGCTCCTGGCCAGACTCCCTCCGGACCCATCTGCCTGCAACCAGTCTGTAGCCCATCCGATGAAGTGACCTCTCATCGTATATATCCGTGTACAAGATCTCCTTGGGGATTAAAACAACTTTAGGTTGTAAAATGCCTTTAACAAGAAAGAAAAATCTTAGGTAATCTACCAATAGTTTGAAAATGGAAATTTCATAAACTACATTTAGATTAAAAGACATTACCCCGTATTTATAGAATATGTTTTTGGTTGTAAAAAAAAATATATTTGAACTTTGTAAAATACATTTTATAAGGCCAAACTACTAAAAAAAATGGAATTTGGGTTAAAATAAATTAGGGTTTTAGCTCAAACAGCAAAGTGATGAAAATGAGTGTAAAATATCATGAAAACATCATAAATAATCTTTCCAAAATAATGACAATGCAATAAATGATTTTAGAACACTGGATTTTAGATGAAAACCCCAATTATTTTGGCCAAAATTAATCCACCAGTGATTTTCTGAAAATCGGATGAAATAAGCATGAAATCGGCCAAAAATTCATGGAAAATCCGAGAAAAAATACCTTTAACTAAGATTTCCTGAAAATGGAGTCTTAGAAATCCATCAAAACTCATGAAAATCCAATCACAATCCCTTAAAATGGTCAGAAAAATCCTATTCTAGGTTACACAGTTTGAAGGCAACAAAAAAATGAAAAAGAGAGAAATAAAATGAAAATAAAATGAAAATAAAAGAAGGAAATACTTGATTTTTGTTGGGGTAATTAGGAAAAGGGAAGATTTGGAGCTTGTGGGACCACTGTTGCTTGAGAGAGACGGGGGAAAATGAGACAAAAAATCGTTTGGTTAACCCTAAAAAACAAAAAAAATTTTGCGAGTGTCGACACTTGGGATTTGTCAAGTGTCGACACTTGGTCAGGTGTCGACACTTCGCAAAACCCAAGTGTCGACACTTGGCCAAGAAAATCCCAAAAAAATCAAAAAATTTTCAAAAAATTTAAGGAAGTATTTAAATGCTTTTGGGTCTAAAAGCAAGTATTTTTTGAGTAAAATATCTTGGATAAGATGATGTTTGTGAGAGTTCTAGGAGAATGGATCAATGACACCTAACTCTCTTCTAATCAGACAGAATCTTTCTTCACTCAATGGTTTGGTAAACACATCGACTAATTGATCATCAGTACACACAAATTCAAGTATAATATTAGAGTTCTATATATGATCTCTTATAAAATGATGTCTTATTTCAATGTATTTGTTTCTTGAATGTTGCACAGGATTCTTAGTTAGATTGATTGCACTAGTATTGTCACATCTTATGGATGTCTTAATTAGTTAATACCAAAATCTTCGAGTTGTTGTTTGATCCAAAGGATTTGAGCACAACAGCTTCCAGCTACTATATATTCGGCTTCTGTTATAGATAGAGCAACTGAATTATGTTTCTTGCTACTCCAAGAGATCAAATTTACTCCAAGAAATTGACAGGTTCCACTAGTACTTTTAGATCAAGTTTACACCCAGCAAAGTCAGCATCAGAATAAGCAATCAATTTAAATGAAGAATCTCTAGAGTACCACAAACCAATTTCAATTAAGCCAGATAGATATCTAAGTATGCGTTTAAGAGCCAAAAGATGAGACTCTTTAGGATTAGACTGATATCTAGCACACATACAAATACTAAACATGATATCTGGCCTACTGGCAGTAAGATATAGCAATGAACCGATCATGCCATGATATAATTTTTGGTCAATAGATTTACCCGATTCATCCTTGTCAAGTCTACAAGAAGAGCTCATAGGGGTACCAAAAGGCTTGGTATTCTCCATCCCAAATTTCTTGAGTATTTCTTTTATGTACTTCGCTTGGTTGATGAAGATCCTCTCTTTGGTTTGCTTTATTTGGAGTCCGAGAAAGAAATTCAGTTCTCCCATCATGCTCATCTTGAACTCACCCTGCATTAACTTTGCAATTTCTTGACAAAGAGATTCGTTAGTAGCACCAAATATGATATCATCTACATAGATTTGCACTACTAAGAGATCATCATTCTTTTTCTTCAAAAGCAAAATTTTATCTTCATCACCTCTAGGAAAATCATTTTTGAGCAAGAAAGAACTTAAACGATCATACCAAGCTCTAGGAGCTTCTTTCAAACCATACAAAGCTTTATGAAGTTTGAAAACATGATTTGGAAATTCAGAATTTTCAAAACCAGGAGGTTGTTCAACATAAACCTCTTCTTCAATAAAATCATTTAACAAGGCACTCTTAACATCCATTTGAAATAATTTAAAATTCATAAAGCAAGCAAAAGCCAATAATAGCCTAATTGCTCAAGTCTAGCCACAGGAGCAAATGTTTCATCAAAATCTATCCCTTTCTCCTGATTGTATCATTTGGCAACTAGTCTAGCCTTATTTCTTGTAACAATACCATTTTCATCAAGTTTGTTTCGGAAAATCCATTTTGTGCCAATAATTGAAGTATTTGAAGGCCTATCTACTAATGTCCAAACATTGTTTCTTTTGAATTGGTTAAGTTCATCTTCCATAGCATTTATCCAATTACTATCACATTCAGCTTCCTCAATAATTTTAGGTTCAATTTGAGAAACAAAAGCTAAATAATCACAAATATTTCTAAGGGATGATCGAGTACTTGCACATTTAGATGGATCACCAATAATTAGTTCTTTTGGGTGTCCATGAGCATACCTCCATTCTTTCAGTAGTGGATCAACTGTAGATGTGTTTTCATCACCTTGTGCTTGATCTCTTTCAGTATTTTGATCTTCTTGTTCCTTGGTAGGTTCTTCGTTGTTGTTTATACTTTCAATTTTCTTGGTACTTGTTTCATCAGAAAGTACATCTTCTTTTCTAGAAGATTTCTGGTCAGATTCATTAAATACTACATGTATGGATTCTTCAACAACAAGTGTTCTTCTGTTGAAGACCCTGTATGCCTTACTAGATATGGAGTAGCCTAAAAAGACTTCCTCATTTGATTTGGCATCAAATTTGCTCAAATTATCCTTACCATTGTTTAAAATGAAACAACGGCATCCAAAAACACGAAAATAATGAATTGAGGGTTTTCTACCCTTCCAAAGCTCATATGGTGTTTTCTTTAAAATTGGTCGGATCAAAACTCGATTTAAAATATAGCATGCAGTATTTATGGCTTCCGCCCAAAAATATCTAGGTAAGTCATTTTCACAAAGTATGGTGCGTGCCATTTCTTCAAGAGTTCTATTTTTCCTTTTTACCATCCCATTTTGTTGAGGTGTCCTAGGTGTTGAAAAATTATGATGAATGTCATTTTCAATACAAAATTTATCAAAATCAGCATTTTCAAATTCGGTTCCATGATCACTTCTCAAAGATACGATTGAAACACCTTTTTCATTTGAAACTCGTTTATGAAATCTAATGAATTCAGAAAATGTTTCATCTTTGTGTGCTAAAAACATGACCCATGTAAATCGTGAGAAATCATCTACAATAACTAGACCGTACTTTTTACCTCCCAAACTAGATGTTCTAATCGGCCCAAAGAGATCCATGTGAAGCAACTCTAAGGGTCTAGATGTAGAAATTACTCCTTTTGGTTTGAAAGAGGATTTGGTTTGTTTTCTAAGCTGATATGCACTGCAAATCTTGTCTTTTTCAAAACTGAGTTTTGGCAAATCTTTTATCAAGTTCTTTTTGCTAAGTTTTGAAATCAAATGCATACTAGCATGCCCTAGTCTACGATGCCAAAGCCAACTAATTTCATTGATCTTGGCTTCCATTGCCACTAGGCATTGACCATTTTGAACTGGAAGATCATTAAGATCTACCATATAAATATTTCCATGCCTATGACCAATGAACTTGATGCAATTGTCATCTAAACTAGAAACAATGCACATAGAAGATTCGAAAACAACTTTAAAATCCTTGTCACAAAATTAACTAATACTAAGCAAGTTATGTTTCAAATCATCAACATATAACACAAAATCAATGTAAGTAGAGAGGGTGATATGGACTTTAGCAATACCAACAATTTTGCCCTTTCCATTATCACCGAAAGTCACATTGCCACCATTTTGATATTCGAGTGATGAGAACTGCTCCACATCTCTTGTCATATGCCTTGAGCAACCACTATCAATGTACCACATTCTTTTCTTATTGGTTGCAAGGCATACCTGCAATAAAGATCAAGTGGAGACTTTAGTTATCCAAGTCATCTTGGGTCCTTTTAGGTTAGTGGCATTGGTTCCTTTTGGAACCCAAACTTTCTTAATGTTACTTAATCTTCTTTTGTTGCACATGTAAGATTTATTCCCTATGGTACCACATGCATAACAAGTAATGGATGAAGATGCAGGTACAAAAAATTTTTTGAAAAGTTTTTGTTTCTTATGAGTTCTAAACCCTAAACCTGCTCTATCAAAAACAGCCTTTTGATTGTTTAAAAGCAAGTTTAATTTTTCAGAACTGTATATAAATTTATCTGCAAAAGGTTTTAACTTTTTAATTTCTTCTTTATATCTTTTATTTTCATTCAAAATTTTTTGCTTTGTTTTGTAAGATTTTCATTTGAAACTGAAGGACTTTTCTTTTTCAAAACTTCTTTTTCCTTTTCAAGAGCTGAAATCTTATCATTTAATTTTTTATTTTGAAGAAGAAGGCAGTCATTTTCATTATAAAATTTATGATTTGCTTTGGCTAACTCTAAATTTTGCTTTTTCAAATCTTTATGTTTTGACTTTAGTTTTTGAAATTCTATAACTAATTTATCAAAAACTTCATGAAGTTCATCAAATGTAAATTCATTCTCAGTTTCAGATTGTACCTCATCATGATCCACCATCAGACAGAAGTTTGCAACTTCCTGTTATTCTTCCTCAGAGCTGGAGTCCTCACTGTCACTCCAGGTTGCCATCATGACCTTCTTTCTTAATTTTCTTCTACTTTTCTTGAGTAAGGGGCAGTCCACCTTAAAATGACCTGGTTTCTTGCATTCAAAACAAGTGGGCTGCTCCTTCTCTTTCTCATTGTCTTTCTCTTTACTTGGCTCACCTTTCAGTGGTTTCTTCTTGAAGTTGAACTTTTTCTTCCTCATGAACCTTCTGAATTTTTTTGCCATTAGAACCGTCTCATCTTCTTCATCATCTTCTTTGGAGTCATCGCTTGATTCTTCTCTAGCAGTGGATTTGAAAGCGATCACTTTCTTTTTTTTGTCGACTTCCACATTCTTTTGTTTAAGGGAGAGCTCATAAGTCATCAGTGAGCCCAACAATTGCTCAAGTGGAAGAGTGTTGACATCCTTGGCTTCTTCAATATCTGTCACCTTTGCATCCCAAGAAGCCGGTAGAGACCTGAGAAGTTTGTTCACCATTAGAAACAACTTTTTCTAGGCTTCTCATGCCATTCACAATATTTGTGAACCTAGTATACATCTCACTAATAGACTCAGTAGGTTCCATTCTAAACATTTCGTAAGTATGAATGAGCATGTTGACCTTAGTTATTTTCACTTGGTGTGTACCCTCATGGGTAACCCCAAGTGTGTCCCAAATCTCCTTTGCGAAGAGACAATTAGATATTCTATTGAATTCACTTGGATTAAGAGAGCAAAATAACAAATTCATAGCCTTAGCATTAAGCTCTATTTGCTTAATGTTATTCTCATCCTAATCATCCTCCATTTTTGGAATGAGAATGCCATTAACCAACATAGTAGGTTGATGAGGACCTTTTACAATTGTCTTTCACAGATTATAATCAATAGCTTGAATAAAAATATGCACACATGTTTTCCAATACGTATAATTTGTGCCATTGAAGAGTGGGGGACGATTTGAAGCTTGACCTTCAACAACACCCATTCCTATTGGGGCTGCCATTATCTTTAACTCAAGATCCTTGGACCTACAAGAGAGTACCGGTGCTCTGATACCACTTGTTGTCCAAAAATGGAACCCAAGAGGGGGGGTGAATTGGGTCTTTTAAAATTTAAAACAGTAATGTGAAGGTCTAGTAGTGTTTGTGAGTAATAAATTCAATGCACAAGATTGAATGCAGCAGAAAGCAGTAAATGAAATGCAATAAATAAAGAGCAAGAAGGAAAGGACGCAATCACACACAAACACAATGTTTATAGTGATTTGGTGCAAACCTAGCACCTACATCCACTCTCCAAGCCACCCTTAGGAATTCTACTTAATCCAATCAAGATTACAGCCGACTTATTTTTCAAAAGGCTCATAAGTCAAAACCTATATTGGTTTTGTCACCTAGGCTCACCAACAAACCTTAACACTTGTTTTGTCTTCGGGCTCACAAGTTAACCCTAGTTGGTTTTGTTCCTTTGGCTCACCAACAAACCACAACAACCTTCTTTCAAGACATCCTTGAAAGCAAGGTCAAATCACAAGATGAAATCAGATATACAATTTCAAAAATAAGACAAACTCTTTTCAAGAGTAGAATAGAAGCTTTGAAGCTCAAGATGATGCTTTTGAAGCTCAAGATGATGCTTTCTCTTGTCTCCTCCTTGGAATATTCTTCAAACTCCTCTTTTGGAATGAAGTAAGGATGGGCTTGTAAACTTTTTCAGGGAATCAAACTTTAAGTAGCTCTTGATGTGAAGTTCTTGAGAGAATCTTGGCTTTTTGGCTTTCAATAGACTTCAATGCCTCAAGAATGAAGTTGGTGGAGGTTAAATACAACTAAAAACTTCTAAAAAATGGTTTGTGACCATTGGAGCCTCGAATCTAGTCGTTTGGAGCTTGAAAAGTGATTTCTGCAAGTCAGAAAAATAGATCCATTAGGGCTGTCAGACTTCAAGTGTCGACACTTGGCTGTCAGGTGTCGACACTTGGCTGTCAGGTATCGACACTTGATTTCTAGGTGTCGATACTTGAACTTTCAAGTGTCGAAACTTGATGCACAGGTGTTGACACTTGACACAAAAATCCTTCATTGGCAAAGTTCTGTATTTTCAAAAATCTCAGGCCTTGAGTCGATACTTGGAAACCTAAGTGTCAACACTTGAAATGCAGGTGTCGATACTTGAGTTCTGGATGTCGACACTGGGCATGCCAAGGGATTTTTCTGCATGCCAAATGCTGAAGTGTCGACACTTTACTTCCCAGGTGTTGACACTTGATCTTGAAAAGTTCATAATCAAGTATGAATTAAGCCAAAAATACAAGCATATATTTTGAAACTAAAATGAAACATAAACAATCAATAATTGAACATGTAAAAGCCCTTTTTGCATGAAGAGGATGCCCTTAATTACAAAAAATGCTCCATGCCACGGCGTGCCACGATACTTAAACTTTTGAGAATTTGAGGTGCTTGCTTTCTGAAAACTCATAGCTAGAAATACACATTAGTATACAATATGTACTCAATGTTTTGTTATTCATCAAAATCACTGGGTGGAGCCAACAGTCGGATAAACAGGGGCTCCGTCCCATATTTTTTTTTCTAAATTTTGACTTGAAGTCGGCAGCCTTTGTCGATTTCAGCCCAGGTGGCCTAAAACAAGTGGGCTTCATATTCTCTCCTACAAAAAAAATTTGGCTTTGAAATTTAACATACCTAATTCATGAAATAGCTAAGGATACTTGGCTTGCATAGACTCTTCAAGTTTCCAAGTTGCTTCTCGCTTTGAATGGTTGCTCCACCGTACTTTGACATAAGGAATTATATGTCATCTCAAGACCTATTCCTTCTTATCTATAATTTTTACTAGTTACTCTTCATAGGATAGATCTTCTCTTAGTTGAAGTGGTCCAATCTCAAGCACGTGAATAGGATTAGGTACATATTTTCTTAACATGGATACATGAAATACGTTATGAACTCTAACTAGTGATGGTAGTAAAGCAAGATGGTAAGCTATTGCCCCAACCTTCTCCAAGATTTTAAAAGGTCCCACATACTGAGGGCTTAATTTACCTCGCATCCTGAATCTCATAACTCCTTTAGGAGCAGATACTTTGAGAAACATGTGATCTCCTACTTAGAATTTTAATTCTCTTTTTCTATTATCTGCATAGCTCTTTTATCAGCTCTGAGCTGAAAGAAGTTGCTTCCTAATAAGATGATTTTTTTTCATTATTTACTGAATAATTTCTGGTCCCAAGAGTTTTCTTTCACCAACATCATCCCAACAGATAGGTTAACTATACCGTCTTTCATAGAGGGCTTTAAAGGGAGCCATTTGAATAGAAGCTTGATAACTGTTATTATATGTAAACTCTACCAATGGTAAATGTTCATCCCAAGATCCCTTGAGGTCCAATATGCACGCTCTTAACATATCTTCCAAGATTTGAATAGTTCTTTCTGATTGGCCATCTGTCTGGGGATGAAAAGCTGTACTAAATTTTAGTTTAGTCTTCATAGCTTGATGTAAACTTTTTTAAAATTATGATACAAACCTTATATTCCGATCAGATACAATTGACACGCGGATATCATGGAGTCTGACAATTTCATATATATATAACTTAGCTAACCTCTCTAAGAAAAAATTAACTTTGATGGGCAGGAAGTGTGCTGCCTTAGTTAATCGATCCATAATCACCCAGGTAGCATCAAATCCTTTAAGAGTTCTTGGCAAACCAGAAATAAAGTCCATTGTGATATGTTCTCACTTCCATATTAGAATGGTAAGGGGCTGCAATGGTCCTACAGACCTTTGATGTTCAGCTTTCACTTGTTAACAGTTTAAGCATTGGGCAACATATAATGCTATCTCTCTTTTCATATCACTCTACTATAAGTTATCTCGAAGATCTTTATACATTTTGTTGATCTCTGGAATGATTTTGATGATTACAAAATATTGGAGCATGTATGTATTACTAATTCTTTCAATTATTCAAGAAGTTTTATCTCTCTTTTCATATCACTCCACTAGAAGTTATCTCAAAGATCTTTAGACATTTTGTTGATCTCTAAAATAATTTTGATGATTACAAAATATTGAAGCATGTATGTATTACTAATCTTTCAATTACTCAAGAAGTTTTTACAGGAAGTATTTATCATTATATCATTTAATTTTCTATTCAGTTAAAGTGTATTCTAGTATTGTATAAACTTATGTACATCTCAAGTTGTAAAGCCCTAATTTTTATCCTTGTAATCTTGTAAAAAGGACTAAAAATTAGTAAAAAGTGAGTATAAATAGGTTAGACATTTGTGATAAGTTTTTTAAAGTGTTTGGAAGATTTATTCTTGTTAGAAAATTGCTTTGAAGAAGTTCTGCTTGAGCCGACTCATGGACCAAAAGCCGACTCATGATCTGGCATGGCACGGAGAGTCTCAAATTTTCAGAAGTTCAAGCCGACTCGAGCATAATGAGCCGACTCGTCTAGAGTGTGTAAATCATAGGTTTCAGAAACTTAAAAGTTCGAGCTGACTCGACCCAGAAAAGCCGACTTGTCTAGAGTTTGTTTTTAGTTTGTTTGTAACTTCGAGCTGACTCAAGATTCTCAAGCCGACTCGAGTGACGGGTTCTGGCTTTTAACGGCTAGTTGCTGAATCAATTTTTTGAATTCAAAAGAGACTCTAACGACTATATTTCGATTTCTTAGGTCCTACAATGGCTAGTTTTGCTTGAAAACTATAAAAGAGAATATTTATGATGGATTAAAAGATGATTATTGATTATTCATTGAAAGTTAAAGAGCATTCAAGAAAGGATTCAAAGCTTCTCCAACTCATCTTCATTCATTGAATCCAACTTTTGAGGAAGTCAAGAAGCAGCTTTAAGAGTATTCAAGAGCATCTAAAGCAAGGCTTCAAATTGAACTTCATCGGCAACTACCAAACAAATTGGGTTTGTTGTAAAGTTGCTATTTTCATTTGATATATCTTGTTTTCTCTCCAAGAGCAGCAAGGGGCTGTGTCTTGTGAGTGTTGAAAGGTTTTTAGGTGAGCCTATTAAAACTTAAGCTTGGGTTTCTTTGGTGAGCCTAGTACTAAAAATCAAAGGAAGTTGGGTTCTTGGTAAGCCTGGTGTGAAACCAAGTGTGGGTTTCTTTGGTGAGCCCGGTTTAAAAATCAAAGTATAGATGTTTGGATTGTGAGCCTGTTAAAACAATCCGACTGTATTCCGGTGGGGGATATAGTGAAAATCCCAAGTGGTGCTTGGGTAGTGGACGTAGGAGCGGGTTGCTCCGAACCACTATAATTTCTTTATGTTTGTGACTGTGTTTGATTGACTTCTTTGTGTTTGTTGATTTAATTACTTCTATTGCATAATCTATCACAACACCAAAACTAAAAGATTTTCAAAGTGCACATATTTGCAAGAAAGTTTTATATTCCAATTCACCCCCCTCTTGGGAAGCCACCTGGGCAACACATTTTTATACTTCCTGGATGCATAATATAGGTAGAATTATGAGCTTCTTCCAAGATTTCTTTTTCTAAGCTTGTATCATTCGGAACACAATCTATTTTCAAATCTTAAGGATCCATCATCATGAATTCTAAACTCTGTTACCATCCTTGATTATATCTTCTCTCTAATTCTTTGTAATTCTAGATCATTTATTTGAGATGTTTTAATTTTATCAATCAAAGAGGTTGTACATTTAGAATGGAGAGCTGTATTTCAGAATTTTGTACCTGTACTTCAATATTTAATTTTTCAAGATCTTGAAAAATATCATTTTGCGAAGTGATCAAAGCTACTATATCACCTCCAGACTTTATACTTAAGGCATCGGTCACCACATTTACTTTTCTTGGATGGTAGCTAATTGTTAAATCATAATCCTTTATAAGCTCCAACTAGCTTCTTTGCCTCAAATTCAGTTCCTTTTGAGAAAACATATATTTAAGACTTTTATGATCCGTAATATTTTACAAGGTACTCCATATAAATAGTATCTCTAATTCTTTAGTACAAATACTACTGCTGCCAACTCTAAATCATGGGTAAGATAATTTTGCTCATGGGATTTTAACTATTGGGAGGTATATGCTACCACCTTCCCATTTTGCATAAGGACACATCTCAATCCCTTTTTAAATACATCACTAAAAATAGTGAAACCTCTACTTCCAGATGGTATGGTGAGGATAAGAGCGATACTAAACACTTGTTTAGTTCTTAGAAGCTTATTTTGCATTCCTCAGTCCATTCAAATTTTGTTCCTTTATGAGTTAACCGAGTTAAAAGTACTGCAATGCGAGAAAATTTCTCTATAAATCTTCGATAATATCTAGCTAACCCAAGAAAACTGCAGACCTTTGTCGCATTGGTTGGTCAATCCTAATTCATAATCACTTCTATCTTTATCAGATCAACAGATATGCCATCTTTAGAGATTATATGTCCAAGAAAAGAGATGCTTTCAAGCCAAAATTGATATTTCTTTAATTTCACATATAATTTTTGTTCTCTTAGTATCTGTAAAATTATCTCCAAATGTTCTTCATGTTCTTTATGATTCTAGGAATATACAAGAATATCATCTATGAATACAACTACACACTATCCAAATAAGTCCTGAATACTCTGTTCATCATATCCATAAAAGCTGCGGGAGCATTTGTTAATCCAAATGGCATGACCAAAAACTCATATGTCTATATCTAGTATGGAAAGCTATCTTAGAAATATCATCAGTCTTGATTTTTAATTGATGATATCCAGACCGTAAATCAATTTTTGAAAATACTTGAGCACTTTGTAGCTGATCAAAAAGATCATCAATTCTTGGCAGGGATACTTATTTCAAACTGTCAATTTATTCAACTCTCTATAGTCAACACATAACCTCAAGCTTCCATCCTTTTTATTGACAAAGAGTACTGGAGCACCCCACAGTAAGACACTGGGCTTGAGAAAATTTTTATCAAGTAATTCTTGGAGTTGCTCCTTAAGCTCTTTTAATTCAGTTGGAGCCATATGGTAAGGAGTTTTGGAGATAGATTTTGAGCCAGGTATGAGATCAATAGCAAATTCTATTTTCCTATCAAGAGGTAATCTTGGCAATTCTTCCAAAAATACATTAGAAAACTCCTTCACCACTAAAATATTCTCCAACTTTGTTTCTCCTTGCTGAGAATCTATTACACTATCCAGAAAACCCATGCAACTCTTTTTTAACATCCGACAAGCCTGCATAGTATAAATAATTTTGGTAGAAACATTCGCTCCACTGCCAATGAAGTTAAAAGATTATTATCCTGCATAGTATAAATAATTTTTTTTCTTTTTGAAACAATCCACCGTGGCATGATAAGAAGTAAGCTAATCAATTTCTAGAATGATATCAAAATCTTTCATCTTCAGTACCATCATATCAGATATAAGATCATGATCTCTGATGCTTAGAGTGCAAGATGGACACATCATATTCACCATAATAATACCCCCATTTAGAGTAGTCACACACATTTCATAATTCAACTTTTCAAGCACAATATTAACCTTCCTAGCAAATCCAGATGAAATAAAAGAATGTGTTTCCCTAGAGTCTATTAAGATAAAAGCATATATAGATGCCACCTTAACAATACTTGTACTATGGCATTCGATGCCCGAGCATCCTGCCGAGTCATGGCATAAACACGGGTTTGGGTCCTCGATTTTGGACATCCTCTATATTCCTGCTCTGAGGGTTGACCTTGATAAGAAGCTGATACATGCTAGATAGTCTCAGCAGGTGGTCCAGATACATTCAAAAAAGGTTGCTGATAACTAGTGTTCTGACGGAGTAGGCAATCTACAGCCTTGTGATCCTATTGGCTACAATCAAAATATGCTCCAGAAAACGAGCAACAATCCTGTACCAAGTGAAAACCTCGACACCTTGTACAATGAGGTCTGTTACTCTACTGAGCCTTTATTCTACCTAGGTGCATTTCGTGGTTTTGATTGATTGCCAGAAGGTCGGCCACCTTGATGCCCATCAAATCTAAACCTTTTTTTCTGTTGTTGCTCTCTCTTGTTGTATGTTATTAACCTCTTAGTCAATAATCTTGGCCTCGTTAACTACATCTCGATATGAGTTCTATTGCATTGGCCTTACCCCAGCATGGATCTTAAGTACCGGTCTTTTTTCAAATCTTCAAGCTTTGATGCCATCAGTAGCCACTAGATCTGGAGCAAAACGAGATAACTCGATATACTTGGCTTCATACTAGGTCACTGTCATAATTCCTTGAATCAACCTTGTAAATTTACTCTCTTTTTCAAATCTGAGGCTCTCAGGAAAGTACATATCCATAAATTCTTGTCGGATTATTTTCCAAGTGATTGGCCTATCAAAATCATGTTGCCTCTTGATAGCTTCCCACCATTCAAAGGCTTCACCCTGCAACTGATAAGTAGCAAAACAGACTTTTTCACGGTCAGTGCAATCCATACTAGCAAAAGCCTTTTCCATCTTCTTAAGCCATTTCAATGACTCAGTGGATTCGGTGGAGCCTTCAAAAGTAGGTGGTGCTAGTTTCTTAAACTCACTAATCTCCCGGTCCATCCAGGAAGACTAGCCACCTCTATTTTCCTGTTGTCGCATCTCTTGAACAAATCCAGCTGAGGCTTGTATGAAATTTGCTACCTAACCATCAGAACTAGTAGTCCCCTGATTGTTGGGAACATCATGCTACTGACGAATAGGACTAGCTACTTGACTCTTACCCTGATCTGGCGATGGACTATGAGCTGCCATAGAACTATTAGTAGCTTGAACTATTCTTGCTGCTCAAGAAGTATTACCCTTAAATTGAGAAGAACCATTGGTTAGGGAGATATCTCGGGTCTGCAAGGCATTACGGGTTCGAGAAGTGCGATCATTCGAGTGACTGCAATGCATATTTAGATTCAACTAATTTAATTTACTAATACATATATATATTTAAATCATTCAATCATATCCTAATCAATTCTACCCTACACTCACTATCCATTCTAATCTATAGGATCTTTGAACTATGCTTTGATACCACTAAATCTATTACACCCCAACTCGAAGTCCGAGCCAGTCATGCATCAGATGGCCGCATATACTTAGGATTAAATCCCATCAAATATGCAAGGCCTGTCCTTCAAATTAACATCCAAGCAATGGTTGAAAATAAATTTACTAAATCTTTATTTATTTCTAAAGCATTTCAATCCAAATTAATAGATGAACTAAATCTCACTAAAAATCCAAGATACAATGTGTTGATTCTGGTCTTGATTTTGATAAATGATAAAATATTTAGATATATATGAGTACTAATTATGTATTTAAAGTGTTGATGTGACATCTCTGCTAACGTGGAGCCCATTGGCGACCATGCTGGCAAGAGACTCGCCACCTAGACATGGTGGCCCGACGAGGAGCCAAGATGAGCCCTCCTGTCAAGGTCAGCTCCCAGCCGGGGTCATGCTCATGAGGCGAGCCCTCCGTCTGAGGTCAGCTCATGACCGGGGTTGCACTCATGCTACCAAGATGAGCCCTCCTGTCGAGGTCAGCTCCCAACCGGGATCGTGCTCATGAGACGAGCCCTCCTCTGAGGTCAGCTCCCTACCGGGGTCATGCTCATGCTGCTAAGGCAAGCCTTCCTGCGGAGTTCAGCTCCCAGTCGTGGTCATGCTCAGGAGGTGAGCCCTCCGTCTAAGGTCAACTCCTAACCGGGATCATGCTCATGCTGCTAAGGCAAGCCCTCCTGTCGAGGTCAGCTCCTAGCCAGAGTCGTGCTCAAGAGGTGAGCCTTCCGTCTGAGGTCAGCTCCCAACCGGAGTCATGCTTAGGAGGCGAGCCCTCCATCTGAGGTCAGCTCCCGGCCAGGGTCGTGCTCACGCCACCAAGGACGGGCCTCCCGAGAGGAGGTCTCTCCCTGCCATGCACAGGTAATAATTTTTGCCAGCAACAAAGGAGGGAAAGATCAACAGAAATTCAAATCACGGCACGGGAGTCCCTGCCCACTTGCAACCTCCGGGAGGTGGTACACGTTCTGCCATTGATCCAGGCTCCGCAACACGCCGCCCGCATGCTCTATGCAAGGTAAGTCCCGTCAGGCCCAAAACCCTTTAATGTGCTGCCACATCCACCACCGTACGATCGCAGGACGTTGAACCACGCGGTGCAAGACCTAGAGTTCCCCCAGAAAGAGGATCCTACCGAGACCCCAGGCCCTGCAACACATCAACAGCCCCTCCAGAAATAGAAGAGCCACACCGTGGCTAGGGTCCCAAAAAAGAAAGAAAAAAATAAAAAAGGGGCTTGACACCCTCAAGAGGGGACACCGAAAAAAAGCCCTAGGGAGAGCTCTGGACCACGAGGGAAGGGACAAAGGAGAGAAGGGAAAAGGTAAGAGAGGTAAGAGGAGACTAAGCGAGAGGAGAGGGGAGAGGTATGCAAGCAACCAAAAGCTCAGCGGCTAAGGGACTGGCCAGATAACCTCCCCGCTCCCCGCTCTCCATTCTCTCTTTCTACTATTTGAACATTACTATCTTGTTACCCCCGGAGGCGAGGGAGTCCCCCAAGCTCCCCGCCTTTGAGGTTCTGTTTCCCTCGATTATCCCACTTACTTGATTGTTGGAGTATCCTTGTCGGAATCTTCGACCCATGTCTCCTCTGTTTTGCAGGGCCGTGAACCTAGGAACCGATCGAGAGAGGGGAGGACCTAGCCCATGATGGCGGGGGCCCGTCCGATGTGTCGGAGTTGTAGGCTGCGATGATCTTGACGGCAACAAGTGTGTTTATCAGATTAAAGTACTCATCAAAGTTAGAGTATTAAAAAGTTTGAAAAGCTTGTCAAATAGTTGAAGAAGTCACCAAAACTAATGGACTTTCAAGTTGTATGGACTTTGGCAAATAAGGAAGACTTTGAAGAACTCAAATATTAAATTTGGACAAGTTTCAGCAATGTTTCAGCTAGGTGTCGATTCATGAAAATTAAGTATCGATACATGAGTCGACTCATGGTCAAGCAAGTATTGACTCAAGGCTTGAGACCAAAAAAAAGATAGAACATGCTGATTTTAGGACTCTGGTCAAGTGTCGACTCATGGACTAAGGTATCAACACTTGCAGGTTTGAAGTGTCGACTCATGGATTGAAGTGTCGACACTTGCAGGTTTGACAACATTATAACGGCTAGTTTTCTGAAGAGCAGAACTTTTCCAATTTGTTTCTAACGACTAGTTTTTCTTTCCCAATGACTATAAACGATCTTTTAAGGGTTGGAAAGCTATTTAAACATCACCAAACTCAAGAGAGAAGGATGAGATTGAATGGATTGAAGAACAAAGTGCATACATCTTAAGATTCCATACTTCTGAGTGAAGTTGAGTCTTCAAGCATTCAAGAGCATTCAAGAAGCATTCAAGTCCAACTCTCAAGCATCGATTAAGGCTTCAACAACTTGAAGACAAGCTTTTCTTCAAGCATTCATAGAGCTTCAAAGAGATATTTGCTTTTATTTTGAAAGCTTATTGTATCTTTACTTTGTACTTGAATTTATTATTGTTCCTAGTTTCAAGTGGATTGAAACTAGTGCTTGGGTGTTGGTGAGCTTTGTTTAAAAACCAATTAGGTTGTTGGTGAGTCTTGTGAAAAACCAATTAGGTTTTTGGTTAGCCTTGTGAAAACCAAGAGATTTTGATTAGTGAGCCCATAAAACTAATCGGAGGTTTTTTGTTAGCCTTGTGAAAACTAAGGGGTTTTGATTAGTGAGCTAGGAAAACTAATCGAAGGTTTTTTGTTAGCTTTATGAAAACCAAGGAATTTTGATTAGTGAGCCCAGAAAACTAATCTGTAGTAATCAAGATTGGATTATAGTGAAATTTCCAAGGAAAGCTTGGAGAGTGGATGTAGGTGTTTTGTGATACACCGAACCACTATAAATTTGTGTGTTTGTGATTGCTTATTTCTCTTTCCGTATTTATTTTATTACTTCTGCTGCGTATTATTATTGAGCACATAAACACTTGCAAACACACTAGCACTTGTTTTAATCTTCTTAAAAAGTTTTTGAAACCCAATTCATCTCCCCTTCTTGAGTTGCTTCACTGGGCAACACAATGTAAGCATTATTTAATTAAAATTTAAAATAAAATATGAACTAAGAAACTAATACCTAAATCCTAGCTCTTCATTAATTGGTCCCAGAGCTCGATTGATCTTCTAGATCTGTAAGAAAATATAGAAAATAGGGGATGAGCTTTACAGGCTTAGTAAGTTATCATCACTTCTAATATATGCATAAATATGTCAATAACAATTTGAAAACATATACAAATTATACATCATAGAATAACCAGCTTATGACAAAATAAAATGCAATATCATGTTAATATGTACATTCAATTAATGAACAACACAACCATGGATGGCAAAACCATTTCTACTTTACTCTTCTAGTCCCTCTGACTATGGCCACGATCGATCCGTGACAAACTCTGGAAGAGACTAGATCCTGACTATACATACCATCTGCCGGTCATGTACCAGTGATCGCCCCACCGGAGGCCCGGAAGGAAACTAGCTTTGATATCGTACGAGAAATCACACATACTCAGCATGTGCCATGACAAAATCTTAAAAGGAAACTTGCTCCTGTCTACCATACCGTCCCTCGATCATATACCAGTGATCATCCCACTAGAGGCCCGAAAGGAGACTAGGTCCTCGTATGATCATAATCGGACTAGAGAGCATTAACACCAAAAATATCATAATTTATGCAATTCAATGTAGCTCAATTTATGCTAAATATATTTAACATTTCATAATATTTACAACATACGATAGAGTATATTTAGCATGTAATACTAGATATCAAGATAACTTATATGAAAGAACTCTATCAATATATTGCCTATTCGAATCTCAAACTCTGATATTGCTCTATCGACAAGAAGATGAAAATCCTAGCAAGATTAATCATGTAATTAATTTTCCATCTATAATAAACTAGTATAGGAAAAATGGCTCTTAATTCAGCCTGGATCTCGGCCTAAACCACTAAAAGACTCGGTTCAAATTTTTTTTATTTCTTGATATATTATTATTGTTATTATTATTTTTCCTTCTCCTTTTTCTCTCTCCTCTTTCTCTCTTCCCTTCTTCTCTCTCTTCTTTCTCTCTCCTCTTCCTCTCTCTTCTTCTCTCTCCTCTTTCTCTCTCCACTTTTTTCCCCCTTTTTTTTTCTTTTTTTTTTTTCCTTCTTTTTTTTCTTTTATTCTTTCTTTTTTCTTTCCTCCTTTTTTTTCTTTCCTTCTCTTTTTTTTGCTTTCCTTCTTCTTCCTCAGCTCCTTTCCTGGTTCGGCCCAAGCATGCCTCCCATGCTCCAATGAGTGGAAAGGGGGTGGCGATCTACCGGAGTTTAATCGGATGGAGCAGCAACGCATCCATAGCCATCCTGACCACTGGTAGAAAACCAAAAAAGGAACGAGAAGAGATCTATCACATGCTATCTAGAAAGCTATAAATTAAGAGTCGAGGGAAAAGAAAACTTACCGGTGATGGTCTAGGAGCAGTCAACCACTGTCGAGGGAAGAAGATCGATGGGAATCTCGGTGATGGGGGGTTTTTAAAGAGGAAGAACCAGGAAGTTTTTCTTACAATACGGGAAAAATCTTCAATCGATCAAACTTTCTACCCCTTCCTGACTCTCCACCGATCGAATCCAACTCCCCCACGACCTTCCTTCCGCGTTCTCTTGCAGAATCGGTGGTCGGATAAATTGGGGCTCCGTCCCCCTTTTTTTTTTTTTTGAATTTTGACTTAAAGTCGGCAACCTCTGTCGACTTCAGCCCATGCGGCCCAAACAAGTAGGTTTCTCACATCCTGAGTTGCTTTAGAAGTTAAGAATAATATTTAAGGTATGTTTGGTTCACGATCAGAATTAAAATCTAGATCGACTGGAATGGAAATCTGTATGGCTATATTTTTTGATGTGTTTGGCTCGTGATTGGAGACGGAATGGGATTTAGTTACCAGGAGAACGTTAAGATTAAATTTTGAAAGATTGGTGCATTCCGATTCTCTTTTGAAATCGGAATGTGGATGGGATTCCCTTTAACTTTCTCTTTTGGAATCGGAACGTGGATGGGATTCCCTTTAACTAAACAGTCAGAAGAAACCACCCATTCCTATTCTTAGAGCCCAACTATTCCCAACCAAATATATTTTTGTAAGGTTAGCTGTTTCCATTTCTCGAGACTCATAACAATCGATCTAGAAAGAAATTTAGGGTCTTTTGTTCATGATTTATTCGTAATGTTTATCTGTTCAACGGCAGTGGTGAATGGAATTCTGGAGGGCACCGTGACAGGACACCGGCCCCTAAATAACATTTTCAGCTAGGCAAATTTTTGAAACGAGACATATTCTTAGAGCAAGTTGTAAAGCAAATGAAAACCCCAGTAACTATTCTGAATGCAAATTACTAATCTGGACTACAGATAGATGGTCATCCATATATATATATATATATATGGCCGAATAACTGGGAGAGGTACCCCAACAGGCATTCAGAACTGCAGCTATATTTCTATCTACCAATCTAGACAAAATCCCAGTTGTAGAAGTTAGTAATGGATAATCTACTAACCCTCACTCTTGAATTGTTCTGCCTTCTTCATACAACAATTGCTTGTATTGCTTGCTTATGTTATGCATCGATTGGAACAGTTGGCATGTGATAGTGAAACCTAAGCAAGAAATGAGGAGCAACAATTTTTGGAGTGAGATCACTGTTTTGCATATCCTGCGGCTGTTGGCTGTATTTCATGTACAAGTTCAAGTCAAACAATCTTTTTTTCTTTCCTACGATAGTTGTAATACCAATGTTTTTTGTTTAATGATGGGCATTGAACCACTTATTTGTAATTGCTAACGTTGCATCCTTAACTCTGCTTTTACTTATTAGCTTTGTTTTCCATTATATATATTCAAGGTTATGTGCTAGAAAAAAATAGTAAGTAGCATCTAACCTGGTTGCTTGTTGGTATTCATGGCTGTCTGAGATGAGGTCCACAATGACTCAGAAAATTCATTGCTATTAGATAAAAATATTGCCAGCTTCCACAAGGTTGGCTCTTGAGGTCATGTTGAATATTTCTTCCTTAGAACTCCTGGTTCTTGGACATGTTTCACCATTATCAATTCTAAAGCTAGACCATGCCACCGTTGGAAAGACTTGCATTCAAACCAGTAGGATTCTTTGTAAGAAATTCGGCACCCTAATCTAATTATAATTTTCTCACTCCACCCTTCCAATGTTGTTAAGCCTCCAGCTTGCAATTATATTAAATGTTATATTATATTAAATTATACATAATATAATATAAATTATATTATATATAATAAATATATTTATATAATAAAAATATTATAAAAAATATGAATATATTTTAATAACTTACCTGAAAAAATAATAATGCAAATAATAAATATAATGGATTCTAAAACTATTTTCTAATATATAAAAGAACATGAATAAATTATTTTTTAATCTAATTATTATCTAAAAATATTTATTCAAGAAAATAGATATTTTTAGATAAATTGTTTATCTAATTAAAAACAGGCCCAAAAAAATAATTCTGGTCTTTTGAAGGATGCATGGGTTTAAAAGGTCTTTTATTTGGCATTGAAACAACCATCACAACCACAATAGTTTTCGGGGAAGTAAACTACCCAAAGCGTTCAGCGATACATACTCAAAATAAATTTTAATCTCAAGAATGCTATGAATTAGTTTTAATACAAAGTGATATCTGCTGGCCGAAACAAACATATTTTATGACTTTATTGTGCTGATAATTAATGATGCTCTTTACAACGTATATCATCTACAATTTATAATATTTTAGACATTCTCAATCCAGAAATATCAAGCAACTTTATGTGCCCGACTATGAGAAACCAATGAATCATCTCTTTTTGATCCTTCCAGTTTCCGTGCCCATGCTGGTGCTTGATCAGGTCCATAGCGATAATCATAAAAGAGCTCTTCACCAGCTTCAATGTGTTCTTTGGCAAAAATTCCGACACGATGATCACCAGCTACCAGCATTATCTGAAATAGAGGTTACCGTTGCCATGTTACGATGATGAAGCAGGCTCTTCTTTCAAATAAATAAATAAATAAACAAATAAATAAATAAATACATAAATTATCGTTGAAGCAAACATACCTTAGCATAACAGTTTGGGTTTGATGAATGATTTGCAAATTTCAACTTGTCGCCCTTGCGATATGCATCCAGTACATACTGCATATAAACAAGGCATTGAAGCAGTATCTGTTAATAAACCATAAGTACGGACATCTCCCAATGGACCAGAGCCAGAAACCAGACATGCTTCGTGCAAGGTCATGTCTTTGAGAAAACAATTAGCAAGGAAGCAGAAAGTTGATGGGCAGGCTGGTGGAAACAAAAACACTAGGATATTACCTGATCATTCAAGTCAAAAAGGAAGGATGAATTGGCACGATCATAGATCTTTCCACGCTTATCTGCCTCTTTATGAGATATCAATTCACCAGTGTATTCTCCAAGGTAATCATTTTTGTTCACAGGGTTCTAATATCATGTCAAGAAGTATTAAATATGTGTCAGATACACTGCATGGAGCAAGTAGAACATTTTAGCTTGCTTACCTTTATAAAGGCTCCCCATCCAGCCACATCAGACCTTCCCAACAATATCTGGATAGATGAAAGAAGAGTAATAAGAGCACGTCATATCACATAATTACACAGCCACTAAAAGTCACATGTCAATATTTTAACCAGTGGACTCACTCTCTGCTGTTGCTTTAGGAGGAGTTTCATGTTGCCACACTGATATCCATCACCCCGTGCTGGTGGTTCACCAAGTGAGCCATCTCCACAACTTCATAAAAGAAAATTTATCTTTTCAAGCTTCATCAAATATGTCATAGATTTTACATTTAATATGGAGTTATCTAAGTTTTACAGAAAGTTTTCGCATGTAATCTTTCAGCCAGAACTTTGGCCTTCCCAAGAGAGGTGTAACCGCTAACTTAAACAAACTTTCAATCCATATATTGCTGATAGAATTCCATAAACCATACACACGAAATCACTTTGCAGCATTCCGCATAAAACAAACACATGACCAATAAAGGTGTAATTAAGCTGAGGTCAAGTGAGCCAGGCCTAGTTCAAGCTTGGCTTGCATTATGAATCAGGCTCAAGCAAAGCTTATTTGATTTTAAGCTGAACTTGACCTATTCATAAAAAAAACTTGTTTAAGGAATTTGGTGAAAGATTTAGGATTTTCAAAGCTTTCTTTTATATAGTTTGAGTTCATTATTCTGATTATATGTTCAAATATATTTTATATAAATTGTGCTAATTTATAATAGATAAATATAAAACTTCACATAAACTTAATAATTAGAATAATATATATTAAACTACTTACATATTTATATTTGGGGGTTAATTACATTAGTAAAACTTTTCTGTAGCTCAGCTCATTTTGCTAATTCCTAATTGTGTACTGACCTTAAACATATGTTAATGACTTTAGTTATTTTTCAGTATCTTCTAAAACCCACAACAAATTAAGAAACAGCATATGATTGTCCTAAGAGAAAAAAATAAGCATCATGTCAGTGTAAATTAATTCATGCTGCTACTTCATCTGACATCATACTTTTCTTTTGTGGTCGATGTCTGAAATCATACTCATAGAAATTTGAGCCACATCGGTGCACATAAGATGTTTCTGAATAAAATGATACAGATTTAAGGTATAAAAAATTGCTTAGTTATTTTGTCTATGTAATGAATATAGAAGCATTTAATATAATGATTCTAGATAGTAATGATCAAATACCTGACCCAACAATTCCTGCATACATCTGGATCACATTCACGCCCTGCCGCAAAACATGGACACTGTCGACTTCTGCACTGGCTCTTGGCACAGTGGCATCCTCTAAAGCGGTTCTTGCAGCTCTTAGAACACCTAGAAAATTATAAGATGAAGCCTTGGATAAATTGGAAGAAAAAGGTTGCATCTTTTAATGCTCCATAAAATTTTCATGTGAAGACAACAGGATATGCTCTTGCATCACTGGTCTGTTAGTCATTCTTGACATTGCCAAAAATATAGAAATAAACATCTTTTTTCAAGTAATTTCTGTCTAGAAAGATCACACCTTATCATTGTCGAAGAATAAAGATATTAAGCCTTGTTTTGAAAAGGGGGTGGTTTCCTTGCAGGTAAGCAACGGTTATTGCAGGGATGTACAGCTGATACCACGTTTAATCGGATTTTAACAAATCTTTGCTTTGGATAATGTTATAATTCCAAGTAATACTTACAGTTTTGATGTGGCATTAAATGCGATCCAAGCATAAAAAGGAGAGAGAAGATTTCTTTGGTGAAGTGGACAAATTTGCGGTTGTCTTTTTAATTGGATCTATGATAATAAATCATAATTGTAAGTTATTTGAATGGTATATATATGCATATATTATGCTTTTATATTACTATAAAATTGTATGTCATATTATCAATATAATGATCAATATAACATATTATATAGCATTACACTAAAAAAATACTATACAATACATTATTTATTATAGTGATACACTAAAATATAATAAAATGTTATTAAAAATATTATAACATAGTAGTACAAATAATACTATTAGCACGTATATTAAACAACAATAGTAATGTTGAATATAGTATATATCTAAAATTATGAGAGAAGAATATTTTAACTAAAACTAGATGGGGTTCTAAAACTTTGTATTGCAAAATACCTGCCTCCACCTAGTCATAGAGTTATGACAGCCATAACCCTTGGTTTGACCAGATTATACAGGATAGAAATCCCACGAGGTCTTAGTGTCTGTTTGCCACTAATCCTTGGTTTTACTGGAGAAAAAAAAAGTTCATCTCCTCTCCGAACCAGTTTAAGAAAGAAACTCCCAATGGTTGGAAGAAAGAGATATAGTTTGAGCACACAAAATTACTGTCCATAATACTTTTGATGATGAATAGGTGCACTGCATACCCACAATACTTTTCACAGCAAGTTCCATTATCCATGCAAGGGCACTGTTTTCCACACATCTGCTGGCATCCACAGGGAGTATATTGCTTACAAGCCAGTTGCCCATCTCCTATTCTTTTGCGAATAGATGGATGGCCAGCACTTTTCCAGGTATATTTTAACTTTCTTGCTCTGCCTCTTTTACGCCATATTCGTGTTCTTGCGGGCACATCTTGCTCCTACAATGCAAGATCAAGTAATGTTTCAGAAATTCCCTTACAGCTGAGAGATGTTAATTGTAAAAACATATCCACATATTAAGGTTTCATGGTATATAAACTAAAAAACATTAAACAATTTGTATCATAAAATATCATCAAATGCCTCGTAGAAATGAGAGAGACGAAATAATTCCCAACACTATTAGTAGGATGAAGAGTAGATTATAGGATAGTGGAAAATTAGGTGATTCATTGTTGCTTGGTAGATATGGTAAATCGTTAAAAAAAAAAAGCTATTAACCATTAGGTAGTTCAAGACCAAAAGTGCAAGAAGATCTTTCATATAACTAGGAAATATTATCACAAATATTTTTTTATTGTAAAGTTAATTCATAGATCTCCAAGACCAAGACAACTCCATATGCAGACTATGGTAGCAATAGTTCTTAAAAAGCTAAAACTTGAACTTTGATTCAATGAGAAGAAACCAAATAATCCATCACAAAATACTGTGCTGGCTGGCTGGACCTAACCCATTGGTTCGTATTTAGTCAATGCATCTTAGAAGATGATGCAATAACTGATGCAATCACTTCCTGACATCGTATTCTCATGTTTCTGGACAGGTATTATATGAATTTTGAATCATTTTCTGGGCTTACTTCACAATGCAATAATCAAACAAAAGAAAAAAACCATATATTTAGTCCAGCCTTGTTACAGCAGTGGCATCTAAAAGAGATAATGAGACAATTGAATGAGCATATGGCAATATTTATTAAGATTCTATTTTTCTCATATGCTGATGCATGGAAAGAACCTTCATATTGTGCTCTTTTTTATATTCAAATGAATATAAGAAAATATATTTTGACCCAACCCAGTTTCCAGCATAAGCATAGTTTGCTTACTTTTACATCTGTTCTGTTGATATATCCTTTCTGTTTATTATGCAGTGTATCATTTTTAAAGTACATTGAATTTAGATGACCTCCAAGAAGTTTTCTGGTGGGGGATTTCTAACCTTCTACGAACTTGACAGAGTTGCACATAGTTACATGATTCTGTTTATTGAGTGAAAAAGAAAAATAAATCACCACTACTATGTAAATTTCATAATTTCATTTACTATAAATTAAGGAATTCTCAAGAAGTCTATACTCTGAAACAAGGTCTGAAGTACCATGGTAATGAAAACATATCATTATGATACCTTTATGGTACGGACAATGTTACATACTATATCAATTCATCGTTTATTGATACTGGACATCACAATATATAGTATATACTGTTGTATGGCATAGGATGAGATGGTATCTGTCATGGTACAGTACTACAATCGGTAGTATGAGACAGTATCTGTCATGGTGCAATCAGTTTTTCAAATCTAGGTTCGAAATAATAGAATAAGAAAATTGTTTCCTGTTTCCACCAGAAAAAAGGCACTTGAAAATTGTACTCCTGCAACTACCCAGAAGGAAAAAAAGTTTATCCTGGACACACCATATAATCCTGATCAGCCTTTCCACTGTCTTCCAAAAATGAATCTGTCAACACAGGCCGGCTTGGTATTGCAGCTCCATCATTGAACATATAATTTGATACCTCCAAGCATGTTTTCATGCCACAAAGTAGGTTTCTTGCTATGAGGCAACTGCAGAGAATAAGGAAGTTGGTACATGTAAGAAATATGAATTATGTTGTTGACGAAGTCTGACTGTAACAGCCATTTGACACCCCAGATAGCAAGAATGAAACCCCAAAATAGCTTCAATTAAAGTCTTTCACTAAAAAAAATAAAAAGAGGCTCTCATATTACAAACATAGTGCATTGGATCAGCAATAATTTGCCACAAAGAACCAAAACCATTTGTGCCCAAAGTTATATCAGTTACATGCAGAAAAGTATGTTGCATAAGACTTTGGTTTTAAATACATACTGCAGCCTATAGGCCACAAGGAGTATCATATTTTTGCAACCTCTGAACCCTCTAATTAAAAGGCCAGAATCAAGTAGGTTACATTTAGCTTCAGTTGAATTGCAATGTTTCTACATGAGCTACCACTGAAATCATATAATTACTTCAACACATTCACCATCTATATGGGAAAAGTGTTGCCAGTATAAGTATTAAAATATCAGCAACACCTGTCAATATGCCAGCCCATAAACTACTAATGATAGTTGATACCCTTTGCAGAGAAGGAATATGTCTTACACAATATTGTGAAAAGGAGGTTCTTTCAGAAACTTATGCTGCAGCTACATGATGGATGGGAAGCTTCAATAATTCAAAATGCTATAAAGGAAGGGCATGTTTTGGTATCTAATTCACCTTAACAGGATTCCTTATAAAGGAGACACATTATCATTATTAGTTTAACTTAATCTTTTCTCCAGTAAAAAAGAATAGCAATAAGGAGTTCGACAACATTATACCTGTTTTTCCCAAATATCTCTATTCCTTTTAAGTAAAGATCCTTCTCTATAGTATTCCAACCATGGGCAGTCTGTTCTTTGCTAAAACTGAATGAGTTATTCAATAGAGAAACTCTAGTAGTATTATGTGTTACATCTTCCAAGATATTACTGCCATTACCAACACAAGTATCTGTCCTCGAAGAATTTTCAGTGGATTCTTCTATAGCTTTCTTCTGAAGTTGATCTGCAGCAGATGCTTCAGAATCCGGACATTGAGTATCAGCTATGGAAATGGGATGTGAATCCAGAGCACGAGAAACAGCTGAAGTAGTTAGCTTTTTCTGTTTTTTATCAGCAGAAGCCAGACATTTTTCAGCTGCACTGTCAGTTTCTTCCTGTAACATGTTATCATGCTTCAAGACCTTGCGCTTGCCTAGATTTTTCATGGAGACTTCCGAAGTGGTTACATCTAAGTCATTAGTGGCTCCAGGATTCGGCATGTTGCTTGTCCCAGCAGTTTCTGAAGAAACAGTGACAGGTCTATCTACATCATCGCATACTTGCTCAGCAATAGTTGCGTTTGCACTGTCATCATCAGGATTTGAATCTTCAGATTCCGAAGGCAGTGAAGCACCAACCTTCTCTGTCAAAGCTTTAGATTCCATTTCATGAACAGCACTTGTATGAGAGTCTTCATTACATGGATCTCGAATGTCTCTTTTCTGAGGAACCATTGAAAACCAAGTTAGATATGCTTGAATGTTTGTAAAGCATAGTAATAAGCCTGTGTTACAGGTCATAACATCAAATGAAACAATCTTTTTGGCAGTAGGAAATCATTTCTCCTTTGAAGGGAAATCAAAATAGTAGGTTCCAGCTCCATCACACTAACTAGGTGATTAGGTCATCATGGAATAGAGGATCAACCATACAAAAATATATGTAACAAGTAAAATCAACTGAAAAAGGCTAAACGTAAGCTAAGAAGCAAGCAAAAGGCAAATTAGCTGGCAGGAAGAGACCGATTCAACTTTGATGGGACCAAATATGGTGTTGCAATTCCATATCATGTGATTCAGCCTTGTATTACCACGAGGATCAACTTTGAATGTAAGTACAAGATAATTTCACAATATGAATGTAACTGAAATTAAAGAAGACCATAAAATTTCAAGGCATTTTCTTTCTCCAAAAGCCCTTAATAAAGAATACATGTGCTCACCAATACAGATGTTTAACGTTATCTTTTCTGATGCTTACCAAAACAAACCACCAACTTAACAGTGTGAATGGTAGCCACATGTATAAACAGACACAGAAAATACAGATTTATATGCAATTTCATGTAATTAACATGATACTTGCATGAAAATGTGTACTCATAATTTTCAATTTGAACAAACAATATATGCATATAAGGAATAGAATGGTAAGAGAAAAAAACATATATAATGACAGAAACTAGCTAGTAAAGTCAGAGCTTTGATCTTTGGTACTCTTTACTCTGCATGATTAGTATGCAAGAAGACAGTACGTATTGAAGAATATAAATTGTAAATAAGAAGGCCGTGATTACAGAGATGACACAGGATTTAACAAAAATGAAGATTTGGTTTCAAACAAATAAGACATATAGCATCTAATACTGCTATGGATTTAAGATACAATAGATGCAATTTGATCTGGGAGGTACACGACATCAGTTTCATCAAAACTCTTTCACAATGCTTACAACTTATAAGATCGTCTGTTTCTAAATCCTTTGTTGCTGTTCTAGTATCTGAGTCTGTCATTTACTTTATTCATTTAGTAATGAGACAAATCATCTTAAAATTCTTGTATCTAGCTTTATCCCTCCTAGTTTTACTACACATACACCACATTTTTGACACATATGCAACCTCTTTGTTGCTTAGCATGCCTCCTTGGGGATTAAAAAGATGCAGCGAAAAAGCTAAACATTAGAAGATGGAGACACCAATCAATGAAGAAACAACAATAGCAGTATGTAGACATCGAAAATCTATCCTGACATGGTCATAGTCAGTACAATAGATACAGGCATACAACATTCTCTATAACTATCCATAGTTGTTGATATAAACACCGTTTTTCCTTCTTATAATAAGAAAAGATGCGTTTGGTTAAATACTTCATTACTTCCATTAAATGCCTTAATCCTCAAGTATTTCCAAGAATATTGAAGGAAAACTTTAAACATAACCAAAAAAAAAAAGCAAAAGAATGTAGTGTATGTAGCAGGTGGAGATCTCTTACATACATACATATGTCTGTTGTAGTTAGCATAAGTATGAGTCATACCTTAAGGTAGCACTGATCACCACATGGTTTTCTATTTTCTTCAAGTTCAAACCCATTGGACAGCTTTTCACTCTGTCAAGGAAAAAAGTCCTATTAAACTAGCAAACATTGCTACAACACCTTGTGAATTAACACTCCACAAGAGCATTATGACTCACAGGGATGATTAAATTCTGAGAACAACCATGAAGGCGGCAATCAAAAATCTGCAAACAAAATTCACTAATTACAGAGCCTCACGTGTGCAAAATAAGCAGAAAAGTGGTGGAGCAGAAACTACCAAACAACGGCGGCAGAAAAGATTATCAAAAGAATCTAAAGCAGCATTAAGAGTCTTATTGAGGAACAGCCTCTCCTCAGGCTCTGTTTTATCAGAAACTTCAGATATTTTTTCATGCTTTTCATGTTTCCCCACAAGTGTTTCATATCTTTCCTGCGAACATGAAATAAACTTATATATAAACTGGATTATGGAAACATCTTAGAATATAATAGTTGAGCATTGTCTGAATAACATGACCATGTTCCTATGCATTTCAACTAAACTAATAAAACAATCTTAATTTTCCATAAGATGTATATTCAACATTGCTCATCTTGAATTTAAGCGATATAAATTATAATCATAAATTTCATATTAGGTTTGCTGACAGAATACCTTAATTTCAGAATGGGTTGCATCAATGAACAGAACAAGAATATTCAGAACATCCTGATGGAGCCCATGCTCTTGAATGGCCTTCCTGCCACAAAAATAAAATGTATTTTTTATCGTTTTAATGAGAAAAATAACCAAAAAGCATGAAATCCCTATTCATGTTTACATGAATACTAGTTTTAGGCAATTGACATTGAATGTCCACAATAATGAGAAGAAAACCAACAATCTAACAATTTCTTGAGGATGGACAGAGTTTTTGCCAGCAGACCTTTGGTAGTGAGAACTAAAAAAAGAAAGAAATATCAACCAATGAATGAGAAAAACCAAAACTTCAGAATTCCATGCAGTATTAGAATATATCCACCATGGTAAATCTCCATGTTTTTGTAGATTGTATCCATCATGTATTGGATATCACAATGACTGAAATATATTATGATACTCCCTGAATTTGATACTCCAACTGGTGATCTAAGGAATTAGGGGGCTCCATCATTTGAATTTGTCTCAAATCAAGAACAATGACCAGAAAAAAAGCAAGAGGCTCAAATTTACGTGGATGAGCTGAGAAAAGGACACTGAATTATATATAGCTACATGCTTGAACAAGCTTAGGCTGATCAAAGATTTAAGAATGGCCAAGAGTGAAAAAAAAAAAAGAACTCAACTACCATGGTATTTGCTATGGTTTCATAATTATCAAGAACTATTTATAGGCCTGAACTGCATTTTCCATATTAGGAAGCTAAAGACCAAGGCCAGAGTCAACTAACTTGCAGTTGACACCAACAAATGGCAAACTATTCTTTACAAAGCCGACCCTGTGTATTTAGAATTCAAATTGTTAAACTGGTCATGGTCATCAATCCATGCAATCATATTTCACAACTTATAATATTTTAGTACAATTTCTTATAAATCAGTTAGTGTAGTGACCGGTAAAAGCTATATGCACTGTAAAACATCTATTCATGTTAAAGACAGAAATCTAAGCTCTAGTATTTAAAGAAATCACATAAAAAATATCACTCTTATTCGAAAGAGCCGATGAAAATTGGATGCTATCTAACACAATATTTCATGTAAAATGACAAGTTGCAACTTACATGGTTAAGTATCATACAGAGCCCATGCTGGACATGTAGTAAAATGAAAGATGTAACTAGCAAAGCTTGAGTTCCCCTTTTTTCCCAAAAGAGGTGAGCCAGTCTGACCTAATCATTTTCATCCCTTGTGTAGTCGCAATCACATGCGACATTTCACAGATTAATTACTAAGAGAATGGCACGGCACATGCATGTGACCTAACATTACTTACCACAAGATCTGATCTTCCCCTTCGGAGAATTCATGCTTCTCCTCCTCTGAATCGGCAATCTCTTCGTCACTCTCACTACATATTAATGCTTCATTGCCATATGGATCATAGTAAATCCTTCTCCTCCCGACAACCGATTGATCATCAGCCATTCTCTGGTTTCTGCAATGTGTAAATCCTATTTTAGTAAAGAAGAACAGAAAATTGTAATCTACAGGCCATGATGCTCCAGTACTTCTAATGTGAAAGTTGTTCTTAGAAAGAGTCATGATTGCATTCTACTAAACAATAGAATGGTAGATAATAGCAACTATATATACATTAGGAAATTAAACATCACATGCGTCCATAACAGAACAAACATCACGCAGACAAGAACATGTTCATAACCCTACCCAACTCCATGTCATCAAAATAGTCAACAGCAATTGTTATCCAGATACCATGAGCACATCAAGAAACGTCACTTCAGTCACGTATCTCATTGTTTGAGTTCATACACTAGCATGCAAAATAATTAGAACTTTCAGGAATAAGAAACTTAAAGCACTGCAATCTGATCAGTAAAGAATAAAAATCATGAAACTATAAAATTTCATGCCATTGAAATTTAATTAATAAATCAAAACTTTCTAGAAAAATAAAGGCAAATCTAGAGTTTAGCTATTACTTGTCCAAGAATATCCACGCAGTGTATGGCGGAATCTTGTTGACGAAGGGAAGCTTGACAAGGCGAACAGTGGCCTTACCGTTGCCATTGGTTCCGAACAACACTGTACCCAATGACAAATTCTCCTCCTGGATGTGGAGATATTCCTTCTCCACGAACCCATTCGACACGTCCGATCCAGTCAACTTATAAAGAGGGCTTCCCATTCTCACCGACAGCATGTTCTCCGGCACAGGGCGCGCTGATGAGTTCCTCGTTGCCGCTTCCGCCGCTGCGGCCGAATCAAAGAGCCCCAACGTGTGGCCCTTCAGATTCTCCATATTCTCCCTGAGCTTCGCCTATTGGTACCAAATTCGGCACCTCAGTTCGATTAGTTTTCGGGAATTTTACGGAAAAAAAGAAGGGATTGGAAAGACTTACTCCGATGGAGACCAATCTGGCCTCCTGGATTTGCTTCTTTAGCTGAGACAGCTTCGATGAAAGGTTCGAAATCCCCTGCCTCGCCTGCTCTCCATCCGACCTCTGCGACCAAGAAAAAGACGATGGAAAGACGAAGTTCGATCAGATTTATTTCGAATATAGATAATTCTTGAGACTGGGAATTGAGAAAACGAGTAAGGATCGCACCTTCGATCGGCCGGAAGAGGAATCGGCGGCTCTCGAGGAAGAAACCATGGCCAGGAAGGAAGCCGCCGTTGAGAGCGAACGATTTCGGAGTCCTTTCAGAGCTTTGAAGACATCGAAGGCGATCCCTTCGGCTTTTGTGAAAATTACAGCAACCCAAAAGAGAAGCCCGTAAAAGAACTCGTCAACGTGGCATGATGAATGTCGAGGTTCCTGTGTGTGCGTCTCCTTATAATACTTTTCATCGGTCTCTCTCTGGATATCTCTGGTGTTATATATATATATATTTTTTTCTGAGCGTCTGAGTTTCCGCGGTGCATGTACGCTAACCTTACGTCCTCCGCTTTTAGACTGCTTTGTCGCATGGCATGGTGCCGCAAGCCAAATAGGGCGTTCCAGACACGCGCGCGCACACACGCACGCACACATTCAATACCATCATCCATTGAATGTTCAGCGCTCAATAATATATATACATATATATATATATATATATATATTGATTTTTTTTGAAAGAATTTAAAGTTCAATTTGATCAAGTTTTTCACTATCATGCATGGATCTACATATAATAAAATTAAAAAATGAATAATATATTAAAAATATAAAATAAATAAAAATATTTCAACATATATATAAATTTTGTATAATAAATATAATTTTTTTATTTCTCTTAATGATATATTAATGATTACTAGAACTTTCTATCAACCAGACTTTTCAGTAACTATTAATACATTATTGATGCGAGTTGTTGCCGCCTGGACCGTCGTGGCCTGTAGCTCCGGCACGGTATCGGGCATCGCTCCCCTCGTTTGGAATCCCGCGCGCTTTTTCGAACCTCTGCAAAAGAAAAGAGACTCGAGCCAGGGATTTCGACGGGAGCACTCCGACGATCAAGTCAGTGGGCGATCCAGGGAAACAGATCCCTCTCGGTGGATCCCGGTGAGGGTTTCTATGTTTAGGGGTCGTGTATTTGAGAAAAGAAAGTGAGTATAGGGAGTTAGTAGAGAAGGAGGACTGGAGCAGGGTCGGCTGTGGCCGTGGGATTCTTTCAACGAATTTCCCGGTAGCCCCAAGAGCACTGCGTCTGGTTTGCTCTCCCCTTTTGTGTGCCAACCTTTACCTCCCTTACTCTCTCGCTGGTTTTGCCTCTTGTCATTTCCTTTCTTTCAGAGGCTCCTTTTTTTAGTTTTTGTTATCGAGAGGCCATGTGCGACCTCTTGCTTGCTTTCTAGATGTTCTCCTTTCGAGGGAGTCCTAGGGGGTGACATCTGGCAACATGCGGGATCTGCGCGTGAGCTCCCGTTTGCCCCTTTAAGGTGGGGAGTTATGTTGCTGGCGCTGATGTTCTGATTGGTCATCATGTTTCAGGAAACCTGGCAGAGCATTGGCATGCGGGCGGCCATTATAGGGTTTGAATCCTCTGGCGCGGCCTTCTACTTGTGGGTAGTGCAGACGGTATACTGGGAAGCGCCGCACCTTGACGGGGACGTTCCTTCCTGATCGATGAAAACTGGGACCTGAGGGGGCCCTGGTGCTCTGGCGGGGTGCCCCTCTTTGCAGGCCTCAGGCGGCAGGTTGCCGCCTGTTAGTTGTATTGTCTTAACGGCCGGGTCTTGATGAGGGCAACCCTCTTCCCCGCCATGATTCGAATCTTCGTTGCGTTCCTTTCTTCGCTGGATGACAGCTTGAGCTCGACCTCGGCCATGAACTGACCTCGGCAGAGGACTCACTTCAGCTCTTTGCTTGGGCGCCAGACTTAGGTGGCACTTCTGTCTACTGGCTGACAACTGGCATCCAGATGGACTCCACGTCAACAGATATCTGTATCAGTTGCCCCCCACTCTCGAGCCTGGAAGACAATGCGGCACTCTGGGCATGGAGAGTAATGATCATGCTGACTAGACTGGGCCATCCCTTACGTCATCGACGTCTCCGTGCACCTGTGCTTCGAAGGCCGCGCCTTTGCATTGATGGAGGTTTTGTGGCGCTTCGGCTTTCCGATGGTGGCCATAAATGCTTCTCCTGGGCCAATGCAAATTCTCTGAGAACGAAGCATGCAGATCATTTGGCGGTGGCATGTGGCATCTTCTAGCTGGCCTGGCAATTAATGAGGCACGTGCCTCCAATCGGTATGAAGGGTCGGTAGGATCCGTTGCAGAGAGGCCATCCCTCGCCTTTTTAAGCGCAGGTGGATGGGCCTTGGCAGAACATCCTCTTCTCTCCAGCACCTTTTCTCTTTGACTCTTCTCTCCTGGCTTGTGCCAAGGGAGGTCTTCTGGTGAGTTTTGGGTCTGGGAGGTGGCATGATGCTTCTTCAAGGACGCCTGGCTGTCGTCCAGGTGGGGGCATCCCAGTCGAGGATGAAGTCCGTTGAGCTCGAGATTCCCCTGAAGGGAGAGAAAGTGGAGAGGCCCTGGGGGCAGAGAAGGCAATTGCTTGTGTGACACGAGTAGCCTACCTGCAAACCTCCTGGGTGCACCTGGTTATGCGACTGAATGAGGGGATGGCGGTGGTCGCAGTCATCATGGAGAAGGTCGTGGTTGCCACGGCGCTACTGAGAGTGGCCTGATGAGGGATGGCCGTAGCTAAGCTTGGAATCACCAGATTGGTGAAATCCAAGGAGGACAGCGCGGTCGAGGAGGATGCGTCGTTGTACCCCTTCTTCAGATGTTCACTTATGGAAGGGTACCCGCATCCTCCAGGTGGAGCCGATGCCGGGCTCTGGAGACCCAGCAACTTCCTGGGGAGGACGGGGTGCTAGAGGTGGAAGCATCGTCGTCCTCCTTCCCAGGAAGCCCACCTGAAAGAAGGACTGGTGCTCCCCTTGTTGCTTCCGGGAGTACTGCTAGGGAGGATTTTTTTTACTTGTAACTTAGACCTTCGGGAGGCTTCCTGGCCTGTCGGGAACCTCCATAAGATGTAAGGAACTTTTGATCAGTGAAGGCTTTTGCTTTGGCTACCGTGCACTTCTTGTCCTTGTCTCCTTCTTCTTTTTCTTCTTCTTCTGAGCTACTCCGAAGGAGGCCCACTGGGGGCTGTAACTGCGCGCTCCACAAATATGCACTTTGGAGAAACTAGCTCGACAAGAATACATGGAGAGAGATTTAGTTTCTGCTAGAGTCTCGACCTGAGGGGAGCTAGCCCAGCAGAAGGTGGAGTCTGACTTCGACTGGAGTTTTGACCAGGGGGAGCCAACCCAGCGAAGGGACTCGAGGAATTGGGTTTTCGCTGGAGTCTCGACCTAGGGGGAGCCAGTAAGCAGAAGGTGAAGTCTGACTTCGGCTGGAGTCTCGACCAGGGAGAGCCAACCCAGCGAAGGGACTCGAGGAATCGGGCTTCCGCTAGAGTCTCGACCTGGAGGGAGCCAGCCCAGTGGAAGGTAAAGTCTAACTTCGACTGGAGTCTCGACCAGGGGGAGCCAACCCAGCGAAAGGTAGAGTCTGACTCAGCTGGAGTCTCGACTAGGGGGGAGCCAACCTAGCGAAGGGACTCGAGGAATTGGGCTTCTGTTGGAGTCTCGACCTGGGGGGAGCCAGCCTAGCGGAAGGTGGAGTCTGACTTCGGCTGGATTCTCGACCAGGGGGAGCCAACCCAGCGAAGGGACTCGATGAATCGGGCTTCTACTGGAGTCTCGACCTACGGGGAGCTAGCCCAGCAGAACAACTTGATGGGATGGGGCTCATGGCTGCAATCTCCATCGAATAGATCCATGTGGGATCCAGTGATGTCATTTCTTCATTGGTCTTCTGTTCCCAAGTCCTGACAAAATGTCGCGCTCGGGGATAAGGAGGTAATTATGGAGTTGATGCGGAAAGGTCGAGATCTGGCACCATTAAATGCCACGATCGCCACCACTTCGCGCCCGTGCCTTGAGGCCAGTATGGGGATGCCATGTCAGCGGGTTTGAGGAAGCATAATGGTGGAGGTATGACTCGAGACTGTTTCTGCTACATCGGGGCGTCGCCTTCGATCAATGCTATCACGTGGTGCCCATCTGGTGGTAGGAGTGCTGAAAGGACGTACGACTGTAGTCGGTGGCTTTGAAGAGAAGGTAAGCTTTTCCTCCCAGTCATCTCTTTCAAAACTTCCCCGCTCACTGCTGGGCTAGAGCTTCTTCCTTCTCTCGACTATCTTTTTTTCTTAATAACTAGGTTAGTCTCCTTGGACGTTCTCCTTCTCTTTTGGCTAGGTTGAGTCTTTCTGTAGGGCTCTCAGGTCTCCTTTTCCCGCGTACCTCCTTTTTTTGATCTCGAACGGCTGCGTCTGGCCGACACCACCACTCTTCCAATAACCCCACTAAGGCAGGGCCTTCTCGATTGAGGACTCCATCTTCAGACGAGGAGGAAGAGCTCCCTCTCATCATTCGCAGAAACCTCCACCCGATCGGAGAAATCATCGGTGGGCCGAGGGTCCCTCCTGCTCCTTCCATCTCTTCCATTCCCATTGCTTCTTCCAGGTCTTCCCGCCCGACCGGGCCTTCGAGCGTAGCTTCGACGATCACCAGGGAGGATTCCTCTACGATCCGGGCTACTCTCGGTTCCATGACTGGAGGAGCGGGTCACCTCTAGTGGCCCAGGTCGAATAGCCCTCTACGAAGAGTTCTTCCTCGGGGGCCTTCGCTTGCCTTTCCATCCATTCTTTCTCTCTTTTTTGAGCAACTACCATCTTGTTCCAGCCCAGTTGGCTCCTAACACCATTAGGGTCATCAACTGCTTCATTATCTTCTGCCACTTTCACGGGATTGTCGCCCACTTCTCCTTGTTCAAGATCTTTTTTATCCTGAAATGCCACCCGATCGAGGATGGGTGGTGGTGCATTTATCCTCACCTGAGGGGGATAAAGTTTGAGCACGCCTCTTCTATCAAGGGGTGGAAGAGAAAATTCTTCTTTGCTTCTGTCGAAGGGTTGGAATGGGTTTGGAGTGATCCGGATCAGACCCCAAACCGGAACTCCCAGGTTGAGGCCTCTGACGGGAAGTATACGATTAGCTTATCTCCGATCAGATCCCCCCTCTCGAGGTTTTGCTATTAGAGCATAACTTGTTCGACACCGGGATCAGCCTGATCCAGGGGCGAGGTGAGTCCGGAGGGTTATCTCTTCTTCAATGAGCCTTTTTTTGGCCTGTTGTTGAACTTTGTCTTCTTCTTCCTGCAGGCATGAAGTTCTCGGTGCAGGAGCTTCTAGAGGCCGCCCATAAGAGAGAGATGCCGCCCGGGCCCGAGGAGGCTCCACCAAAGAGGACCTGGGTTGAGCCCAGCCAAGAGGCGGGGCCTGCTTCAGTCTCTGGCCTTGTGGGGCAAGCGGTCGAGCTAGCCCCTGGGCCTTTGGAGCAGTGAGCCCAGCTTCCGAACCAAGAACCTAGAGCGGGCACGCTGGCCAGACCGACTATAGTGGTTGCAGTCCACCTTCCTGTAGTCATCGATGCGGATGCAAAGGAAGAAGGGGTAGTGGAGCAACCGTCATCGATGCCATCACCTGCGGTGACAAGCTCCCCACCGCCGGATGAGATGCCTTTAGAGGTGGCTCCCCCAGACGCAGCGGCACCCTCAGCACCGATAAGGGACAATGTCCGGAGGGCAGCACCTGGGGTGAGACCAAATTCGACGGTCACCTAGGATCGTGCGCTTGTAGAGCGCATGATGGAGTTCATGGTCCAGTCGGACGACCGTCACGAGAGGGGAGGTCAGATGCTTGCTGGGGCCCTTCTTGGCACCCTTCCTCTCCTCTTCATGGTAGTCTTTTGCCTTTCTATTGTTTTAGTCTGATTGCCAGGGCTAACATCTTTGACAGTGCAGATCAAGACCGGCATTCTTCTTGTTCGCGATCACTGCACCCAGTGGGAGCGGGAAAGGATGTCGCTAGCGGCCAGGGCCCATGAGCAGGCTGACAGGGCCCAGGCCTTGGAGGAGAGGAACAGGATCTTCCAGGTCGAAATGGTCGATGCCGAGAATCGGGTCAGGGACCTCGAAGTGTCCTTGGCCCGAGAAAGGGATCAGGTCTCCCATCGGGTGGAGGAGCTCAAGGCCGGGGTTGCCTGGGCAGAAGAGCTGATGAGTGGCCTCCAAGTGTGGTTGGAGGCGGTGTAGGCTCGGCAGTCGACGGCTGAGGAGAAAGCTGCTGGGGTGGTGGCTCGGATGGAGGCCGCCAAGAGGGAGGCCGTCGAGGCGGTGCCTAGATTCAGGGCCTCGACAGAGTTTGTTGATGAAGTCCGGGAGGCGGCCATGGATTCCTTCGTCAAAGGGCTCGGGGTCTGCAAATCATTGGTGGCCTATCACTTCTCAGGACCGAGGCTGGACGAGATCGTGGTCCCAGGTGGCCTTAGTATTAGCTCAAGGGGAGCCACGATTCCCACTGCTACGGTCGAGGTGGAGTCTACCCCTATCGCTAAGGAGGTGCCACCGGTGAGGACTACGGAGGCCCAAGAGGACACCGGCGTGCCTATCCGCCGTCCCAGGATGGAGCCTGCTGAGGGATAGGCTCCGATCTCCTTCCGAAACCTGCCCTTCTTCTCTTCTTTTTTTTTTTATGTGATCACCCGGCCTATCGGGGGTTCTTTAATGATGTATCTTTTTCATGCAACATCAATGAAGCCCTTCTCACTTCAATGAGTTTTTATTTTCATGGTTACCTTGAACTTCTTCAGTTAAGCCAGGAACTGGCGAATGACTTGAGGGAGGGGGCCTGCGCGACCCTGAGAGACTGTCAAGTTGGGGAACTTGACATGAGGAGCCTTGAGATTGTCCTCATCGGCCTTGCATCCGACTGGCGGAGTGCGGCCTTCGAGAGTGCCCCACTTTGCAGTCTCCGAACTAGGATCCAGCGGGTTGAATGCGGAGCTTCCAGAGTTTCCCAGCTTAAGGTGTCGGGTTGTGAGTTAGGTGGTAGATGGCGGAACTTTTAGGGAGTCCTGCTGGCATCTCCGGATTTTGAGAACGGTGACAGGTGCAAGGCTTCAGTAGTTTCCCAGCTCGAGATGCCGGGTTATGAGTCAGGCAGTAGATGGCAGAACTTCTGAAGAGTCTTGTTGGCATCTCCGGACTGTGAGCATGGCGACAAGTGGGGGGCTTCAGGAGTTTCCCAGCTTTAGGTTCTGGGTTGTGAGTCAGGCGGTAGATGGCGGAACTTCTGGAGGGCCTTGCTGGCATCTCAGGACTATGAGCACGATGACAAGTGCGGGGCTTCAGGAGTTTTCTGACTTTAGATTCCGGGTTGTGAGTCAGACGATAAATAGCAAAACTTTAGAGGGTCCCATTGGTATCTCCAGACTGTGAGCATGGTGACAGGTACGGGGCTTCAAGAGTTTTCCGGCTTTAGGTTCCGGGTTGTGAGTTAGGTGATAGATGGCAAAACTTTTAGGGGGCCTTGCTGGCATCTCCGGACTGTGAGCACGACGAAAGGTGCGGGGTTTCAGAGTTTCCAGGCTTTAGGTGCCAGGCTTCGAGAGTTTTCGGGCTTTAGATGCCGGGCTTTGAGAGTTTCTGGGCTTCAGGTGCCATGCTTCGGGAGTTTCCAGGCTTTAGGTGCTGGGCTTCGAAAGTTTCCAGACTTTGGTACCAGGCTTTGAAAGTTTCCAGGCTTTAGGTGCCGGGCTTTGGAAGTTTCCAGGCTTTGGTGCCGGGCTTTAGGAGTTTTCGGGCTTTAAGTGTCGGGCTTCGAAAGTTTTCAGGCTTTAGTACCGGGCTTCAGGAGTTTCCGGGCTTTAGGTACCGGGCTTTGAAAGTTTTTGGGCTTTAGTTCTGAGCTTCGGGAGTTTCCGGGCTTTAGGTGCCAGGCTTCAGAAGTTTCCGGGCTTTAGTGCCAGGCTTCAGGAGTTTTCAGGCTTTAGTGTGGGGTGCTACTTCCCGACTTCAGTGCGGGGCGCTGTGGCTCTCGGCTTTGGTACGTAGTGCTACTTCCCGACTTTGGTGTGAGGTGCTATTTCCCAGCTTTGGTGCGGGGTGCTTTGGCTCCTGGCTTTGGTCGCCAGGCCTAGGGGACCGGCAATGGTTTTTCTGTAGGGCAAAGACAACGTTGCACTAAAAGAAAACTTTTATTGAAAAGGGAGGAGCCTTACACTTTTGGAGGTAAGCCCTTAGACTTTCGTCGCCGTCGATATCGGTGAGGTGGTAGGCTCTAGGTGAAAAGACCTCGACTACTCCGCAGGGGCCTTCCCAGTTTGGGGAGAGCTTGCCCCCCAACACATCATGCCCCCGAGCCTTTTGATGGGCCGGTTGTCGACTGTAGGGACAAGAGGAAGAGCCATAAGCGTCTGGGGCTTTGTAGTGGTCTTGCCCCCCACGAACTTTCCGAGGTAGCCCCTCCTTATCAGATCTTTGATTTCTCTTTTGATGTGGCGATAGTCCTCGGTGTCGTGGCCATGGTCACGGTCGCAGTGGAACCGATAGTATTTCATCTTGTCACGACCACTAGACGATCCCAGCGGGGGAGGGCGACGTAGGTAGTGCTCGCCCTCAATCTCCATGAGGGTCTTCGATCTCGGGGGGAGGAGAGAGGTGTATGCTTCTCTCGGAATGGAACTGCTTTTTGGCTTGGGCCCCGCTCAAAGATTAGGGTTTGGCCCGGGCTTGCATACCTCAGGAGCCTCCCTCGGAGCTCGTCTCTTCAGGGGCTTCCCATCTAGTTCTTTCCTAGTGCGATCTGCCTCCTCAGCGTGAACATACTTGTGAACGCGGAGGAGGAGGTCAGAGTATATTTTCGGCGGCTTCTTGTCCAGGAAATAAGTTAGGCGGGAAGTCCGAAACCCTCTCTTCAGCGCCATCATGGCGATGGACCCGTCCAAGTTGTAGATCTTTAGTGCGGCAACCTTGAAGCGGGCCACATAGTCCTGCAAGGGCTCGTGGTCCTGCTGCTTGATGGAGAAAAGGCTATCAGCTTTTCATGGCACCCTCCGACAAGCATCAAAGTCTGCCACGAACCTTCTTTCTAGCTTCGCGAAGAAATCGATACTTTCGGGCTCGAGGTGGGTAAACCAGACCCGAGCGGCCTTCCACAGGATAGCAGGGAAGGATATGCAGAGGAGGGCATCCGTTGCCCCCGGACTACCATGAGAGCTTTGTAGCTCCTCAGGTGGTCCAAAGGTCAGTGATCCCGTCGTAGGGATCCACCTGAGGCATGCAGAATCGACTCGAGATCGGCCCCTCTTGGATCTACCGGGAGAAAGGGAGAAAGGGGGACGGGCATCATAGCCCGCCGGCTCTTTGGAGGAGCTTTGCATATTAGCGAACTGGCGGGATAGCTCCGCCAGCCTACGCTTTTGTTCCTCCAGGTGCTTCTCTGGCACGTGCCTGATAGCCTCATCAGCGGAGTCTTTCGCTGAGGCTACTAGAGAGGATGGAGGCGAATGCTGAGGAGGGTTGCGATGGGGGGCCTTGCTCTGGCAGTGTCTATAGTGCCTGTGAGAGGCACGCTTCAAGCATGGGGACTGGCTCTCCCGGTCGGTCGACCCACTCGTCAATCGCTTCACCAGGGCCGGGAGGCTATCCCGAGGATCAGTTGTGGCCCGTGACTATGAAGGCCTTTCTTGGAAGGGACACAAACTGCAATATGGGGATGGTGGCTTGGGTCGTAGAGGTCCCTGGCTGCTGCTGGGGAGTTAGGGGCCATTGCTAGTGTTGTAACTACCGCACTACCATGGGCAGCACCTACATCTGCTGGGTGAGTGTGGTGGGTTGGACATCCCTCAGAGGTGGTTGTGGCGGAGCAGGGAGCTCCCCCTCCAGGCTACATGGGCCCCCGTGGGAAGGAGGGCCCTCCACGTGGCTAGTGGAGGCTTCCTGTGCGTGTGTCACCACCATGCCTCAAGTTGAGCTGCTTTCATGGTAGGGGGACTAGTTTGGCTGATGTTTCAGCGTCCTGTGTCTGTTGCCCCTTTCTGGCGAGCCAATCGGTTGCCGCTTGAACCGTCATCGCTTGTAGCTCCTGCGCGGCATTGGGTGTTGCTCCTCTCGCCTGGGATCCTACGCGCTTTCTTGAATCCCTGCAAAAGAAAAGAGACCCGAGCCAGGGATTTCGGTGGGGGCATTCTGACGATCAAGTCAGTGGGCGATCCAGGGAAACAGATCCCTCTCGATGGATCCCGGTGAGGGTTCCATATTCGGAGGTCGTGTATTTGAGAAAAGAAAGTGAGTGTAGGGAGTTAGCAGAGGAGGACTGGAGTAGGGTCGGCTGTGGCCGTGGAATTTTTTCGATGAATTTCTCAGTAGCCCCCAGAGCGCTGCGTTTGGTTTGCTCTCTCCTTCTGTGCGCCAACCTTTACCTCCCTTACCCTCTCGCTGGTTTTGCCTCTTGTCCTCTCCTTTCGTTCAGAGGTTCCCTTTTTTAGTTTTTGGCATCGAGAGGCCGTGTGCGACCTCTTGCTTGCTTTCCAGATGTTCTCCTTTTAGAAGAGTCCCAGGAGATGACATCTGGCAGCACGTGAGAACTGCGCGTGAGCTCCCGTTTTCTCCTTTGAGGTGGGGAGTTATGTTGCTGGCGCTGATGTTCTAGTTGGTCGCCATGTTTTGGAAAACCTGGCAGAGCATTGGTATGCGGGCGGCCGTCCCAGGGTTTGAATCCTCTGGCGTGGCCTTCTACTTGTGGGTAGTGCAGACGGTAGACTGGGAAACGCCGCACCTTGATGGGGACGTTCCTTTCTGATTGGTGAAAACTGGGACCTGAGGGGGCTTGGTGCTCCGGCGGGGTGCCCCTCTTCACAGGCCTCAGGCGGCAGGCTGCCGCCTGTCAGTTGTACTATCTCAACAGCTAGGTCTCGATGAGAGCAACCCTCTTCCGATCCCCACCATGATTCACCTTCCTTTCTTTGCTGGATGATAGCTTGACCTTGACCTCGGCCGGGAACTGACCTCGGCAGAGGACTCACTTCGGCTCCTTTCTTGGGCGCCAGGCTTAGATGGCACTTCTGTCTACTGGCTGACAACTGGCATCCAGATGGACTCCATGTCAGCGGATATGGCCGTATCACGCATCCAAATATAAATCCAAATATAAAATTCATTACAAGCAAATATAATATAATTTGTTACACATATGTCTGTTTAACAAAATTGAAAAATACATAAAAACACAAGATATAAAATAATAAAAAGTCGATGTCAATGATTTGCAGGAGGTAAGTCATCACCTTGTCCGTGAGGACCGATGCTCCAGAAGCCTATATAAAAAATATTTAAAATATTTAATTTATGAAACTATGAATAACAATATATTACATAAATTATTGATTTAATATAAAAATATATATTTAATATCATATATATGTACCTAACGTGGACCATACATCTGTATGACAGATGTAAGCCACTTTATGTGCTCTCTCATGCTTTCAATCACTACTTTATCGACGGCACGACTCTATTGTATATCTTCTATCTCCTTCTCGAGTTTGCGAACACGTGCATCCTGAGCAGTCTCTGCAGTTTCACATATATGTCTACTGACCTAGATAACTGAGTGGGGGCAACTTCAACTTTATAACCCCTTACTCGACCGTAGCCTCTGGGCCCATCAACTCTGTAAACACCTCGACCTCGATGCGACTATTCTACATAGATACTGTGAAATCATCAACATGCTCGGCAATAAGAGCTGTAGCTCTTTTCTGTATTAATTTAGAAAAATTAGTTAAATCTTAAAGACTAACAAAATCAAATTTAAATCATTGCATGAAATAAATTGTAACAAAAACTTACACATATATCCCTCGACTCATCTCTAACAAAAGTGCCGTCACAATGAGTATGAGTCATCCGGTAAAACTTTACCTGATCGAGTTCCCTCCCATGCTTATCTCCTACAAGAAAAATTATAATTTTAAACAAATAATTCAAACAAATTTAAAAATTATTTAAGTATCATGATATGTATATGTATCGTGATACATCATCCGTGATACGTATATATATCACGATACATATATATGTACCGCGATACATATATGTATCGCGATACATCATCCATGATACATATATGTATCATGATACATATATATGTACCGCGATACATATATGTACTGCGATACATCATCCACGATACATATATGTACCGTGATACAAATATGTACCGCGATATATCTCCACGATATATATATGTATCATAATATATTTTCCATGATATATAATATTAGTTTCATTAAAATGTATAAATACTTTAATATTGAAAACATAAACATATAGTTTAAGAAACTTACGAACTCCTGTCTGACTTGCGTGTAACTCTTGAATCCCTATGTATGGAAAATAGACAGAGCTGCTTGTGCAGCTCTACCAATATCAGAATGTCTGTAAAATCAAAAAGATAACTTCTTATATCTAGAAAGTAATGTATATACATATATATAATATACAATATAAACTAAATATTTTAATAAACTTGCTTCAAAGAAATTAGAAGATGCATGTCCTCTCTTAGAAAATCAATAATGAACCAACTCTACCCACGATGATAGGGTACACCAGGAGGACAAGTACCAACTACCTGCTTCTCTGTCATACTCGGTAATTTGTACTTCATCTTCAACTATGCTTTATATTCTTTCCATTTTCGGTTGAAAGATTTCAGTACAAAATCATGAGAGGATGGAGGGAGTACAAACTTGGACTACAAAAAAAAATAATTAATAAGAATATAAAATATAACATAATATTTTAACTATGCAAGATAACAAATAATTTAATATCAACTTTTTACCTGTACAACTCGTATAATCTCTACTTTATACATTAGAAGCATGTCATTCTACTTTGCATAACTCAGTGGACAAAGTTGATGCCTTCGAGCAACTGTTCCTAAAAAAGAATTCAATAAGCTGGTGGCTTTTTTAATTGGCTGTCCTTGCTCATTGCACTCAATCACTATCTTTTTATCCTCACGCATCTGCCACGCACCCCATACTACTGTGGGCCCATGCCTACGTATAACCCTCCCATATTCGTTTGCATAAAAATAGATAAAAGTAAGTTATAGTAAAAAGTGTAATAAAATTTTATCTAACCAAGGATATTGGAATAAATTATCTTGAATATGTAGCTCATTATCTGCTAGATCGGCGGGAGGATCATGATGCCCGGAGGATGATGGACCTGCAATAGACTGGTGTGCCAAAGGACTGGATGCAACATCTGGTATGGAGGAAGGATTGGCATGAATATCATGTGATGAAGTACTGGCCTTAGCCTACTATGCTGAAGCAGAAGTGCCGGCCTCTATCTGTAAGTGCTAAAACTATACACCAAGAAATCATCGCGAGCGCGACATAGTGTCACCTATATATATCATTTACATTAGGGTCAGAATTAGTAAAGATAAATATTAATTTAACAAAATAATTACTATAAATTGCATACATTATAAAATTTAATATCAATAAGAATCAAGTATTAGTATTTTTTTTCAAAATTCGTCCTAATCAAGGATACTATAGCATGTACATCTTCAACTGGTACAAAATTGAATGGCATGGAATGCATATAAGTATCATCATCTTCATCATCTTCCAATTATTTTTTCATATCATATAAGTCCCGAGATTTTGTTTTAATAACAGTAGCCCAATCTTTGTCTTTTGCATATTGTACAAAAAATACTTGACGAGCTTAAGAAGAAAAAATAAATTGATCATCCTTCAATAAGATATCAGTATGTATCAACCTTATAAAATTTACAAGTGTAAATCTATTTACATCTTTTTTTAAATCCCTTGATGAGTTTATATCTACCCAATCACATTTAAATAATATGACTTTAAAGATTCCGTAGTAATCTAACTTATATATATCTTTAAGTGCACCATAATAAGTCTTTCCATCAGCTTCCACCATAACACCACTATTCTGTATTTTTCTAAATTTCTTGCGATCTTTAGTATAAAATTTAAAATCATTGATTATGAACAATTATATCTGATGACAACTTTATTAGGTCCTCGAGCCAGGGCTATTAATTCATCTGAATAATTTCTCTCCATCAATGTTGATACATAAAAAGTAATAAAAAATGTTAACAAGTTTTTCGATAATAAATCTATCAATATATTATTTAAATATATGTCAAACCTGTTTTAAAAGTCATGTAGAAAATAACTTGACTAACCATCGCTGCTCAATCCTTGGATTAGGTTGAGTGTTATGATTAGCTTATCGCTGAGATATTAAAAATTTGTTGCATAAAATTTATATTTATTAATATAATTAAAAAAATAAGATATGATATTTAAATTTGAAATACATTAAATATGCCAACCTTCAATAGTCATATATGATTTTACTATGAAGTAACACATAATGATGTGCTTGTGTAATTGATTTTTGATCCAATATAATACTTTTACCTTTTTTCATTACTCTTCCAGCAGTAGAAAATTTATACAACTCTGAATTGTCTACGAAATCACTATACCGTTAAGGTCTGTTAAACACAGTATCTACACCTTGAAGATATCTTGAATAAAATGTCAAATACACTTTAGCAATATATCCTTCTGCAATTGAACCCTCTAGAAAGGCTCTATTTTGTACATAATCTTTCAATCATACAAGATATCTATAACATTTAAATAATTATTTATACACCATCACGAAGCTACTTTTATTAAAAATTATATATATATTAAAAATTTATAATAATACCTCTTAATAGGATACATCCATCTATAGTATACCAGTCCACCAAGCTTGACTTCCGAAGCTAAATGAATGAGTAGATGTACCTTAATAGTAAAAAATCCAGGTAAAAAAATCTTCTTCATCTGACAAAGTGTAACCGCAACATCTGACTTCAACTGATCAAGCTCTCCAGGATCAATAACCTTTGAACATAATGCTTTAAAGAACGATGATAACCAAATTATAACTGTAAGAACTTGTTTAGGCACTAGTGATCTTGAAGCTATTGGAAAGATATCTTGCATCAATATATGACCATTATGATTTTTGAGATTATAAATTTTTTGGTTTTTAAGATGCATGCACCTTGAAATTTTTTATGCATATCCATCAGGCACTTTAATATTTTTCAATACTGTCAAAAAATTATCTTTTTCTTAAGCAAACATGGTATAAGATGTAGGAAGCAAATAAATTTTATCATTAGCAAGTATTTTGGGATGAAGCTCATGTCGGATACCCAATTCTTGTAAATCTATTCGGGCCTTCATGTTATCTTTGGTCTTTATATCAAGATTCAACAATATTCCAAGCAGATTATCACATACGTTCTTCTCTATGTGCATGGCATCAAGATTATGCCGAATAAGATTATGTTCCCAATAAGGTAAGTCAAAGAAGATACTTCTTTTCTTTCATAAATATTTGCTGAGTTGATTTATAGATGCTATCTATGCATCTTCTTCATTTTCATTTTCAAAAAAATTGTTAGGATCTTCAAATACCTGTGCATCCATAGTACTAGTAGTCACTTCTTCTGCCAATCCTTCTTGATCATCCCTTCCTTTTTTTAGAAGACTTTAAAAATTTATCATATATGTAACTCATGGAATCCATTTATTTATGAACATTAGTTCCAGAAGGTGGAATATGTGCACATCCCATTTCTATGGTACCATCAAGTAAATCTTGCTGAAAACAAAACAGATGATTTGGTTTTAACCATCGATGATGTTCTATATAACAAAACTTTTCTTCATATTTTAATAAAATTGAATGTGTTGAATCTGCACAACAAGGGCATGCAACACATCCTTTTGTACTTCAGCCAGATAAATTGGCATTTGTTGAAAAATCATTAATAGTTCATAGCAAAGCTGCTCGTAGTTTAAATGTTTCACCATTGGAAGCATCAATTACATCGATACCTTTCCATAACTGTTTCAATTCCTCTATTAAAGGTTATAGAAAAATATCAATATCATTTCCTGGACCCTTATTACTTGGAATAACCATTGATAAGATAATGAGAAATGTTTCATGCACAATCATGGTGGTAAATTGTATGGTATTAGAATAACTGGCCAAGTGCTATATGTAGAATTTAAAGTTTGGAAATAATTGAAGCCATCTGAAGCTAAACCCAACCGAACATTATGAATATCAGAGGTAAAATTAGAATGCTTAGCATTAAATGCTCTCCATGCTAAACTATTTGCTGGATGTTTCAACATTCCATCCTTCGTACGCCCTTCATGATACCATTTAATCAATGAAGCTATTTTAGATGATGAATATAGCCTTCTCAATCGAGGAATAAGAGGAAAGTAACGTAATACCTTCGTCAATTTTTTTGTACACCGTAGTGTATCTGTTCCATTCACTACATTATCCTCATCTCCTTCATGAGTTGTCCATCGTAAAGATCCGCATACATTGCATGACTCTCGATCAGCATTTTCATCATGATATAACATACAGTCTTTCGGACAACTATGAATCTTTTGATATTCAAGATCCAGATTGTTGATAACTTTTTTTGCTTCATAAGAAGAGGATGGTAAACCATTGCCTTCTGGAAATGCATCCTTTAATAATCTCAGAAGCATGGTAAAACTCTTTCCCGACCATCCATTCATATATTTTATATAGAATAAATATAAAAAAAAAGAGATCTTAGAAAATTTTAAACAGTCCGGATATAATTGTTCATCTGCTTCTTTCATTAAATTATGATACCGAGCTAACTCAGAAGTTGATGGTTGCATCTACTCCTCGATATATGTTTGTTCAATGAATGTAGAACCTTCACATATTCTAGTTATTTTATGTGTATTAGTTGAACCTCCAAAATTTTGAATACCATGTCGAAATGCATATGTGATCAAATCCATTATAACATTATCTCCTGCAGGATTTTCTTGCATATTACTGGATCCAGGATCAGACGAGGGTTGATTACTTGATTTTGGCAACATAAGTTCTCCATGAAAAACCCATTCAGTATAACCTCTTACAAAACTATTCCATATCAAATATTCTTCAACTATTTATGGATCTAGACAAGAACTGTTAATACATCATTGGTATGGACATAAAATCTTTTCATTCAAACTACTTTTATCCATACCGAATTTAATGAAATCATGAACTTCATCTAAATATTCTTTGGTATTTCTCGGTTTGTTTATCTGGCTTTTATCCATTTTAGGATAAAATGATCCAACTTTCAAGTTTCTAAATACAATTTTTTTTCAGTCAATAACAATGCACCAAGTAATTTTTTTTAAAAAATATGTAAAAAATAATATAGGTTAACTAATAAATACATCATATCACCAACTAATAGGTAAAGATAGGTGCTATCCCATTCAAGAATTGCATTAATTATATAGATCATTTATAGTAATCAAATAATACGTAATAAGAGCTTCAGAAAAATTTTGACAGTATTTTCCTTTGGTTCTCCCCATACGACTAAAGAAGTATAAGGAGAACTAAAAGAAAATGCTATCCAAAATATATCTGAAACTCTATCCATATTGCTTGATTATTGTAAGTACCTATAAAATTATTTATAATTCTCAAACTATCTAAACTGGATAATCAATTAACCACTATACATAATTCTCTCATCCGTACAAAAATAAAACTAATGTATGGATGCTATAGAATATGTACATTAATCAATTGACGGATCTATGTTTTTATGCAATACAAGTTTTATAAAAAATATTTAAAAAGTCATTATTGATCATAGCAAAAATATACATGGTATTGAAATGAAGGATTTGCAATAATGAACAAATCTTAAAGCATAATATGTTGAGTAAGATATAGAAATAATCTACTAAGAAAAAGAACGAGGAGGCTCAGATCTATTATTTAATTTGCAACTAAATCAAAACGACAACAATCGGTTGCCTACAAAAGAAGGCAATCCAAGATTGCTGCCATTAGATATAGTTGAATCGGCAAAACATACATCCCAAAATCATCATCGCCTCCATATACAAACCTTAAACCAATTTCAAAATAGGCTAGAAAGCTTCTTTACCCTCCAAGCAGTTAAGCACCTGATAACAAAAAGACAATAAAATAGGTAGAGCATATTTTTCTTAGTGGCATGCAATTACCAAGTTATTTAAGCCTGAACCCTGGCTCCTGTACTTGGACTAATATAATATATGACTTTGCATAATTGACTGCTTGATCAGAATGGTAACAACAGGCATCCATAACTATCACAAAGCACATAGCTTCTCTAATTACTACACAAGAACTAAAATACAATCATTTGCATAAAATACATGTAACATATCCTGGCCTCCATGCAATTTATACATCCATGATAAATGCTTATGTATTGCACATTGTAGTAATTAAGAAAAAACCTTAGAATATATATAGTATAAAAAGGTATAGTGAAAGTGGGCAACTCTGTTGCAATCCTTGAATAGCAAAAAATCATGAGCTAGCAAAGCCATTAATCAACAAAATAAATTGAGGATGAAAAATATAAGCCTTGACCCAATTAATAAATGTTGACTGGAATCCAAACTGAGAGAGAACCTGAAGTAAAAATTGCCAATGCACCATGTCATAACACATAAAACCCATAGTACATATATATAAAAAACAGGAAACAATTACATTTATAGTCAACTATTTTAAGGCTCATATGCATAAAATGTCCATCTGAGATTTCACTCGCATTATTACATTACTTATTTAAGGTGTCTTGAATTTAACTATTATCATGAAATCATAAAAAAAGAATACTAAGATATTTTTCAAAAGGAAAAAGGGAAACAATTCGTTGCTAAGGCTCCTAAGGGATAACAAGAAGGTACACCTATTAATGCCACAAAACTCTTGAATAAAGCATAGATGTAGAATATTCAATAATATGTCTTTCTCCTCTTTTATTTTTGTTTGGCTTTCTCTGCCGTGGCTATTAATCAGCATATTCTATTTGACTCTACTATCAAGCAAAGTTCCTTCTCCTTTTATTTTACCTTATACCATAAACCCTTAACCTAAATAAACTCCGAACCCTAAACCCTAATCACAAAACCTAAAGCCTAATCTCCAAACCCTAAAACACTAAACTGTAAACCCTAAACCCTATATCTCAAACCTAAATCCCTAAACCATAAATCTTAAACCCGAAGCCCCTCAGTCCTAAATCGTCAACCCAAAACCCTAAAATCAAAACCACATACACTAAGCGCTAAACCCTAAACCCTAAACCCTAAATCCTAAAATCCTAAACCATGAACAATAAAACTCTAGATCCTAAAGCTTAAGCACTAAATTCTAAATCCTAAAATCCTAAACCCTAATCCCCAAAAACCTAAACCCTAAACCCTAAACCCCTAAACCATAAAGTGCTAAACCCTATACCCACAACTTAAATACTAAAACCCTAAATCCTAAAGTCTATACCCTAAAATTCTAAACCCTAAATCCTAAATACTAAAACCCTAAAACCTAAACCTTAAAGCCAAAACCCAAGATCCTAAAGACCAAACCATAATTCCTAAACCCAAAACCTTGAACATTAAACCCTAAACCCTAAACCCTTATCCCTAAATCCTAAACCTTAAAATCCTAAACCCTAAATCCCAAACCCTAAACCCTAAAATCCCAACCAAATACCCTAAGCCCAAAGTCCTAAACCAGAAGCCCCAAATACTAAACCCTACATCTCAAACCTTAAACCCTAAAACCTAAAAGCCTAAATTCTAAACTCCAAATCCTAAAACCCTAATCCCAAACCCCAAACTCTAATCTTCAAACCCTAAGCTCTATTCTCCAATCCCTAAAACCATAAATCCTAAATCCTAAATCCTAAATCCTAAAACCCAAATCCTAAACTATAAACCCTAAACCCCGAAATCCCAAACCCTCAACAATAAACCCAAAACCCAAAAATCCTAACCTCTAAACCCTAAACCCGAATCTCTAAAAACTAAACTTTAAACCGTAAAACCCTAAACACCAAATACTAAAACCCAAAGGGGTTAATACCGTAGCAGGGAGCAAGAGCATGGGGCTGGAGTTTCTTGATAACTTAAACTCCCCTCCCTTTTATATCATATTATAAAAAAAAACTCCCCCGTGAACAAATATTAAGCCAAAATCAAATAGAGGAGTTTTTTTTTTTTTGGTTATTTTGCCCTCCAAAAGAAGCCTTTAAAGCCCGGCTAGTAGCAGCTTCATGGGAACTGGAGACTGACCAAAATCCAAAAAGGAATTATGTAATGGACCTGCTTATTTTTTCTAAAATAAAACTTGATTATGAAAATTACTAATTTTAAAGTATATAGAAATCTGAAATAGGATAAAATGCTATACTAATACTGTGAGAGGAGAGGGATTGGATTCTAACCTTCAAACGATGCGTGGGATGGCGGCGACAGATGGCAACGACACGCGGAACGGCGACGACGTGACGATGAGGTACCGGAGGAGACAGATTAAGAGAGAGCTCGGAGGAAGCCGAAACGGAGGACCGACGGTGGAAAGAATGAGATTAAGAGGGAGCTTGGGAGGAGGCCGAAATGGAGATGAAGGAGGATGGAGCTCGGGATCGGAGGAGGCCCGAACGGAGGAGTGGTGGCGGAAAGAATGAGATTAGGGTTCTAGTTGGATGAGAAATGGGAGAAGCTGCCGACGCTTTAAAGCATCAATCTCTTTTTTTTTGCTAACATTTTTTAAAAGCATCGGCAGGTAGCATAGCTTCCCAACGCACCACCCTAGGGAAAAATGGATTGAGAGAACCTTGTTCCGCTGTAGTGAAAATTGTCCAACCAGAAGAAAGTGACAAAAGTTGCAGATTGAGATGCTTAAACTACTGTGCAAAATATAAAATAAATGAATCCTCTTTAGAAAGCAAGAAGAATTGGGTTAGCATATAGGAATAATGGTTGTTTACATTCAGGTAAAATTCATACCATGTCTCATACATAACTGCATATCATGAAACTTCAGCATAAGACTCCAAAATCCACCAAGAGGGAACATGACATGCCAGTACTCAAATACTTAGCTTCCATAGGTTACATGGCATATAGAGGACTACAAGAATTCTAACGGCAAGTCATAAATTTTGGCGACTTTTCAGGACCAACACCTCATACTCGCTTTCAGCTCATACATGCATAATAAAACCTATTCCATGATATAGATATCATATTGAAAACTAGAAAAAATTCTTCCTAACCTCCTGGCCTACTGAAACCTCCAAGCAGAGAGAAAAAGCAAAGGGTTTCCCTTCCGTCCCATGGTCAAGGCCTTCCCATTCTAGTCAAGAGTGCAGTAGTGGCCATTAGCAAACTGCTTAACTAGCAGGCTAGCTTGGTAAGGTGACCACTCATTCATCTCAGCCTCGACGAGGCCATAACGAGCAAAGAATGACCTCCACACGCTGATGCCTACATGCCTGGCCAGCCTCTCACGGTCCTCGGTCGCAATAATGTTTCGTAGTCCCCGTGAAGTGAAGGATCCCTCTGCAACCATTCTATTTTTGTCATCCCTATCCATAAAACTATCCAGGAAGTCAAATGAGGCACTATGGAAAAACAAGGCTTCAGTGAAGCGGTTGATGAAAGATGGGGAATTAAGTTCAGCTTCAACATCTATAACTATCATTATGCATGGCTTAATCTTACGCATTACTCTCATGACATTCTCAAGTCCGTCAGGGCTCACAATCATGCTGTTCATAAAAAATGAAGCGTGGACACCGATCACTTCGCCCTCCTCTAGTTCAAACATTTCTTCGTTGAGATCCTTAAAGTCTGAAACTATTACTGCTTTAAAACTTAAAGGCAGGCCTAAAGTTTCAGCAAAGCCTACCAGCCTGTTACCGGTTGCAGTGATTTCCTCTTCTGATGAAACTATTGCACTGATCTTCAGACAGTCGATTGGACATGTCGATCTTGTGACCAGTGCTTGCAAGAAAATAGCCCACTGGATCCCGTGCTTGATCGAGAGATCGATAAGATGGATTTTCCTTGCGGTGGCCACGTTGTCCAAAATGGTCTGCACCTAGGTGAATTGTTCGATTTGCGCGAATGGCATCTTTCTTTGGAATGCCACATGCAATGGGTGGCCGGATGACAATGCTTTGATGAGCTCTTCTGCTGTCATGCCCCCATCCTTTGGAACCTTCCATGAAAGCCCTCCAGTTTCTCTATCGATCCTTTCTTGTAATGCGTTTGTGTAATAGAAAATGTTGGAAATTGTAGTATTTCAACAATATAAAAGGTTTCCTTTTCCCTCCAAAACAAATTCCTTTTCCCTCCTCTTGAATTGGTACAAATGAAACATCTTTAGTCCCACATCGGATAATTTGTTTTCCATACTCCTCTTTATATAGAATGTCATTCCTTTGAGTTGTTAAGTGATTCTAAGAGACTCTCTCGCACGCGCGAGCCGAGTCAAAATCAGTGCAATCTGATTCAGCCCGATTTCGGAACCCTTTAACCGGGCGCGTCGCAACGCGATCATCGCGTATGCACGGAACGAGACGTACCCTCGCGTATGCACGGAACGATCGTTGTTTTTGGATGCCGTGATACGTCGTCTCTTTTTTTTTTTTTACCGTTGATCGATACGCCGTATCATTGTTTTGATACGTCTCTTTCTATCTTTTTGCACCGTTGATTGATACGGTGGCATTCGGTGGCATTGAGGCTGTATACGACGTTCCAATACGTCGCGTCCGCATCCCTTTATATTTTATAAAGACTTCCGAAGACGCGGTGGAAAAGATATACATTCCTCTTCCTTCTTCTCTCTCGCTACTCTCTCAGAAACGGACAGATCTCTCTCGGTTGTTCATCGGGCTTCTACATTGGTGTGTGCACATCGGATTGAAGCCTTCTTGCTGTTGAATCCTGGAGGGTAGCCGTGTTGGGATCTTCTGCACCGAGACATTGTCTCAGAGAGGCACGGATCTACTCTTAAGGACAGTGCTGCGATCGTCTGCACGCCTCAGCAACGTATCTGTCCAAGTTTCCCACATCAAATCCCTAAATCGGGTACCATCTAATCCAAACTTTTCCTACAATCTTAAGAGTAGATATGGATACCTTTATGGTTACTGCATCTAGAACTTTTCCTGATACCTCTAAAATTGAACAATTTAGTGGTTACCATTACAAACGATGGCATGAAAAAATTCTTTCAGCCCTCGATCTTCACAACATTACATTTGTTCTGACAGATCCTAAACCTACTAATGATGATGACCTTCTTAAATGGGAAAAGGCCAATAGGATTTGTAGACATACTATTCTAAGTACCCTATCAAATGAATTATTTGATGTTTATTATCCAATCCAATCAGCATCTGAGATTTGGGAAAGCTTGAACAAGAAATATATTCTTGCAGATGCAGGTACCCAAAAATTTGCTATAGGAAATTTTCTAGATTTTACTATGGTAGAAGATAAAGATGTGTCTTCACAAATTCATATTTTTCATGTCCTTATAGATGATCTTAAAAATGAAAATATAATTCTTCCTGACGCATTTATTGCTGGATCTTTGATAGAAAAGTTACCTGAGTCATGGAAAGATTATAAATATAGCCTAAAACATAAAAAGAAGTCTTTATCCCTTGAAGAAGTGATTGTGCATATTAGAATAGAAGAACAAAATAGAGCCCGACGAAAAATAGAAAAGCATAAGGAAATGACTGCTAAAGCTATTCTAATAGAAAATCAAACTAGCATAGATAGATCTAAGGCATACAAGCCTAAATTCAAAAAACAGTCCAAGAAATTTAGTAAGAAGCCTGTTGGACCATAGAACAATCCTAATTTCAAGAAGGGAAAAGGGTCTTGTTATGTTTGTGGGAAGCCAGGACATTACGCAGCCCAATGCAGATTCAGGAAAAATACTTCAACCAAATCACAGGCACATTTGACGGTTGAAGAAGTGATTGCTGCGGTTGTTAGCGAGGCTTATATTGTAGCACATGCAAAGGACTGGGTCATAGATTCTGGAGCTACTCGTCACATATGCGGCGATAGAAGTCTATTCGCAAGTTATACCCCACTACCAGAAGGAGAAGAGCAAGTATTTATGGGAAATTCAATGCCATGTACTGTGCTCGGCAAAGGGAAAGTAAATTTGAAAATGACTTCTGGAAAAGTCCTTTCTCTTGGAGATGTGCTACATGTGCCGGACATCCGTGTGAACTTGGTTTCTGTAGCCCTACTTGGTAAAAATGGTATCAAAATATCCTTTGAGTCTGATAAAGTTGTCATAACTAAATCTGGAAACTTTATTGGAAAAGGATATTGTAACCAAGGATTATTTATCCTAAATGTACTTGAAGTTATAAATGGAAATACATCTTCTTCTGTGTATATGCTTGATTCTCTTGATCTTTGGCATGGTCGATTAGGACATGTTAATTATTCTTATCTTAAAAGAATGAAACAATTAGGATTGTTAAATATCATGTCAGTTCCTTATGATCAAGAAAAATGCCAAGTTTGTGTAGAATCTAAATCAACTAAAAAGACTTGTAAATCTATTCAGAAAAGAGAAACTGAATTACTAGAATTAATTCATTCTGATTTAGGAGATTTTAAAAATCATATGACTAGAAGTGGAAAGAAATTCTATGTTACATTTATCGATGATTGTTCTCGTTATACTATGGTTTATTTACTAAGATCAAAAGATGAAACTTTTGAAATGTTTTTAAAATATAAGGCTGAAGTTGAAAATCAATTAAATAGAAAAATTAAAAGGCTTAGATCTGATAGAGGAGGAGAGTATGATTTTGCACATTTTAATGATTATTGTGCACAAAATGGAATAGTACATGAATATACTCCTCCTTATTCACCAGAATCTAATGGAGTAGCAGAGAGGAAAAATAGAACACTTAAAGAAATGATGAATGCTTTACTTATTAGTTCTGGTGCACCCATGAACTTGTGGGGGGAAGCTCTTCTTTCTGCCTGTGTTATTCAAAATAGGATTGTTTATAAGAAAAACAATAAAACACCTTATGAACTATGGAAATGTCATTTACCAAATTTGAAATATTTAAAAGTATGGGGTTGTTTAGCGAAAGTTTTACTTCCTGAAAATAAAAAGAGAAAATTAGGATCTAAAACTTTTGATTGTATATTTATAGGGTATGTTCAAAATAGTCCTGCAAGTAAATATAGTGCAGCTTATAGATTTCTAGTAATCAGAAGTGAGAATAATGTTATGGAACCTAACACTATAGTAGAAACTAAGAATGCAGAATTCTTTGAACATATTTTCCCTATGAAGATCTCTTTGGCAAGATCTTCACAACCACTTACAGTTAGACCTAATTCAGAACCTAGTGAAATTCAAGAAGAACCTAGTGAAATTCAAGAATTGAGAAGATCTAAACGAGTTAAAAGGAATACCAATCTAGGAGATGACTTTTATACCTTTCTTATTGATGATGATCCTCAAACATACCATGAAGCTATTTCATCTCCAGATGCTATCTTTTGGAAAGAAGCGATAAAAACGGAGTTAGAGTCTATCAAGAATAATCATACATGGAAATTAGTAAGTTTACCTCCTGGAGCCAAACCGATTGGATGTAAGTGGATTTTTAAGAAGAAACTGAAACCTGATGGATCTATCGAGAAATTTAAAGCCAGGCTTATTGCAAAAGGTTACTCACAAAAGAAAGATATAGATTATTTTGATACCTTTTCACCTGTAACAAGGATAGCCTCCATTAGAATCTTAATTGCTATTGCATCCATTCATAAGTTAATAATCCATCAAATGGATGTTAAAACAGCATTCCTTAATGGAGACTTAGAAGAAGAAATTTACATGGATCAACCAGAGGGTTGTATTCAGCCTGGTACTGAACACAAAGTTTGTAAATTAGTTAAATCCTTGTATGGTTTAAAACAAGCACCAAAACAGTGGCATGATAAATTTGATCAAGTCCTAGTTTCAAATGGATATCAAATTAATAATGCTGACAAGTGCATTTATTCTAAAGTTGTGAATTCTGATTGTGTTATAATTTGTTTATATGTAGATGATATGCTCATTTTTGGTACTAACCTTGATATTGTAATTAGTACCAAAATGTTCTTATCCTCTAATTTTGATATGAAAGATATGGGAGAAGCAGATGTAATTTTAGGAATTAAACTCATAAATAAGTTTAATTACATCATGCTTTCACAAGAACATTATGTTGAGAAAATTTTAAGAAAATTTTCTTATTTGGAGTGTAAGCCTGTGAGCACTCCTTTCAATGCTAACTCACAACTTAAGAAAAATAAGGATCAAAGTATTTGTCAAGATAAGTATGCTCAAATTATAGGTAGTCTTATATATTTAATGAATTGTACACGTCCAGACATTGCTTATGCTGTTGGTAGACTAAGTAGATATACCCAGTGTCCTAACAAGGATCATTGGATTGCTTTACAGAGAGTACTTAGATATTTAAAAGGAACCATAAACTATGGTTTAGTATTTTGTGGAACTCCTACAGTATTAGAAGGGTATTGTGATGCTAATTGGATTTCAGACTCTGATGAAATGAAATCCACTAGTGGTTATATATTTACTCTTGGAGGAGGAGCAGTGTCTTGGAAATCATCCAAGCAGACTTGTATAGCTCGGTCTACAATGGAATCCGAATTTATTGCTTTAGAAAAGGCTGGGTCTGAAGCCGAATGGCTCAAATCTTGTGATGGATCTTCCCATTTGGACAAGACCAGCTCCATCCGTGTCTATCCATTGTGATTGTCAAGCTGCTATAGCTAGAGCAAAAAATAAAATTTATAATGGAAAGAGTATGCATATACGCCTAAGACATAATATAGTCAGGCAGCTTATTAATAATGGAGTCATATCCTTGGATTATGTAAAGTCAGAGTTAAATTTGGCCGATCCTCTGACTAAACCTTTAAGCAAAAAGCTTGTGAGTAGTACATCGAGGGGAATGGGACTTTACCCTGATCAAAAGTTGAAGTGATAGTAACCCAACTTTCATGAACGGAGATCCCGGGAAGAAGGTTCATATGGGAAAACTATTCATTAGACAACTTGGAGTATACTATCATGTATATATATTCATAATCCCTTCCTATGGTGTGAGATAGTATTTTGCAGTGAGTAGGATGAACTGATATATGAAGTTCTTAATGGATATCATAGCCTAAAATTTGGGTGGTATACAAAACTGCAATGTATACTTGATGATAATCCACCTATATGAGAGTGGAAGTTATGGCCGCTTTCTATGAGATTTGGGTAAAATCTCTAGAGCTCTCATGAATATCCAGGTAGACACATGGCCGAAACGTGTCAATCCGCAAGAACAACCGAGATCTGAATAATGTAATGTGAGTAATAAGTCAATAGTCTAATAAAAGAAGGATTGGTTCATAGAAACTTAGTTTCACCAACTTTTCATAGATTATACTTATTACTCTATGCCTGGTTCATAGTCTATAAGACACCATGGCTTATGCATTACATTTATAAACTTCTTTCACTACTGTCCTAAACTCTTTTGTTTGTTGAAATAGTGGGGGATTGTTGGAAATTGTAGTATTTCAACAATATAAAAGGTTTCCTTTTCCCTCCAAAACAAATTCCTTTTCCCTCCTCTTGAATTGGTACAAATGAAACATCTTTAGTCCCACATCGGATAATTTGTTTTCCATACTCCTCTTTATATAGAATGTCATTCCTTTGAGTTGTTGAGTGATTCTAAGAGACTCTCTCGCACGCGCGAGCCGAGTCAAAATCAGTGCAATCTGATTCAGCCCGATTTCGGAACCCTTTAATCGGGCGCGTCGCAACGCGATCATCGCGTATGCACGGAACGAGACGTACCCTCGCGTATGCACGGAACGATCGTTGTTTTTGGATGCCGTGATACGTCGTCTCTTTTTTTTTTTTTTTTTTACCGTTGATCGATACGCCGTATCATTGTTTTGATACGTCTCTTTCTATCTTTTTGCACCGTTGATTGATACGGTGGCATTCGGTGGCATTGGGGCTGTATACGACGTTCCAATACGTCGCGTCCGCATCCCTTTATATTTTATAAAGACTTCCGAAGACGCGGTGGAAAAGATATACATTCCTCTTCCTTCTTCTCTCTCGCTACTCTCTCAGAAACGGACAGATCTCTCTCGGTTGTTCATCGGGCTTCTACATTGGTGTGTGCACATCGGATTGAAGCCTTCTTGCTGTTGAATCCTGGAGGGTAGCCGTGTTGGGATCTTCTGCACCGAGACATTGTCTCAGAGAGGCACGGATCTACTCTTAAGGACAGTGCTGCGATCGTCTGCACGCCTCAGCAACGTATCTGTCCAAGTTTCCCACATCAAATCCCTAAATCGGGTACCATCTAATCCAAACTTTTCCTACAGAAAACAACTCTCTGAACTGGATTTCCGGTGTCGGATGACAGCTTGTAACACTCCTGAAGTAAAGTTCTAGCTCGATCATATTGCTGGTTGCTTACCGTCTCCGCAACAGCCAGAAGAGTGTTTGCAAGGCAGATGTTCTCTTTTTCCTCGTTTGTGAGGCCTAAAAGTGAGAAGCCAACATGATGCCAAGGCATGGAAGGATGGCTTTCTTTATGGGTTGACATCTGAACAAAATGGACAGCAGTAATTCTCATGACTTCCTCCGTCGATATCTTATCTTCTCCTTCCATCGGGTGCGTGACCCTGTCAATTGGTTCATTCAGCTTTTCTCCATTCAGGCGACTGTGTCTACGTCTGTAGTTGTTCAGAAGCTCTAATGATGAAGAGGTAACCGAGGTTGCCTCCTCCTTTGATCCAAGAAGCTCAGGGATGTCGGGCACCACTGGCTGCTGTATCTGTGCCTCAAGGGCCAAAGGTTTGTCCAAGGACTGGATTGCTGCAGATATTGTATCAAGCCGCATGTCATCCATGACTGCAAGATCTTGGAAGCATTGCTCTTCGCTGGATGGCAAGGGAGTTCCATTCTCAATGGGGCCATCATGGTAGTAATTGTAACCAGACCATAGGTCATCAATGCGGCATTCTTTTTCAAATCCCTGACGAGTGGTGTAGCCTTGCTGTGCACCATCAGAATCCAAACATTGAACGTAGAATGGAGAGCCCGACATCTTGGAAGCAAAGCTCTATTTAGTGCCAAGCTTCTTCCCAAGATTTAGGAATTCCAGATTTTGATGGGGTATGATAAAACTATATGTGCTGAAGAGTTCTGAGTGATCCAAAATGTTGGGAGTTTTGGTGCTAGAAATCCACGACTGAAGGGAATCCAACAAGGGGAAATGACAGGAAAGCTGAAATAATCCATGACAGCATTGTTAATTAATTAGTATAAGACGGTCCTACCAATAAATTGCATATGATTGAAAATATCATTCAAGCCGTGGTATAAGCTAATTGTTTGATTGTTTTCCAATGGCTTTCGCTAGCTAAGAACAAGTCACATAGTACGCATCATTGATCAAATTTTATATTTTATGATTATTTCATTTATTTGGCTCTAGATGCAAACAGTTGGTGAATAGCTGGCTATATGGCAACTAATCATAGGATGGATCGGAGGACCAAAATGTATTAAACCAAACAAAATGGAAGTGCGAATAGATTGGACGGTGTAACTAATCACCGCCAGCACGATGACCTAAAAAGGAGTTAGCCGCAGAGGACCACGTATCAAGAAACCTCAACACTAAAAGATCTAAGATTAGAAATTCATTATATTTAATTAAGAATGTTTTTTTTTATAGTTTTTTATTTTTTTATTTTGATAAAACAAAAAGGGATAGGGGGGATAAATCCAGATGTAGCTATCCCGTAGACCCCACCCCGTCAGGTAATGTTCGATATGAAATACTCAGATTTGCGTAGTCTCTCCTCACCTAATGATAAGTACGTCAACTTGACACCACTAAGATGCTGATTGATAAAACGGAAACAAATGGGGAGACCCTGACCTCTCACTCACGCCAACTATCGTGGGTCCCTTGAAAATTCTGGATTTAATCGAGTCACCGTAGAGATTATGACTCGAACTCGGGACCGGTTGAAAAATTCATTACAACAAGGTATCCAATGGCACCATCTAGTTCAAAAATTCTTTCAAGATACATAGTAGGAGAGAGAATCAAAGAGCTTGTACCCACAAAGTCCAAATGCCGAACCAGTTTGTCTCTAATTAAAGGCCTCTATGCACCCATTGTTATGGACGGTAGCAACACTACAAAAAATAGGAAAAAATGCAATACTAATTACGTCTTTTCTCGACGCTTTAAAGCATCGCTAAAAATTCTTCCAACACTTTAAAAAGCATCGTAAAAGCATCAAGAATGCGGGGCCGGAGTCAATTTTTTCCGACACTTTTTAAAAACATCAGAGTTTTTCCCGATGTTTTAAAATATCGAGAATAAAGTTATTCCCGATATTTTTAAAAAGCATTAAGAATAGAGTTATTCCCGATGCTTTAAAGCATTAGGAATAACTCTAGGATAAGGTTATTCCCGATGCTTTGAAGCATCAGGAATAGAATTATTCCCGATGCTTTGAAGCATCAGGAATAGAATTATTCCCGATGCTTTTAAAAAGCATCAGGAATAGAATTATTCCCGATGCTTTAATAACTCATAATAAGGTTGGCCAATTGTTCTAATACCATACTATTTATCACCATGGTTGTGCATAAAATAATCATCACTTATCTTGTTAATGGTTATTCCAGGTGATAAGGGTCCAGAAAATGATATTGATATTTTTCTACAATCTTTAATAGAGGAATTGAAATAGTTGTGAAAAGGTATCGATGTAATTGATGCTTCCAATGGTGAAATATTTAAACTACATGCAGCTTTATTATAGACTATTAATGATTTTCCAGCATATGCCAATTTATTTGGCTGGAGCACAAAGGAACGAGTTGCATGCCCTTGTTGTACAGATTCGACACATTCAATTTGGTTAAAACATTGAAAAAAAATTTGTTATATGGGACATCGTCGATGGTTAGAACCAAATTATCCGTTTCATTTTCAGAAAGATTTATTTGATGGTACCATAGAAATGGGATGTGCACCTCTTCCACCTTCTGGAACTAATGTTCGTAGACAAATGGATTCCATCAATTACATATATGGTAAATTCTCAAAGTCTTCTAAAAAAAGAGGAAGGGATGATCAAGAATGATTAGCAGAAGAAGTGACTACTGGTACTATGGATGTACAGGTATTTGAAAATCAAGATAATTTTTTTGAAAATGAAAATGAGAAAAATATACAAGTAACATCTACAAATCATTCCAGCAAATATTTATGGAAGAAAAGAAGTATCTTTTTTGACTTATCTTATTGGGAACATAATCTTATTCGGCATAATCTTGATATCATGCATATAGAGAAGAATGTTTGTGACAATCTGCTTGGAACAATATTGAATCTTGATGGAAAGATCAAAGATAACATGAAGGCATGACTGGATTTACAAGAATTGGGTATCCGATAGGAGCTTCATCCGAAAATGCTTGCTAATGAAAGAATTTATTTTCTTCCTGCATCTTATACAATGTCTGCTCAAGAAAAAGATAATTTTTTGACAGTATTGAAAAATATTGAAGTACCTGATGGATATGCATCAAACATTTCAAGGTCCGTGCATCTTAAAGATCGAAAAATTTTTAATATCAAAAGTCATAATGGTTATATATTAATACAATATATCTTTCCAATAGCTTCAAGATCATCGGTGCCTAAACAAGTTCTTGCAGTTATAATTCGATTATTATCATTTTTTAAGGTATTATGTTCAAATGTTATTGATCCTGGAGAGCTTGATCAGTTAGAATTTGATATTACAATTATACTTTATCAGATGGAGAAATTTTTTCACCTAGATTTTTTACTATTATGGTACATCTACTCATTCACCTAGCTTCGGAGGTCAAGCTTGGTGGACCAGTATACTATAGATAGATGTATCCTATTGAGAGGTATTATTGTCAATTTTTAATCTTTATATAATTTTTAATAAAAGTAGCACCATAATAATGTGTAAATAAATTTTTAAATGTTATAGGTATGTTGTGCAATTAAAAGATTATGTACAAAACAGAGCTTATTCAGAGGGTTCGATTGCAGAAGGATATATTGTTGAAGAGTGTTTGACATATTGTTCAAGATATCTTCAAGGTATAGAGACTATATTTAATAGACCTCAATGGTATGGTGATTTCGTAGATAATACAGAATTGTATAAGTTTTCTACTACTGGTAGAGTAATGAAAAGAAGTGAAAGTATTGTATTGGATCAGAAATCAATTGCACAAGCATATCATTATGTGTTACTTCATAGTGAAATAATATCTAATTATCAAAGGTTAGTATATTTAATGCATTTCAAGTTTAAATATCATATCTTATTTTTTATTCTATATTAATAAATGTAAATTTTATACAGTGAATTTTTAATATCTCAGCGACAAGCTAATTATAGCACTTGACCTAATCCAAGGATTGAGCAGCGATGGTTAGTCGACTTATTTCCTACATGGCTTTCAAAACAGGTTTGAAATATATTTAAAGAATATATAGATAGAGTTATCATCGAATAACTTGTTAACATTTCTTATTATTTCTTAGGTATCAATAATGATGAAGAAAAATATTCAAATGAATTAATAGCCTTAGCTCGAGGACCTAACAAAATTGTCATCAGATATAATGGTTTAATAATCAAAGATTTTAAATTTCATACTAAAGATCATGAGAAATTTAGGAAAACATAGAATAATAGTATTATGATAGAAGTTGATAGAAAAACTTATTATGGTGCACTTAAAGATATATATGAGTTAGAATACTATGGAATCTTTAAAGTCATATTATTTAGATATGATTGGGTAGATATAAACTCATCAAAGGATTTGAAAAAAGATGCAAATGGAATTTACACTTATAATTTTTACAAGGTTGATACATACTGGTATTTTATTGAAGGATGATCCATTTATTTTTTCTTCTTAAGCTCGTCAAGTATTTTTTGTACAAGATGCAAAAGACAAAGATTGGGCTATTGTTATTAAAATAAAATCTAAGAATTTATATGATATGAAAAACTAGCTGGAAGATGATGAAGATGATGATACTTATACACATTTCATGCCATTCAATTTTGTACCTGTTACAGTAGTAACCGACCCATTCAAGCCCTGACATAATGATGGGTCCACTTGAAGAAATCAGTCCACTTCAGACATATATGGGCCCAGCACACGATGTGGCCCACTTCAGCCCACGAGGCTCTCCAGCCCAGCTCGGCGGGACGCGTTCTCCAGTTCGGCACTCCTGCGTCCCGAGATGGCTCCAAGCCGTGCCTAGCTCAGTGCAACGTCCGCACCTCGGTCCATGCATGGGAACTACGCGCACCCACCCTAAGGTCCGCGTGATCCAGCCCAGCTCGGCATGTCGGTGCCCAGGACTGCCCATGCCAAGGTCGCACCTGTAGCATGCCTGCACCAGGGCATGCCCCCGTGCTCTTCTTCGACTCTGCCCGCCTCGGCACGACGGCTCCGTGAGCCCCGGCCCAGCTCCGGCTCCGCCCAGTCCAACGACGCCCGGTGCGGCTCCTGAAGTCCGACGTGGCATGAGGCGTGCCGCACCCCAGGTCTGCTCGATTCGGCAAACCCGTGCCCCAGGTTCCCTTGGTCCAGCGCTCCCGCACCCCGGGCACGGTTCCAGATTCGCCAGCCATATAGCTTCATGGCGCGCCTCCTCCTTCCTCCGGCTCCACCCGATCCGGTGCCCCGCATGCCCACTCGCTCCGGTCCGGCACCTAGAGCCATTTCGGTGCCCAGTTCGCCTACGGGAGGTCGGGACCTAGGCTACGCCGGCTCCGGCATCCAGGCCGGCCCTATTCTGTGCACCTCCTCCCGTCCCGCTCCGGCGTCCAGCCGACCCCGGCTCGGCGACGTTGTGCCCAGGACCGACTCCGCCCCGCGAGGCTTCGCCTGCTCGACGGCTCTGGCTCTGGCTCGCCTGGCATGCCCGGCTCCACTCGGCTCCGCCCTTGCTGGGCAATCGCCTGCTCCCGATCCGCCCGGTCCGACGAGACGCTGCCCCGGCTGGGCCTTCCCGTGCCCATATCTGCCTGGTCCGGCGAGACGTCTGCCATGGCCCGGCGCGATCCCAGCTCCGCACCGTGGCACGCCCGCGGTGGCCCCATACTTCTTCCACGCCCGCTCCAACGTCAGGCCCAGCTCATCATGCCGGCTCCTGGCTCAGCACGCCCGTGTTTACCCGGTTCGGCTCTGCCCGAAGTTCCCCCGGCGTGCCCGCCTCGGTCCGGTGGCTGGGGAGCTCCGCTGTCCAGCTCCGGCTCCGGTGCACCCGCATCGGTCTGTTTACTGGGAGCAACGCGCCTCTGCGGACCAGCGCGCCCCTGCGTGGCCCAGCACTTTGGCGATGGCTGGGAGCCATGCGTGGGTCTGCACCGTGCACCACGTGGAGCCTCTGCAGGCTCTGCCTCGACCAGCATCGTGAGAAACCTTTGCGGGCCCTCCCTCGGTCCGCGGGCCTGCATGGCAACCTGAAGTAGCGCCCCAGCTAGCTCGGCACTTCGGTGTCTCAGCCCAGCTCAACCACTAAGAGCATCGCATGGTTCTGTCTCATCCACTGGGCCCGGCACTCTTTCCAAGGATCCCCACCCACGTGGGTCCTATGGCACATCGCCTAACACGCCGCCTGCAAAGAAGGTTTGCATTTAAGTTTCTCAAGCCACTCTTTACACTAACTAGTGAATAGTGCCTTGCCCAAGGTACTGTTCCCCTACACCAACTTCCTGAACCATCCAAAAGAAGAAGGTTCACCAGTCCATCATGGGCTCACAGGCTATCCTAGCCTGACAAGTCTATATCAAGACCAGCACGCCTCCCCCGAACGACGGGAGCCATTCGTCTACATAACGACTGGCATGGAGAGGTAAGGAGAGGTAAGTAAGAAAAAATAGCACACTCTCTTCATTATCACCCTCTGGCAGTAGAGAGTCCCCCAAGCTCTCCGCCTCAGAGGTCTCTTATTTTTCTTCGATTATCCCACTGACTTGATCATCGGAGTGCCTCTACCAGAATCCCCGGTGCATGTCTTCCCTGTTTTGCAGGTCCACCCGATAGAGGAACGATACGGAGAAGATTTCTCCCACCGGATAGGCCCACAGGAAGATCGCAACACAGTATCAAGCCTCTTCATCCCTACGACTATGACTATGTTCCCCTTGATCGTCTCCGACCAACAGGCCCGGTGAAGCTGGCAGGGAGTCCACTCACCCGGGCCACGTAAGAAGCTGCATGCCACGGCGATCTAGGCGGCAACAGTTTGGCGCACCAGGTAGGGGGCAGATCCATGCTCCTCAATAAGGTGGGACAACGGTTTCCACCTTTATCCTTAGTCCCCGGGGGGCAGACCGGGGTCATGGGGATGGGGGCACGAGAACTTCTCCCTCTCTCTCGAGGCCCCAAGGAGTGGCCTCGATCAAAAAGCCTTAAGCTGTGAAGGTGCATCGCCACCCTTGACGAGGCAACAGGCAGCAAGCCAAGGATGGAGCCACCTCCCGGCGTTGCCACCATCCAGGAGCCCCACTAAAAAAAAAAAAAAAAAAAAGAGAGAAAAGAAAAGAGAGAAGAAGGGAAAAAGAAGAGAGAGAGGAAGGGTTTGGCCATCGTAAAGAAGAAAGAAATCCAGGTAACGGAGCTCCAACTCTCTGATGCAACGGAGCTCCGACTCTTCCATGCTACAGGGAGTCTCTTCCTCTCCCATGTGACATGCAACGGAGCTCCAACTCTCCCATGCAACGGAGCTCCGACTCTTCCATGCTACAGGAGTCTCTTCCTCTCCCATGCGACATGCAACAGAGCTTACTCCCATGCAACGGAGCTCCGACTCTTCCATGCTACAGGAATCTCTTCCTCTCCATGCAGCATGTAACGAAGTATGCTCCCATGCAACGGAGTTCCCTTTCATGCAACGGAGTCATCTCCCCTCATGCAGCACGGAGTTCCAACACTCCCATGCAACAGGGTTCCACCTTTCCATGTACCATGAGCCTTTTGCTCCCATCCAACGGAGCTCCAACTCTCCTTCATACAATAGGAGCTTCTTTCCTTCCATACAACGGAGTATGCTCCCATGCACCGGAGCTTACTCCCTCATGCTACAGGAATCTCTTTTCCTCCCATGCAACGTAGCTACTTCCTCATGCTACAGGAGTCTCTTTTTCTCCCACGCAGCAAGATCTCATCTCTCCCGAGCGACGGAGTTCCATCTCCTCCATGCAACGGAGCTTCCTCCCATGCAATGGAGTCATCCCCCTCATGCAGCAGGAGTCTCCACTCCTCCCATACAACATGCAACAAGAGCCTTATGCTTCCATGCAACGAAGCTCTCCCTCCATGCAACGGAGTCTCATGCTCCCATGCAACGGAGGTCCGTCTTTCCATGCGACGAAGCCTTGCTCCCCCATACAACCGGGTTCTATGCTTCCGTGCAACGAGCAGAATCTCATTCTCTCCCAAAATGGCGGTCAGCGAATCTAATTCCGGCCTGCACAAGGAAGAAATATATCTTTGTTTATTCATATAACCGGAGTTCAACAGGTAACTCCTTCTCCGCTACATTTACAAAATAAAAAACTGTTTCAGTTTTACAGGAAAAGCTCCCGCAAGCTCAGAATGTCTAGGCCAGAGCCTTGTCCTCCTCCTCTAGGGCGCGCCCTTCGAAGGCTAGAGCCACCTGAGCTAGAGCCACCTGAGCTGGAGCAGGGCCACCGATGCCCTCCACCAAGCTGAGCCTTTTCAAGGACGAGCCCCCTAGACTGGAGTCGAGCCCTCCTGGAGATGAAGCCCGGATCCCACGTCTCTCCAGCACCAAAGACCGGACCATGCTCTGGCACCAGCAAGCCTAGCTCCCTGGCATCAAAGCCTGGAAAAACATCTTCTGGCACTAGGTCTTAGAGCCCGGAGCCAAGACCTCAGCCTCGAGCCTAGCTCCAAGACACCAGGGTCCGAAGCTCAGACTTCCGGCACCAACTCTTCGAGCCCAGCTCCAAGACACCAAGGTCTGGAACTCAGATTTCCAGCACCAGATCTCTGAGTCCAACTCCAAAATAGCGAGGTCTGGAGATCAGACATCCGGCACCAGATCTTCGAGCCCAGCTCCAAGACACCTAGGCCAAGAAGCTTCCGAAGCTCTGTGTTCAAGCCAGAAGTCAATCAAGCTTCTCAATAAAACAAAGCTAAGGCCAAACTCCCTAATGAAGCCATTCACGCACACCATGCAAAATTGTGGGGTGGGGTTTTGTCCTCCACTCCATGCAAATGTGATGAAAAGGGTGATCCTGTCCCTCCACATAATGTGGGCATAGGATAGTACGAAACTAATGAGTGCATACACTGTACTGCTCCCCTCCTGAGGGCTTCCGCAACACCATCGACACCAACATTATTAAATATTCTCGGCCACTGGGATGCATGAGGCCAACCACCGTGGAAGCTTGTGATGGCTGCACCTCCACCGGCTAGAGTATGCGATGGCCGTGCATGCGCCAGTAGCTCTACCATCCCATGAAGGAGGTAAGAATCCCTCCTCAATCATAAAAGTTCCTCTCTGGTGCAACTTTGTCCTTCACCAATACAGGAACTCATCCATCTGACTCCAAGTCCGGTGAGGTTAAGAGCTGAAGTCAAGCTCCTCAGTTCAGCCGAGCTGAACTCAATAAAGCCGAGCTGCAGCTCCCCACTGAGCCTCGCATTTACCCATGACTCTTAGTTCAGCTCTTGCCTTACTCACAGTCCATAGATGTCCGCAGAGACTCCAAGAAGTCCCGCCATCTACTGAGAAAACTCACAATTTGGCATTTGCTGTACTTAAAGTCCGAAGATGTCCATGGGAAGCTCTGGAGCTCCAACCGTTCATGACTCGCCTCCTCACATGGCAAACCAGCAGCTCTACCATCCCATGAAGGAGGTAAGAATCCCTCCTTAATAATAAAAGTTTCTTTCTGGTGCGACTTTGTTCTTCACCAACACAGGAACTCATCCATCCGACTCTAAGTCCGGCGAGGTTAAGAGCTGAAGTCAAGCTCCTCAGTTCAGCCGAGCTAAACTCAATAAAGCCGAGCTGCAGCTCCCCATTGAGCCCCGCATCTACCCATGACTCAGTTCAGCTCTTGCCTTACTCACAGTCCAGAGATGTCCGCGGAGACTCCAAGAAGTCCCGCCATCTACCGAGAAAACTTATAGTTTGGCATTTGCTATACTTGAAGTCCGGAGATGTCCATGGAAAGCTTTGGAGCTCCAACCGTTCATGACTCGCCTCCTAACATGGCGAACCAGCAGCTCTACCATCCCATGAAGGAGGTAAGAATCCCTCCTTAATAATAAAAGTTCCTTTCTGGTGCGACTTTGTTCTTCACCAACACAGGAACTCATCCATCCGACTCCAAGTCCGGTGAGGTTAAGAGCTGAAGTCAAACTCTTCAGTTCAGTCGAGCTGAACTCAATAAAGCCGAGCTGCAGCTCCCCACTAAGCCCCGCATCTATCCATGACTCTCAGTTCAGCTCTTGCCTTACTCACAGTCCGGAGATGTCCGCGGGGACTCCAAGAAGTCCCGCCATCTACCGAGAAAACTCACAGTTTGGCATTTGCTATACTTAAAGTCCGGAGATGTCCATGGAAAGCTCTGGAGCTCCAACCATTCATGACTCGCCTCCTAACATGGCGAACCAGCAGCTCTACCATCCCATGAAGGAGGTAAGAATCCCTCCTTAATAATAAAAGTTTCTTTCTGGTGCAACTTTGTTCTTCACCAACATAGGAACTCATCCGACCCCAAGTCCGCTGAAGTTAGGAGCTAAAATCAAGCTCCTCAGTTCATCCGAGCTGAGCTCAAATAAAGCCGAGTTGAAGTCATGCCCCTTGATTTAGCTGAGCTAAAGTTAAACTCCTCAGTTCGGTCGAGCTGAGCTAAAAAAAGGCCGAGCTGAAGTCACGCCCCTTGGTTCAGCCGAGCTGAAGTCAAACTCCTCAGTTCAGCCAAGCTGAGCTCAAAAGAAGGTCGAGCTGAAGTCACACCCCTTGGGTCAGCCGAGCTGAAGTCAAACTCCTCAGTTCAGCCGAGCTGAGCTTAAATTAAGCCGAGCTGAATTCATGCCCCTTGATCCAGCCAAGCTGAAGCCAGGCCCTTCACTGAGCCACGCATTTACCACCAGAATCTCATTCGGAGATATCCACGGGTAGCTCTGGAGGTCCAACCATTTGCGGCTCACCTCCTAGCATACCAAATGAGCATCTCTACCACCTCATAAAGGATGTAAGAATCCCTCTCCAATAATTAAAGTTACCCTTTGGTGCAACTTTGCTCTTCATCATTGTGGGAGCTCATTTGTCCGGCCCAAGTCCAGCAAAGAAAGCCCGAAAATCCCGACATCTAAAGACCGGACATCCCAGCATCTAAAGCCCGGAAACCACGGTACCTAAAGACCGGAAACCCCGGCACTCCAAGACCAAAGATACTGGCACCTTAAAATGGGAAATGACGAAAGTCCCACACCAAAAGCCTCATCAAAACCTTTGAGGAGTGCTCTTAGCCCAACCATGTGCCCAGTCGTACATATGTGCGCCCAAGTTGTGCACCTCACCAACTTCTCTCTGCCCACCCTCTCTCCGGACAAAGAGGAGTCAATCTTAAGTGCTAGCACCATCAAAATGCAGCTAACTTTCAATCAAGGTACCTATGGGCAAGGGAATTTCAAAATACACCATCTCCTATTTCTGTTTTGTAGGTATGCTACGACATAAGGCCAAATGGGTGAAAAACTACTCCCTTCACCCAAAACGAGGAGAAGTAACACCTTGGACTCAGGGAGTGGGGGCATATGTTATAGTATTAACCGACCCATTCAAGCCCTGATATAATGATGGGTCCACTTGAAGAAATCAGTCCACTTCAGACATATATCGGCCCGACACACGAGGTGGCCCACTTCAGCCCACGAGGCTCTCCAGCTCAGCACGGCAGGATGCGTTCTCCAATTCAGCATTCCTGCACCCCGAGAAGGATCCAAGCCGTGCCCAGCTCGGTGTAACATCCGCCCTCGGTCCGTGCGTGGGAACTACGCGCACCCTCCCCAATGCCCACATGATCCAGCCAAGCTTGGCACGTCGGTGCCCAGGACTGCCCATGCCAAGGTCGCACCCGCAGCACGCCTGCGCCAGGGCACACCCCCGCGCTCTTCTCTGGCTCCGTCCACCTTGGCACGACGGCTCCGCGAGCCCCGGCACAGCTCCGGCTCTGCCTAGTCCAGCGACGCCCGGTGCGGGTCCCAAAGTCGGACGCGGCATGAGGCGTGCCGCGCCCTAGGTCCGCTCGATTCGGCGAACCTGCACCCCAGGTTCCCTCGGTCCGGTGCTCCCGCGCCCTGGGCATGGGTCCAGATCCGCCCGCCGCACAGCTCCGTGGCATGCCTCCTCTTGACTCCGGCTTCGCCCGATCCGGTGCCCCGCATGCCCACTCGCTCTGATCCGGCACCTGGACACGTTCCGGCGCCCAGTTCGCCTGTAGGAGGTCGGGACCTCGGCTACGCCGGCTTCAACGTCCAGGCCAGCCCTATTCTATGCACCTCCTCCCGCGCCCGCTCCGGCATCCAGCCAACCCCGGCTCGGCGACGTTGTGCCCAGGACCAGCTCCACCCCGTGAGGCTCACCCGCTCGACGGCTCCGACTTTGGCCCGCCTGGTACGCCCGGCTCCACTCGGCTCCGCCCGTGCTCGGTGATTGCCCGCGCCCGATCCGCCCGGACCGGCGAGACGCTGCCCCGGCTTGGCGCTCCAGCACCCAGATTCGTCCGGTCCGGCGGGACGTCTGCCCCAGCCCGGCACGGTCCCAGCTCCGCATCGCGGAATGCCCGTGGTGGCCCCAGACTTCTTCCGCGCCCGCTCCGGCATCTTGCCCAGCTCATCACGCCGGCTCCCGGCTCAGCACGCCCATGTTTACCCGATTCGGCTCTGCCCGAAGTCCCCCCAGCGTGCCCGCCTTGGTCCGGCGGCTGGGGAGCTCCGCCGTCCAGCTCCGGCTCTGGTGCACCCACACTGGTCTGTTTGTTGGGAGCAACACACCTCCGCGGACCAGTGAGCCCCTGCGCGGCCCAGCACCTTGGCGGTGGCTGGGAGCCACGCATGGGTCCGCACCGTGCACCACGTGGAGCCTCCGTAGGCTCTGCCTCAACCAACGTGCATGAGAAACCTCTACGGGCCCTCCCTCGGTCCGCGGGCCTGCATGGCAACCTGAAGTAGCACCCCAGCCAGCTCGGCACTTCGGTGTCTCAGCCCAGCTCAACCACTAAGAGCATCGCATGGTTCTGTCTCATCCACATGGGCGCAGTACTCTTTCTAAGGATCCCCACCCACGTGGGTCCTATGGCACGCCGCCTGATACGCCGCCTGCAAAGAAGGTTTGCATTTAAGTTTTTCAAGCCACTCTTTACACTAATTAGTGAATAGTGCCTTGCCCAAGGTACTGTTCCCCTGCACCAACTTCTTGAACCATCCAAAAGATGAAGGTTTACAAGTCCATCATGGCCTCACAGGCTATCCTAGCCTGACAAGTCTACATCAAGACTAGCACGCCTCCCACGAACGATGGGAGCCATTCGTCTACATAACGACCGGCATGGAGAGGTAAGGGGAGGTAAGTAAGAAAAAATAGCACATTCTCTTCATTATCACCCTCTGGTAGTAGAGAGTCCCCCAAGCTCTCCGTCTCAGAGGTCTCTTATTTTCCTTCGATCGTCCCACTGAGTTGATCATCGGAGTGCTTCTGTCGGAATCCCTGGCGTAGGTCTTCCCTGTTTTGCAGGTCCACCCGATAGAGTAGCAGGGGAACAGTATACTTGATTTTGGATCCAGTAACCAACATGGAACATATACCTCTAACATGTAACCAAACCTCTAACATGGAACATATACTTGATTTTGGATCCAGTAACCAACATAAAAATCTTGCAAGAGATGATGATATCAGGGATTTGGTCAGAAATGCTTTTGAATATGGTACTCAACAACCTGGAGATTGTAGTGGAGGACAAGTAGCAGCTGGGTTACTTGAGGATCCTATATTTACTGAATCTGTACATGATGGAGAGTCAATATCTCCAATTAATGTTGGAACAGATCGTTATCAGAAGCTGATAAGAGATGCAGATCAAGAATTATATGCCGGTTGCAAAAATTTTTCAAAAATTTCTTTTCTTGTATATTTGTTTCATATAAAATACTTGAATGGATGGTCTGGGAAGAGTTTTACTATGTTGCTCAAGTTATTAAAGGATGCATTTCCTGAAGGTACTAGTTTATCAACATCTTGTTATGAAGCCGAAAAACTAGTAAAGGAATTAGATCTTGGATACAAAAAGATTCATAGCTATCCAAATATTATATATTATATCGGGAAGAATATGCCGATCAAGACTCGTGCCATGTGTGTGGATGTTCATGATGGATGAAGCAAAAAGAAAATAAGAGTGAGGGATTAGATGAATTGGATGCAACATAAATTAAACAAAAGCCGGAGAAGGTATTACGCTATTTTTCTCTTGTACCTAGATTGAAAAGATCTATGCATCATCAAAGACAACTTCATCAATGAGATGGCATAATGAAAGCCATACAAAAGATGGAATACTGAGACACCCAGCAGATAGTTTAGCATGGAAAGCATTTGATGACAGACATCCTGATTTTGCATCTGATGCTCGTAATGTCAGGCTGGGTTTAACCAGTGATGGGTTCAATCCATTTAGGACCTTAAGTTCTGTCTATAGCACCTGGCCAGTTGTTCTAATTCTTTATAATTTTCCACCATGGATATGCATGAAACAGTCTTCACTTATTTTATCAATGGTCATTCCAGGTGATAAGGGTCCAAGCAATGATATTGATATTTTTTTACAACCTTTAATAGATGAATTGAAACAACCGTGGAAGGGTATCAGTGCAATTGATGCTTCGAATGGCCAAACATTCAATCTACGGGCAGCTCTATTATGGACTGTTAACGATTTTCCTGCATATGCTAATTTATCTGGCTAGAGCACTAAGGGACGAGTTGCATGTCCTTCTTGTGGTGAATCAATCCATTCAATTTGGTTAAAACATGGAGGAAAGTTCTGTTATATGGGACATCATTGATGGTTGGAGATAAATCATCCATTTCGATTTCAGAAGGATTTATTTGATGGTACTATAGAGTTGGGATCTGCTCCAATTCTACCTTCCGGTTCTAATATTCATAGACAAATGCTTATATCAGACACAGTTACGGCAGGATGACAAAGTTCTCTAAAAAGCGAGGAAGAAATGATGTTGAGACTTCAGTACAAGAAGAAGTATCGGAGGAAATCAATACTTGCACCTTAGATACACCAGTGTTCGAGAATCCGGATAATTTCTTTGAAGTTAAAAATGATGATGATATAATCACAGCATCTACCCATCAGCATATTAAATAATTATGAAAGAAAAGAAGCATATTCTTTGATTTACCTTATTGGGAGCATAATATACTTTGGCATAATCTTGATGTTATGCATATAGAAAAGAATGTTTGTGATAATTTAATTGGAACAATATTAAATCTTGATGGAAAGACTAAAGATAACATGAAGGCGCATCTTGATTTAAAAGAAATGGGCATCCGACATGAACTTCATCCACAAGTACTTGCAAATGATAGAACTTATTTCCCTTATGCATGTTATACAATGTCTAGTCGAGAAAAAGATCTCTTCCTGGCAGTTTTAAAGAATATCAAGGTTCTTGATGGATATGCATCAAATATTTCACGATGTGTGAATCTGAAAGAGCAAAAAATTTCAAATCTTAAAAGTTATGATGGACATATACTAATGCAAGATATTCTTTCATTGACTTTAAGGTCGTCAATGCCGAAACAAATTATTGTGATTGTTTTTCAGTTATCATCATTCTTCAAGGCATTATGTTTTAAGGTTCTTGATCCTCAAGAGCTTGATCAGTTGCAGTCTCAAGTCATACTCACGTTATGTCAGATGAAAAAGATTTTTTCTTCTGGACCGGTACAGTACAAATGGATATACCCTATCGAGAGGTAATGCTGTAAAACTTAAATTTCATAATTTATATATCTTTTTCATTATTTAATGTGATATAAATATCATACTTTTTGAAGGTATCTTGTACATTTGAAGAATTATGTATGAAACAAAGCCCATCCTGAGGGCTCAATAGCAGAGGGATATATTGCTGAAGAGTATTTAACATTTTATTCAAGATATCTCGAAGGTGTAGAGACTGTATTCAATTGACCTCAACATCATGGTGATACTATGGAGAATACAAATCTATACAAATTTACATCATCCAGAAGATTTATAGGAAAAGCTGAAAGTATTGTTCTTGACCATAAATTCATGTCACAAGCATACCGTTATGTATTGCTACATAGTGATATAATATCTGACTATCGCAGGTTAGTCTATCTACATATGGATAATATTAAATATTAGACATGTTGTTGTCAAACTTATATTTGATTGTCATGCAGTGAATTTTTATCTGTACAATGACAAGCCAATCATTCCACTCATCCTAATCCAAGGATTGAACAAAGATGGTTGGTTGAGTTATTTCCTAATTGGCTTACCAATCAGGTTAGTATATATAAGTCGTATAATAATTTTATATACATTTAACATCGAATAAGTGATCGATAATTGATATTATATTTTTTAGGTACCGATACTGATGGAGAAAAATAGTTCAGCAGAACTAATAGCACTTGCCAGAGGTCCAAATTATATTGTGAACAAATATAATGGTTTTATTATAAATGGCTTTAAATTTCATACCAAGAAGCGCGAGAAACTTAAGAAAACTCATAACAGTGGTGTTATGGTTGAAGCAGATGGAAAATCTTATTATGGTATACTTAAAGATTTTTGGAGTTGGATTATTATGAAAATTTTAAAGTTGTATTATTTCGACGCGATTGGATGGATATAAATATACCGAGAGGTTTGAAAAAGGACTCAAACGGATTCATACTTGTCAATTTTTCAAGATTGATACATACGGATGTGTTATTGAAGGATGATCCATTTATTTTTTCATCTCAAGCTCGACAATTTTTTTATGTACAAGACTTGAAAGATAAAAAATGGGCTACTATTATTAAGACAAAACCCAGAGACTTGTATGACATGGAAAAAAGGATGGAAGAAGAAGATGATGATACTTACACTCTGTGTATGCCTTATAATATTATGCCGGATGATCATATAAATGATACAACCATTTTGGTTAGGTTGGATTCCGAAGAATGTACAACTGGTTGATTATGACAAGTAAGTAGTTTATAAGATGGTTTACATTTTTGCATGAATGATTGTTATCTTTTAAATTATAATTCATTTCCATTATAATTTGATTATAATGTTGACTGGCTTGTTTTAAAATAATGCATGTTAGGTACACCATGCCTCGAAGGAAGCGATTATCATATATACAATTTCAGTTTTCCCAGACCGAGGCTGGTACTTCTTTAGCACAACAGTCCGTGGGAAGTCGATCATCTTCACATCGGTCAGATGTCAGTCCCTTTATTTCTGCACATCCGGTCGATGCTAGTACCTCTCCACCTCATGACGATGCCATTCCCTCCGAGTTCGTACATCACGATCTTCCTATGGATTATTCTGATGATGAGCCTATCGTCGATAACATACAGATACAGGGTAATTTAATAATTTCATCCCATTTCAATTCATACATATGCAATAGTTTTGATATATAACTTTCTGTATTTCTTTTGTAGATGGATCTGGAAGACTTAGGCGAAGGCGAGGACCCACACTAATCCGTGATGTGTGGTAGTTTCCTGAGGGCGAGAGGATAGTAATAGAGTGCAACAAGCTAGGGCAGCATATTAAGAAAGCTGCTAGCTTGTTGACTAGCTTTCTGGGGACAGTAGCACGCTGTGGTTAGCTATGTCCCCTGAATTATTCAAAGTGGAACGACATGCTTCCTGCATATAAAATAGAGATGCTACGAGTTGTGCAGGTAAAAAAATTGATATATTATTTTATATCTTAGATTTTTAACAATTGAATTGCTTATTTTATTTAAAATTTATTTTATTGTTTATTTAAATTATAGAGCAAGTTCGTTCTTCCTTCAGATTCATCTGATTTTGTGCTTAAGTCTCTCAATTACAAGTGGAAAGAATATAGGACGAGTTGAAGAGAGACTATAAGCAAGAGGGTATGACAGAGGAGCAGGTTATAGCACCTGTCCTCCTGATGTTCACCCTCATCAGTGGATGGAGCTGGTGCACTATTGGTTCTCCGAGAGGGCACAGGTTGTGTAGCATCATCAAACACTTCGAAATTTATTAATTTTCACTCGTCATAATTATATTTATACAATATATAATATTATTTTAATTTTATTTTGTAGACGTATTCTGATATTGGTAGAGCTGCACGAGTAGCTCAGTCTGTTCCTCACACAACGGGATCCAAGAGTTATGCATGGCTCAGGCATGATTTTGTATGTTTCTCATCTTATAATAATTTTAGTACACTTTTAGTTTTAACATCATGTATCATCATGTATCATGTATCATGTGCCATGTATCATGGTACGGGGGTATAAGATGTATTATTTTGGATTTGTTTGTAATATTTATTCTTTATATAGGCTGATCAGCAGGGGAGGGAGCCTGGTGAGGTGGAGTTCTATCGGATGACTCACGTTCACCAGGATTGCAATTTTGTTCGGGAGGAGTCCAGAGATATATATGTATTTTTTTATTTATATTATATTATGATTTATATTTTAGTTTTATTAAGTATTGATATATGTATTTTTTATAAAGTATAGAATAGGGCTACCTCTATGATCTCCGAGTGTGCTGGCGAGGGTTCATCATCTACTCAGAGCAGTCGCATCGAGATCGAGGTATTCTCGAAGTTGATGGGACCAGAGCGTCCTGGACGAGTAAGGGGTTATGGGATTGGAGTTACCCCTACTCAGTTATCTGAGGTGAGTAGATATACTCGGGATACTAGAGAGAGTCATGATCAGATACATGTTCGTCAGCTCCAGGAGGAGATAGCAGAGCTCCGACAGACACGTGATGCAGACAGAGCAGAGATGTAGACCATTAGGTCTCAGTTAGAGCATGTTACATCTATGCTGCATATGTTCATGTCATCTCAGATAAGTAATTATTTATTAATTTTGTATGTATCTAATAATTTAGAATATATATAATGTATGTATCATAATTTCTGATATATATCTTGTAGGTTTCTGGTGCATCTGCGAGTCGCAGACCTGACGACGACCAGCCTCCCGCAGATCAGTGATGCCAGATATTTTTTTTATTATTTATGTATATCTTTTTGTTTATTTGAACTTGGATTGATACTTTTATATATATATATATATATAAACTCTTTATGATTGGTTTGTATTTGTGTTTGTGTATGTTGGCTGTGATACATGTTTGAATGTTTTTATTTATTTGTGTATGTTCGATGTAATATAGGTTTGAATGTTTTCATTTTGATAATGTATACATGTTGTGTTGTATGTATTCCATGTTGGTATATATAGCTGTTTAATTTTTTTTTTTAAAAAAAATCTGTCGACGCTTTAAAACATCGCTAGATTTGGAACTGGCGACACTTTAAAGCGTTGCTAATTTTAAGTCTAGCGATGCTTTAAAGCATCGCTAGGTTTTAAGTCTAGCGATGCTTTAAAGCGTCGCTAGGTTTTCAGTCTAGCGACGCTTTAAAGCATCACTAGGTTTGGACCTGGCGACGCTTTAAAGCATCACTAGATTTAAAATGTAGCGATGCTTTAAAGCATCGCTAACTGCCAACGCTTTAAAGCGTCGCTAGACTTAAAACTAGCGACACTTTAAAGCATCGACAAATGCCGACACTTTTAAAAAGCGTCGGCAGGTTGCGTCCCCACACTTACATAGGCGACACTTTAGCGACGCTTTAAAAAGCATCAGGAGATTGCTTGGCGATGCTTAAAAGCATCGAAAAAGATCAAAAAAAGCGTCGGTAAAGACCTGTTTCACCGTAGTGATTTAATTGTATATGATGATTAGTTAACTGTATATATAATATCTATTTAATTGTGTATAATATATATTTACTGTATACAATATCTATGAGTAATGTTTTTTAGAAATAAGAGAGCAGAAGGATTATCTAATAATGCCAACCTATAGGAAGCAAGCACAAACAAAGAATTCAAATGATTACACATCGGATTCCATCGACTACTCTATCTATACCAGCTACTTTTCTCTTTCCATATATGTGATGTTTTTAGTCTTAATGATCAATTCTACCATCTTTTATCAGCAAAACTTAAAAGAGGTCGGCAAGTGCACTGACTCTTTCATCTAGGTGCCAGCCTCTTTTGATGCTATACATGCCATGCATGCCAAAGTTGAGAATTATTTTTATGAAACTTCTTCCCATAATTTCAAAAAACTAGGCTATTAATAACAAGGAGTTAAATAGAAATTAATGTCCAATATTATTTTTTTCCTATGAAACTTTCTACAGTTTCCAAGAAGGAAACTAGCTTTGGATTCTTTGGTGTTCATCTTCAAAAAGTAGGCTGCCAACAACAATGAAAGATGCCAAAAATCAAAGCAAAAAGTTATAATATAAGTTCAAAATTTAGCATGCTTGGCACAGTTAAATTGTTGACAAAATTATCGACAAATAGTGGAGAGTTGTCGACAAATCTATGTCCTGAAACTCAGAATAAAATCTTATCAAAAATTGTCAACAAAGTTATCGACAAACCTGCAGCCTGAGACTTAAATATAAAATATAGATAGAAAATTATCGATAAAATTATCAACAATCCTATAGTTGAAAGATGTAATGGCTAGTTTTTGTGCATGATAGAAACATTAAATGCTTCTAACTATCTCCAAACACTCCCAAACGGCTAGTAAACCCTTGCTAAACTGGATTGAAGCTATAAAACCATCAATTGAAAAGGAAAACTTAATAAAAAAGGGAAAAACTCAAGTTTTAACAATTTTCAAGCATATAAGTGAGCTAAGTGAATTTTAGGCATTCAAATCACTACAACAATTTTTTGCAAAGTATTAACTTTTTCCTCCAACGAAGTCATCTGTTCAAGCTTCTAAGAGTTTGTAATAGTGTATTTATTGTTATATTTAGCTCATTAAAGAGCTTATTCATTGTTGTTTACTGCTTACTCTATTTTCACTATAAATAGTCTTGGGATTTGTTCAAAACTTGGGGAAGGCATATCCAAGTCTAGAAATTATAGTGTACAAACTAGTATGGCTAGGGTTGTAGATTTTGGTTGGTGAACTAGTTCAAAACTAACCAGGTTGTGGATTATGAGCCATCGAACCACTATATAAATCTCTATGTTTATGATTTTACTTTCTCTTTTATTTGTTTTCCTATCCCTTGGCTTTCAGTTTAGAGAGTGATTGTATAAAGAGAGTGTTTATTATTTTTACCCTGCTTATCAAAATTAATATCAGGGTCAACACATACTGAATATAATATAAACATACTACATATTTGAACATAATACTGTACATAACTTAATTAAGATAAACCTGATTAATTATATATATTAACACTTAAATGGATCAACAATTACACAATATTATCAATCAAAATTTGTTAAAAGATCATATTTCACACTTGACATAAAATGACGATGTTGTTTATACAACCACCATATCCTGATCTTTTGTACTAGATATCTTATTATCATACCATGACCAAAATATTTTATAAGTAACACAATAATGATAGAATAAAATATTGCCCGCTACCCAACTCCTATAAAATGATGCATCATTGAAGCCATCATGTAATGATTATGAGTGACCTCTTGTCAGAATTTCTAAAAATATAAACATATGCACTCCGTAATTAATGATATCATGGCTCAGTTGCAAACACTCGCGAACATCACATACTTGAGCTTTAGGGATCCAGTAGCCTAATCATTCTAGTAGCCAAAAATGCATGAACGATGCCTACATAATATAGTATAAAATGAAAAATATTATTTGTAGTCATTGTTAGATATAAAAGCAACCAACAATATTGAATAAGTGATACTCACATATTTATTTGCATCATGTGCTACGTTAAAGCTCCATAATGAGTTATGGCAATTAAATCATACCTCATTCAAATCTAAAACCAAGAGATACCAATACCATCCTGTGTTCATGGGCATGAACAAGTGCCTATATTACTGTAAATTAGATATGTGAATATTGTCTATCAGTTTTTGTATGCTCAGACATACTAAATATAGATCTTAGTGGTGATCTCAGAGATCACCTCAGTGATGGATGATAGGCATTTAAGAACATCAGTCTACATCAAAAAAGAGAAAATGAAGATGAGTAAGTCATAACATCCATTGCTTAAAACATGCATATTGCTTCAAAGCTTTTTTTCTGCCCATATCTCAAATTGCAAAAACAAAGCAAGGTTCTCAATTGACTGCCTGTCCTCTATATGTTCATGCTCTATGAAACAAAATTATACATTAGTGATATGTATATAATCAAAAAATAATTTGTTAGGATAAAATAAGATAGGAGTAAGTAACATAGAAATCATTTTCATACATCACTCTGTAATGGCCCATCGTGAAGAAGCTGATTTAATACACGATAGGTACAAGAAGGTCTAGATATATCTAGATCCTTCCAAATAGTCTCACTACATAAAACATGTACATATTCAAAAAAGTTAAAGAGAACATGTGGATATTCTAATGACCTACTCAAATTGATCCCGTTAATATAGATTCAATTGCTGCTTCCATGTATGATGGGAGTATACTTTTTCTCTTCCTATGATAAGTGTGCCTATGTTCTGATCGTTTTTGACTTATCAGGCATCACTTATCTTTCAACATCTACTATTTCACTTGAATCTTCAGTATTTTAAAAATTAATGCAATATATTAAAGCATTTAAAATACACATGATATAAAGTTACAATATATCAAATGTACTTAATAATTAATATAAGAAAAATTTCTAAACCTCCCTACTAGTAGATAAATCTTGTTCATTGTTAACTGATTACTGCAACTCCATAAGTACAGAGGTTACGGGCTCCAAATATGAAGAACTAGTGAGCATGTGGATCACTCTTGATAATGGCTAAGGTCATATTTCCTTCATTTGTATTCACCTCCTGCTATTTTTTCCTTGTATGGTTATAAATTTTAGGAAGCTATGATATGGCCTTTGCCTTCTTCGTAGGCTTTTTATAGTGTACTCTTATTTTGACTCACCTGCATAAGCATACATGTTTCATAGCAATACCTCCCTTGTCACACTTAACATTAGCCATTAAGGTGCCCTAGTAAGAACAAATGTATCGGTTAAATAATCATTCATATTACACCATGACAACCATATCTTTGACTATAAAGTGATCTAGCTCTACGACTTCTGCAACATGATGGATAGTTGGGTCTACTTCAATTGAATAAGGCTCTTTACTAGTAGCATGGGGCTCCATCCCTACCTAATATTAAAAAATATTTAGATTAGAAATAAAATATTTTATCTAAATTTTTGAATTATAACTATAATATGATATTCACCTCAGTAGGAGCTGTATCTGTGCCTATAATGTCATCGCCTATAATAAATCCTTATCCTGAAGGACCTTCTTAATACACAATAGCTTATTATCGAGTAAAGCTATCTATGCATCCTCTTAGACAACATCTTCGATATATTAAGGGCCCTCTAAGTGAAAACATGAGAAATCAGGGACCTCTCAACTACTATCATACATGCTTATAAAGCACCAATAGGATGTTGTTTATTGTGGCTAGATGATGGTACCTAAGACATCACAAAACATCATAAAGAATTTATGCATTAAGCAGTGCATACGAGGACCTACATGTATTCCTACATGGTCACTTTTATGTCTGGCAAATAAAAATTATTATGTCAGTTATTTAACTCAATCTAATGTACAAAAAATATGAAAAAAAATTAATATTATATACAGACCTCCGATCTCTCCTGTATTGGAAACTACCCTTGTAGTGTTCGTAGTGAGAGGTGGTGCAACTCTTCCTTAGACTGTAACATCTCAATTACCTGACAAGGATAAGAAAATCTAGTTATGGATCGATTTGAAATATTTGTGATATTAGATATAAAAATGTATACCTTAAATTTTTGTAATCTTTTCATGACTTCTATGATCGCATCCATCTTGTAAGAGAATGGGGCATTACTCCAACGAAAAAGATGGGGATACATGAATGTTGGTCTATGATTTCTAGGAAAACTATTAGAATGCTGAACAGCCCATACCTACCAAAAAGATAAATATAAACATTACATTTTATATTAATTCAACTCTAAAATAATTTAAGTTGTAAGTAAATATAAATAAGCTTACTATCAAAGCCACCATACATCCTTCCATATAGCCACAAGAACCTATACCTGTCATGTTCCTCATGCAGATGCTCTCTGCTAAGACAGAAGTTTGCTATCCAAGAAAACTAAAAACCGTAAGATCCCAACTAAATGTTCATAGGCTATCCAATTCATCAATATATGAACATAATACCTTAGAAATACTATAGTTAATAGTTGGGAAGAGGATTGTCATAAAAAATATAAAGAACCCATAACTTAGTAAAATCTTCTACTCTTGCAACTTAAACTTTCCAACAAAAGATAATAATTTATTTTTTACTAAATCTCTTATTACCATTTTATGATCGCCATTAAAAAAGGGGTGAAGAGGTCAGACTGAACCCTCCCCTCTCTATGCAACACAACCTCATCATCTATGGCATTTAATCCAAGGATTAAGATAACATCGGTCACTACAAAAGGTACTAAAATCTTATCAAATCTAAAGCTTTCATTCTCATCATCCCAGAAGGATAGTAGTGCATCCAATGATGGTCTGCTTTACTTGATATATGAAAGCTGAAGTATATAGCCAAATAGAGTACCATATATTCTTTCCTTTTGCTCCTCGATCATAGACTAAATTAATTTTTAAGCAATGTCGATGTAGTGGCTAAAATGACATCTTTCATTGATTATATTGCTTTGACCAATGCTTAATACTTTGCCTTTTCTTGTTTTTGCCGTCATAACACTTTGCATGATAAATAAAATTCAAACAATACACATTAAAAATATCATTGTAATATTATAAACATATAACAATCTAATTTATCATGCATTAATCATTGATGATCATTGATCATCATAAATCTAACAAATATATTAACTAATAATATATTAGAACAATAAAAAAATAAAGGTTATAAAATATAAAAATACATATATGAAACATGTGTTTTCTTAGTTCATTGATATCATGGTACATAATAATTTTAGCTTGGTAAACACTTAATCTAAGAATATATATAGTTAATCCAACATCTTATACAATTAATATAGCCTTGTACATACATAGTGTAGCATAGTAGATAGTTTATAATTCAAACATCAAGAGCATAATTATAATGTTAGTACTCATTAATTCACCGTATTAAATAGTAATTAATATAAGCATAATAATTGCTGCAAGGATTATTTTTACTATTGCATTCACCATATTAGGTCTTTGAATTATTAAAATTTATTATTCTAATATTAGCACTTGCTATTTAATTTAATGATAAATTACTCTATGTAGTCATTGTATATATCTTGAAAAATGAAAACACTATCATTTTTAATACATAAGAAATTTTTTAGGAGGAAAAAATAATTGTGTTAATTGTGTACAATGAATTTTTGCAGAATGCACAATGTAGTTAAAGACAAGGATTATTAGGAAATACTCTATCTGTACAATCAAATTTTTATACATTGAATTTGATAAAGAAAAATTATATTATACATGACATGGTATAATTACATTGAAATATAAGAATGCAATGGATAGAGAAAGAGAGGGGCACCACTCTATATAGAAAAAATAGTAATACTGGAGAAGATGGACTGAAGAAGGCCACCATGTCAAACTACACCAGAGAGATGATGGATGGACGAGAAAGGATTCTTACAAGAGATTCGATAGTGGAGAAGAAAGTGAAGAAGGATTCTTACAAGAGATTCGATGGTGGGAAAGAGAGTGAGAAGATGGAGGAATAACTATGATTTCATCATGACGAGAGTTTTTGCAATGGGAATGGAGATTTATGATAGGACAGGAGGTTAATCATAGGAACAAAGGTTTTTCGATAAGAAATGGAAGAGTCAGGGTTTTTAGACATCAACAATATTTAAGAAACTTTGAAAATGATAAAATTGTTAAATACAGGGACCAAAAGTTTAGTTGGATGCTATGGATTGGAAGTTTTAAGAAACCTCAACAAGATCTAAAAGTTAACCAACAGTCAACAATTAGACCGCTAGTTAAAATCCCCTTTAGTTTGTCACTATGAGGGAGGCTTTCATGCCACCGATAGGTTTTTTGTTCATGTTATTGGTTCAACAGATGCTACCAAATGACCGAACCACTGCAATGGAGAAGATCGACCTAGAGCACTAGTGTACCATTTATCAAGAATTTTCTAAAAAAATGATCTCTGAAGTGATGCGAGGCCAGTGGATGCTGCTTCTTCTCCTTCATTATTCGAGTGATAGGGCAAGGAGGTATTAAACATATATATATATATATATATATATATATATATAAAAGAGAGGAACCACACCTATTAAATGAATAAAAGAGACAAACCACTCACCTCCTGAATTTAAAAGCAAAACTATTGCTCAAAATATCAAATAAATGCATAATGTTTGAAAAGAGAGAAGATAAGAGTTAGCACATAGGAATCATGAAAGTTGTTACTTGTTGAGATTGCACATAGCATATTGGATCGCTTTAGACTTTTAAATTAATATTCTATCTTATTGAGGCATTTTATCGAACACATCATAGGCATAAATAACAAGTATAAGAAAGATAAAAAATTTACATGATTCAACAAACCTACCTACATCCATATAGAGGAGTAATCCACTATATATCTATTCCAAAATTAAATACAAAGGTGATACAAATATCCAGATTATAAGGTCCCAAAATAATAATAAAAGGGGCAACAAATAAATCAAACAGGAGGCGGCAGAATTACCAAGCTTGGCCTCTATGATAGATCAAAAAAGGAATATCTGAGATAGATGGAACAAACCTTTCTTGGCCTCAGTAATAAATTAAGAAATTGTAAACTTTCTAGTGGTAAAGAGCTCCAAACTAAACATAAATGATTTATGCAAACTTAATACAAAGAGATGAAGAGATCCCAATCCATAGACAAATAACAAGTAACCATAACATGGTCACCGGGGAGCCAACAATGAAGAAAAAACCTTCTATAGCTTAAGCATTATAAAGCCGAGGGAGCTACAAATCGAGGAAACCAATAGTCAATCAGGACAAAATAGGGGATTCCCTGCCATGAGGTCTTTGATTTCCTTTTAAAAGAAAAAAGAGCCTTTGAAACTCCATCGTCTCATGATTATGCTAGTTGTCTTGGAGCAAGAGTCTAATGAAAGTAGAGTCCTAAACAATCCCTAATGCTTTCGGTGAAGGAATCCCACGGAAGAAGAAATCTCATGGTACCAAAATCTTGAACCCATACGTCTCTTGTTGGACTTCTCGAAGAGGGAATACCAATAGGAGAAGAGGTCCATCCTATCCCCAAATGAAGAAGGTCCATCTATTCCACTGACATTTGGAAGAAGAAGAAACCCAAACAAAAAGCTCTCAGGAGGATGATTCTGAGACATAAAGTTTAGATCTTTTTAAAAAAACCCCTTCTAGTTTGATATTGTTTGAAACAAATATGTTTAATAATCCTCTTCTTTGCAAAAAATCATGTCTCCATGAGATGTGGATTATAAAATCTTTTCCTCATCACAAGCCCCGAAGAGCATCACCAAGTGCTCAAACTAATCAAGTTCAGGAAAGTCCTAAACTTAACTGCTGGAATTGGTTTAGTGAACATGTCAGCTGGATTATGAGTGTTGCTGCCCAGATCGTCGTGGCCCGTAGCTGCTGGTAGCGTCGAGGGTCGTGTGTCCGCCTGCTCGGGATGCCTCCGGTGATTCGGGACCTGTAATAAACAACGTCAGTGACCCGGGCCGGGGATTCTGGCGGGGGTGCTCCGACAGTCAAGTTAGTGACAATCCAGAAAAATAGATCCTCCTGGTCGAGCCCCTCTGGATGAGCTCCATGCTAGGAGTGAGTGTAGTGTGTATGGAAATGAGAGTGAACTGGGAGAGGTGGTAGCCGAGGTGGTCGTCCCCCCTTGTCTGGCCTCTCTCCCTTGTTTCTATGTTTGCTTACTTCTGGCTTACCCTGGCTGGATATTTTACTTTGGCTTGCCTTGGGATCTCCCCATGCTGTCAGACGTGTGTGACGAGGTATCGTGTCGTAGATGGGATGCCTTTCTTGTCAGATGGCCGGGGAAGCTTCTATACGCCTCTGACGTTCCCTCTGTTTGCCCCTCTCCTAGAAGCCTGGCAGGGCCTCGATTGGTGGGCCGCTGTTCTCGGGACCCGCGCTCTCCGGTTGGGTCTTTTTCCTGGTCGTACGGCAGGTTGGTGGAGGGCATGGCACTTTGATATGAGTTTCCTTTCTTTCTGGTATGAGTGACGACCGTGGGCATTAATGGTGGCATCACGGGCGTTGTTGTACGACCCTCGGGAGGCCCGCCATTGTCCTCGGAGGGGAGGTGCTGCTCCCTTGGTGGGTTGGTGCCTCGATTTAAGTTGGGGACCGAGTTCGAAAGGTGGGGCCCGTCTCTGGTGGGCTCGCCTCGAGGTAGCTCGGTAGGGCGAAGAAGGGCTGAGCTCTACTCCGGATCAGTGAAACTCGGCTTTAGACAAGCTCGGCCATAAGGAGATGGGAGGAGTGCCGCCCAGCCCAGGGGACCCGACCTCGGAGGGGTGCCTCGTGGCGGAGGAGACTTGAGCTCGACTCCTGACCACGGGGCCCGACCTTAAGGGATCTGCCTTGGATGGGAACTTGCACTTGGCTCTGGCCTAGGCATTCCGACCCGGCAGGAACCGACCTGGCGGAGGACGGAGCTCGGCTTCGACGGGAGACCATGTTGCTCCAGGGGAGCTCAGCCCGGCGAAGGGGCTCAAGTTGAAAACCCAGCATGGCTGATGGGGACTCCACGTCAGTTTTTCCACCCCACGTCAGCAATCCAGCCACATCATTTGCCCCCCACTCTCGAGGCCCGTTGGCGCGTGGCGCTCGGGACGAAGGGAGTAATTACGGTGATGACGTGGAAAGGTGGAGAAATCTGGTACAATAATGATCGATATCGACGGTGCCTCGTTCGACAGTCCTTCGAGCCTGTGCGGGGGTGCCATATGGCCACATCTAGGGAGCAGTTATATGGCGGGCACGGAAGTCAAAGCGACCGTGGTCGGATTGGGGTGTTGGCCCAGTTGATCGGCGACACGTGGCAAGTATCTCTTGGGGGAGCCGTAACGGTATGGTCGGGCGTAGGTTGCCTCGAAAAGAAGGGTAGGTCTTTCGAAACTTACTTTCTTTCGAATCTTTCGCGTCCGGCATCGTACAGCGGTCTTCTCCTTCTCCTTCTCGGGCTGTCATCGTTCTCCTAGAACCTTAGCAGGTTAGCTTCTTCTTCTTCTCCCTTCTCGTCGTCTAGGAGTCATCGTAGGCCTTCCTTTGTCATTCTCTTCTTCTTCCATGGATCGCTTTGGTCCAAACTTCTGTCCTTCCTGCCAAGCCGAGGCCGGACCTCCCGGCCGAGGACTCCTTCTTCCTCCAATGAGGAAATGGAGGCGGCACATTATGAGTTCAGTAGGAGACCTTTCCACGATCCTATAGCCATTAGGGAACCTGGGTCTTCTCCTCTACCTCGCTTGGCCCTCTTTCCTGCTCCTTCTCCTGCTCCCATTCCTGAACCTAGCCTTCTCGGTCAACAGGTTCCGGAGGGATTGCTTCGGTGATCACCATCGAGGATCTTGTGACCATCCGGGATGCTTACGATATTCCTGAGTCTATTCATCTTTCTGCTCCTCATCCGGAGGAGCGGGTCACATTTGGTGGCCCTCGGCGGATCACTTTCTATGAGGAGGCCTTCGCTGGGGGTCTCCGATTTCCTGCCCATCCTTTCTTTCTTTCCTTTCTGACCAACTACCGACTTGTCCCTGCCTAGTTGGTCCCCAATGCTATCAGAATGATCTTTTGTTTCATCGTTCTGTGTCACTTCCACGGGGTGATGCATGTTTCTCCCTGTTCAGGGCCTTTTTCATCCTGTAATGCCACCCTACCGAGGATGGGTGGTGGTCCCTTTCTTCTCGCTCTCGGGGGATTAGGTTCGAGCTCCCCTCTTCCATCAAGGGATGGAAGAGTAGGTACTTCTTCGCCTCGGTCGAGGGGATCGACTGGGTTTGGAGCGACCCAGATCGGTCTCCCAAGAGGAACTCCTCTATCGAAGCAACCGACCTCGACCTGTACGAGCTGCTCAGATCGGCCGAAAGCCCCTCGCTTGAGGTCTTGCTGTCGGAGAGGAATCTCCACGAGGCCAGGGTCGGCTCGGTGCAGGAGTCGAGTGAGTTTGACTTGGTCACCCCTTTTTCATTTTCTTTCTTCATCATTTTTTCTTCTTTCTCTCTCTTTTTTTAATTGGGATTGATCATGTCTTCTCCGATGCAGAGATGAAGTTCTCCATGGATGAGCTGCTCTCGTTCTCCGAGGAGCGAGAGCAGGCAGCTGAGGCCGGTGAACCCGCTTCGAAGAGGGCTCGTGCCGACGATGGTGCAAGACCGGTGCAGGCCGGGCCAGACGCACCGATTCTAGAGCGAAGGTGGAAGAGGGCGGCCGAGTCCATCCACGAGCCTTCAAGGCAGCATGGCCTGATCTCGGCGCTTGAGCCTGGGGTGGTCGTCCGTGCCAGGTCGGCCGCCACTGCCACTAGGGTAGGATCCCCCACTCCAAAGATCATCGACTTCGAGGAGGACGGGGGGCCGAGAGAAGCAAGGCCGGTGCCCCAAGTGCGGTCCGAAGTGGCGCCGAGCTCGCAACTGGCGTTGAAGGTGCCTCCCACCACCGAGGGATCCGAGCCGACGAGAAAGTAAGACAGAGACTATCGTCGAGTCCCATTCCGGTTGGGACCCAACGTCTCCCTGATGAAGGACCCGAACCTCCCCGAGCGGATAATGGACTTCTCAGTCCTGTCCTGCGACCGGCGGGAAGGGAGTGGGAGACTTCTGGGCGACGTCATCAGCTCGTCCTTCGCCAATCTGTACGCCGTAAGTTTTCCTTCGCTTGCCTCGACTTCCTTTGACCTTTTTCAGCACTGTGGCTAATGTGCTTCTTTTAATGCAGCAAGGCAGAGAGCTGATCTTCATCCGGGATTACTGTCGCAACTGGGCAAAAAGGAACAAGGAGCGACAGGCGAAGCTCGAGTCCCTGAGGGCCGAGGCGGGTCAAAAGGATGAGAAGACCCGGGAGGCTAACCTGAAGGTTAAGAGCCTCCAGGCCGAGGTCGCTGACGCTGCCCGGATCAAGAAGGAGCTCGAGGGAGAGCTCGAATCGAAGAGGACCCGACTGAAAGAGCTTCGGGCCGAGTTGGAGGCGGCGAGGGACAGGGCTGCCTCTTTTGAGAAGAGGGCGGTGGCCACGGAGAAGAGGGCCACGGAGGTGGATGAGAAGGCTACCGCCGCCAACCGCTCCACTGAGACCGTCGAGAAGGGGATGGCGGTGGCGATCCGGCAGGCCGAACGCGCCGGGGAGCAGCTGGAGGAGGCGAGGCGCCGAGCGGAGGTTGCAAGGAAGGAGGCCGCCGATGCGATTGCCACTTTCAAGGCCTCCCCTGAGTATATAAAAGACTTCAAAAAGGCGGCAACGGACTCCTTCGCCAAGGGGTTCGCCTACTGCCGCACTCAGCCGCGGGGGATCCTTTTCGAGGAGAGATTGGCTGTGCTCCGGGCCCCCGGCAAGAAGGCTCCAGCTGGGCAAGGAGCCGCTCCAGCCAGGTCTCTCCCAAAGTTGGCCCCGGAGATAGCCGAGTCGACCTTGGTTGTAGTGATGGCCGGACCAGTGCCACAAGCGAAGACAGCTGAGCTGGTCCTCTTGGCAGCAGCAACTGAACCTGCCCCTCCGGCGGAGGCTGCTCAGGAACGTGACCCTGCGATGGAGATGGAAGAAGGAGAAGTCTCGGTCGTGCACCGCCCAGGGAAGGAGCCGGCTCAATAGGGTAGGACTTCTGTAATAATTTTTCTTTTTCTTCTTTTGGACCGAGCTACCTAGCTTGTTAGGGCCGGGAGATAATGTAAGGCATTTCTTCTAAGTAATGAAAATAGTTCTGTTAATGCATCTTCTTCTTTCTTTTATGGTGTGAATGTCTTCTCTCTTCCTATCTTCTCCTCTCTTTTCTTCTCTTTCAGTGCGGGGAGGTCGGAGAGGGGAGCTTCATCTTATATGGGCTTGAGCCTCATCGTCTCGATGCTAGGCTCGAGACTTTGATGCCGGAGAATGTTGGCTTCGGACTTGAGTGCCTGAGGGCCTTTCAGATCTTGAATGCCTTGGAGCTAGGCTCGGGGCTTGATCGTCGAAGGTCAAGCTCAGGAAACACCGTCTTGGAGCTGGGCTTGGAGGTGCGATGGCCGGAGAGCTAGGCTCCGGGACTTGGTGGCTGAGGACATGGCTCAGGAGTTGCCATCTTGGAGCTGGGCTCGGAGATGTGCTGGCCGAAGAGCTAGGCTCCAGGATTTGGTTTCCTGAGGACATGGCTCAGGAGTTGCCATCTTGGAGCTGGGCTCGGAGACATGCTGGTTGGAGAGCTGGGCTCCGAAATTGGTTACCTGAGGACATGGCTCAGGAATTGCCGTCTTTGAGCTGGGCTCGGAGATGTGCTGGCCGAAGAGCTGGGCTCTGAAAATTGGTTGCCTGAGGACATGGCTCAGGAGTTGCCATCTTGGAGCTGGGCTCGGAGACATGCTGGCTGGAGAGCTGGGCTCCGAAACTTGGTTGCCTGAGGACATGGCTCAGGAGTTGCCGTCTTGGAGCTGGGCTTGAAGATGTGCTGGCCGGAGAGCTGGGCTCCAGAAATTGGTTGCCTGAGGACATGGCTTAGGAGTTGCCATCTTGGAGCTGGGCTCGGAGACGTGCTAGTTGGAGAGCTGGGCTCCGGGACTTGGTTGCCTGAGGACATGGCTCAGAAGTTGCCATCTTGGAGCTGGGCTCGGAGACTTATTGGCCGGAGAGCTGGGCTCCAGGACTTGGTTGCCTGAGGACATGGCTCAGGAGTTGCCGTCTTAGAGCTAGACTCAAAGACGTGCTGGCTAGAGAGCTGGGCTTTGAAAATTGGTGTCGGAGGAATTTTCTCTGGGCTTGGATGTCGAGGAGCTAGGCTCGAGGCTTGAGTGCCTGAGGGCTTCTCAGGTCTTGGTGTCGGAGGACTTTTCTCCGGGCTTTGATGTCGAGGAGCTGGGCTCGAGGCTTGAGTGCCTGAGGGCTTCTCAAGTCTTGGTGCCGGAGGACTTTTCTCTAGGCTTTGATGCCGAGGAGCTGGGCTCGAGGCTTGAGTGCCTGAGGGCTTCTCAGGTCTTGGTGCCGGAGGACTTTTCTCTGGGCTTGGATGTCGAGGAGCTAGGCTCGAGGCTAAGTGCCTGAGGGCTTCTTAGGTCTTGGTGCTGGAGGACTTTTCTTCGGACTTGAATGCCGAGGAGCTAAGCTCGAGACTTGAGTGCCTGAAGGCTTCTCATGTCTTGGTGCCGGAGGACTTTTCTCCGGGCTTGGATGCCGAGGAGCTAGGCTTGAGTGCCTGAGGGTTTCTCCAGTCTTGGTGCCAGAGGACTTTTCTCCGGGCTTGGATGCCGAGGAGCTGGGCTCAAGGCTTGAGCGCCTGAGGGCTTCTCAGGTTTTGGTGCCGGAGGACTTTTCTCTGGGCTTGGATAACGAGGAGCTAGGCTCGAGGCTTGAGTGCCTGAGGGCTTCTCAGGTCTTGGTGTCAGAGGACTTTTCTCCAGGCTTGGATGCCTAGGAGCTAGGCTCGAGGCTTGAGTGCCTAAGGGCTTCTCAGGTCTTGGTACCGGAGGACTTTTCTCTGGGCTTGGATGCCGAGGAGATAGGCTCGAGGCTTGAGTGCCTGAGGGCTTCTTAGATCTTGGTGCCGGAGGACTTTTCTCAGGGCTTGGATGCCGAGGAGCTAGGCTCGAGGCTTAAGTGACTGAGGGCTTCTCAGGTCTTGAATTCCTTGGAGCTGGGCTCGAGGCAGGCTTCCCGGAGAGCTGGGCCCCGGGCGGCGACGTTCCTGTAAGGTAAACAACTCGTTGTGCAAAGGAAAGTCTTTATTTCTAGTGGAAGAAAAACTTACATCACTAGTAGTATCTCCTCAAATTACAAGCATTCCATGTCCGGAGGAATCTGGCGCCATCTAGGTCCTCGAGATAGTAGGCCCCATGTGAGAGGGCCTCGGCCACTTTATAAGGGCCTTTCCAATTTGGCGAGAGCTTGCCGCACTCCCGGGGTTGAGATGCCTCGACCCGGCGCAGTACCAGGTCGCTAGGTCAAAAAATCTTCAGCTTTATCCATGCATTGTAATATCGGGCGACTTGTTATCGGTATGCTTCCATCCGAAGTCAGGCTTTGTCCCTTGTTTCTTCTAGGAGGTCTAAATTGAGCAAGAGGTGCATTGAGTTCTGCGTCTCGTCATAGCGCTGCACCCACATCGTGGGCACGCCGAGCTCGATTGAGATTACTGCTTCAGTACCGAAGACAAGGTTGAAAGGTGTTTCACCTGTTGCTATTCTGGACATTATGTGGTAGGCCCACAGGATGCTTGGAAGTTCTTCTACCCATCTGCCCTTCGCCTGGTCCAACCTGGTGCGAAGTCCTTGAAGGATGGTCCGATTGGTCACCTCGACTTCCCCATTTGTCTGGGGGTGGGCGACCGAGGTGAACCGGTGTTGGATGCCATGCTCGGCACAGAATCCTTCGAACTCCCGGTTGTCGAACTGTCGTCCATTGTCGGTGATGACATAATTGGGGAGTCCGAAGCAGCAGATGACAGACTTCCAAAAGAATTGTCGAACATTGGCTTCTGTAATCCGAGCTAGTGGCTCTGCCTCGACCCACTTGGTGAAGTAGTCGATCGCCACTAGCAGGAACATCCGCTACCATGGCATGGTGGGGAACGGTCCCAGAATGTCCATCCCCCACTGTGCGAAAGGCCAGGGGGATGACAGTTGGGAGATCGGTGCAGCCGGTAGGCGCTGTATGTGGGAATGGCGCTGGCATTTATCACACTTCTTGACGAAGTCGGTGGCGTCTTCCCTCATCGTCTCCCAGAAGTATCCCTGGCGAAGAGCCTTGTACGCCAGAGTCCTCCCCCCTACATGATTCCCACATAGGCCCTCGCGTATCTCCCGGAGCATGAAGGCCGCCTCCGTGGGTTTGAGGCACTTCAGGAGTGGGTAGGAATAAGATCGGTGGTAGAGGTGATTGTCCATTAAAACAAAATGGGTGGCCTTCCTTCTGATGAGGCCAGCTTCTCTGCGGTCCTCTGGTAGGAGGCTGTCCTAGATGTACTTGATGTACTTGTCCATCCAGCTCGGCTCGTGGGCTACTTGTTGCACCTCCTCTAGGCTTTTGTAGCTTGGACTCTCGAGGTATTCGATGTAGGCGCGCCCCAGGGATGAGTCCGGTAGGGTTGCGAGCCTCGACAGTGCATCCGCACGAGCATTTTCTCCGCGAGGGATGTGGAAAATGCGGAAGTAACGGAAGCCGGCCATGCTCGAATGAACCTTCTCTAGGTACTTCACCATCTAGGGATCTCGGTCCTCGTATTCTCCGGAGACTTGTCCGGCAACCAGTTGGAAGTCGGTGAAAACCTTCAGGCTCTGTACGCCCAGTTTGCGGGATACTTTTAGGCCCGCGAGGAGTGCTTCGTACTCTGCCTGGTTGTTTGTGGCGGCGAACTTAAAGCGGAGGGCGCACTCCGTCACCACTCCGTCAGAATTGGCGAGGATGAGGCCCGCTCTGCTTCCGCAGGAATTAGAGGCACCGTCCACGTGGAGGATCCAAGGGTCCTCTCGCGGTCCGGGCTCAGCTTGGCTCTCCGGGATCATTCGTTCTGGTTCCTCGAGAGGCCCTGTATATTCGACCACGAAGTCGGCTAGGACCTGGGCCTTCTGCGATGACCTCAGCTAGTATACAATGTCGAACTTGCTCAGCATCAGGGACCATTTAGCCAGTCTCCCGGAAGTCTCGGGGTGGCTTAGCATGGTCCTCAGTGGTTGATCGGTCACAACCGCAATGGGATGCGCTTGGAAGTAGGGCCTGAGATCTTAGCAGACATGATTAGTGCAAAAATGAGTTTTTCAGAGCGGGTATACCTGATCTCCGCATTGCAGAGGATTTTGCTGGTATAGTGCATCGGCTTTTGAGATCCATCCTGACCTGTGCAGACGAGGACCGAGCTGACAGCCCCAGGTGTAACCGTGAGGTAGAGTAGGAGCTCTTCCCCCTCTTCCGATCAAGATAGCAGAGGTGGAGAGACTAGGAACTCCTTCAGCTCTTCAAAGGTCGTCTTGCACTCCTCAGTCTAGGTGAAGTCATGCATCTTACACAACGCCTTGAAAAAAGGGAGGCAGCGGTTAGCCGACCTTGAGATGAACCGGCTTAAGGCTACTACCCTCCCCGTTAGATGTTGAACTTGCTTCTTGGATGTTGGGTGCTCCATGTCGAGGATCGCCTGGACCTTCTCCGGGTTTGCTTCGATGCCTCTCTGGGTGACCATAAAGCCAAGGAATTTTCCGGCCGCCACCCCAAAAGCATATTTTGCTGGATTGAGCTTCATTTGTTACTTCCGGAGGCTGTGAAAGGCTTCGACGAGGTCGGTGATGTGGTCCGAGCTTGGCTTGCTCATAACGAGCATGTCATCCACGTACACTTGCACGTTCTGGCCAATCTGGTCTTTGAAAACCTTGTTGACCAAACGTTGGTATGTGGCTCCAGCATTCTTCAGGCCAAAGGGCATCATCTTATAATAGTACGTCCCTCAATCGGTAATGAAGGCAGTGTGCTCCTCGTCCCCCAGGTGCATCCGGATCTGATTGTACCCAGAGAATGCATCCATGAAGGAGAGCAGCTTGTGCCCTGAGGTGGCATCCACCAACTGATCTATCCTCGATAGAGGGAAGCTGTCCTTTGGGCACGCCTTATTGAGATCGGTGTAGTCTACACAGATCCTCCACTTGTCATTATTCTTCTTCACCATCACCACATTCTCCAGCCAGCTCGGATATTGCATATCTCGGACGAAGCCGGCGGCCAAAAGTTTCTCAACTTTCTCGTTGATGGCTGCCTGCCTTTCTAGGGCGAAGGTTCTCTTCTTCTGTCAAACCGGTCTGTGCTTCAGATCGATGTTGAGCTTGTGGGTGATGACTTCAGAGGGAATACCTGGTATGTCCGCTGCCGTCTAGGCAAGCACGTCTGCATTCGCCTACAGGAATTCCAACAACAGAGCCTTCTCCTCCTCGGGCAGCTGGGCTCCGATCTGCACGGTCTTCGTCTAGTCGGCCCCGAGTTGGTAAGGAAGCAGGCGCTCGACAGTGCTGCACCAGCTGGGGCATACCCCTCATCTTCCCCATGCCACAAGGGGTAGGGAATTGTACGAGCAATCTTTTAGTAGAGACAACAGCATCAAGGAGATTGAGCCCAAGTCGGCCCAAGATAATGTTGTAAGGCGAAGGAAGCCTGACAACCGTGAACATCATCATTTTGGTACTCTACCGAGGTGGGGTCCCGGTAGTGACTGGGAGAGTAATTTCACCCTCCATCCTTACGGAATCTCCCATGAAACCAACAAGGGGGGTATGTACATGCTTGAGCTGAACAGAGGAAAGATTCATCCTAGAGAAGGCATCGTAGAAAAGCACATCCGTGGAGCTTCCACTATCTATCATGATGTATTTTACAGGATGCTTTGCAATCATCATCTCGACGACCACAGCATCATTATTTACATTTCTCTCTCCGTCTTCCCCTTCCCTCACAAAGGGGAGTACAACCTCAGGATGCCCTACCCCCCAGGCCCTCTTGGAGGCGCGCTCAACTCCCTAGTGTATCATCCCCACCGGCTTCTCAGTAGGGCGATTGTCGACCACCGGGACTGGTGGGAGGGCAACAAGCGCCTGAGATTCCGGTTGAGACCTGCCCCCCACATATCTTCCGAGGTAGCCCCTTTTGATAAGCTCTTCGATCTCCCATTTGAGATTGCGGCATTCCTCGGTGAGGTCATGGTCGCGGTAGAAACGACAGTACTTCATCTTGTCATGGCTGGAGGATGGCTTCAATGGTGGTGGGCGCCTCAGATAGGTCTCGCCCTTAATCTCCATAAGGATCTTCGTCCTCGGGGCGAGGAGGGGGGGTGAAATTTCTCTCAGAGACGGGAGCGCTTCTTGGCCTTGGTCTCGGTCGGGAGCTCTGAGATGGTGGTCCTGGTCTTCGTGCTCCAGGCACCTCAGTGGGTACCGGCTTCTTTAGTGACTTCCCTTCGAGCTCCTACCTTGTACGATCCGCCTCCTCGGTGTGGATGTACTTTTGAGCTCGGAAGAGGAGCTCGACGTAAGTCTTCGAGGGATTCTTGTCAAGCGAGTAGGTCAGGCGAGAAGTCCTGAGCCCTCGCTTCAGAGCCAGCATTGTGATCGGCTCCTCTAAGTTGTAGATCTCCAGCGCGGCAGCCTTGAAGCGAGCTATATAGTCCCGTAGCAGCTCGCGGTCTTGCTGCCTGATAGAGAAGAGGCTGTCCGCCTCCCGTGGTATCTTCCAACATGCATCAAAGTGAGTCACGAACCTCTGCCCCAGCTGGGCAAAGGAATTGATGCTTTCCGGCTCGAGGCGGGTGAACCATACCCGAGCCGCCTTCCGAAGAGTAGTGGAAAAGGCGACGCATAGGAGAGCATCAGTAGCCCCCTGGACCCTCATGAGGGCCCAATAGCTTTCCAGGTGGTCCAGGGGGTCGGTGGTCCCATCATAAGGATCCACCTGTGGCATGCAGAACCGGCGGGGAATCGGCTCCGTTTGAATCTCCTAGGAGAACGGAGGGCGGACGTCATAGCCTGCTGGCTCGCTAGCGGAGTCGGGCAAGTTAGCGAAATGGCGGGACAACTCCGCCAGTTTGCGGTCATGCTCCTCTAGGCGCTTCTCCACCATGCGCCTGATGGCTTCATCTGTCGACCCCTCTGCTAAGAGAGGCGGGGAGGGTGATGCGGGTGTGCAGCGCCCATGACGAGGGGCTTTGCCCTTCCTGCCTTAGCGGGGTTTAGATGCCCCCTGGTCAAGGTGCAGTGAGCAGCTCTCTTTGTCGGTGGACCCGCCCCGTTGTCACTTCATTGGGGCTTGGTGACTACCCCGAAGATTCATAACGGCCCGCGGTTGCGAAGGCCTCCTATGGAAGGAATGCAGGCTATCATGGGGTACTGCGGCATGGACCGCGGGGGTCTCCGACTGCTGATGAGTAGCCAGGGATCGATGCTGATGTTGAAGCTGGCACACGGCTGCAGTGAGAGTGTGCATCTACTGAGCAAGTGCGGTCAGCTGGATCTCCAGTGGAGGCGATTAAACCGAGACGGGTGGCTCCGTCTCCAGACCGTGTAGGTTCCCGTGGGAAGGGGATGCTTTCGCATGGCTGGTAGAGGCTCCCCTCACCCGAGTGGTCACCATCCTCACAACGAACTATCTAAGCAGGGCCTGAACTGGATTGAGAGTCGTTCTCCCCCCCTACCTGATGTGCCAATCTATTGTCGCCCGGATCGTCGTGGCCCGTAGCTGCTGGTGGCATCGAGGGTCGTGCGTCCACTTGCTCGGGATGCCTCCGGTGCCTCGGGACCTGCAACAAACAATGTCAGTGATCCGGCCAGGGATTTTGGCGGGGGCGCTCCGATGGTCAAGTCAGTGACGATCCAGGGGAACAGATCCTCCTAGTCGAGCCCCTCTGGATGAGCTCCATGCTAGGAGGGGTGAGTGTAGTGTGTATGGAAATGAGAGTGAACTGGGAGAGGTGGTGGCCGAGGTAGTCATCCCCCCTTGTCTGGCCTCTCTCCTTTGTTTCTATGTTTGCTTACTTCTGGCTTACCCTGGCTGGATTTTTTACTTTGGCTTGCCTCGGGATCTCCCCATGTTGTCAGACGTGTGCGACAAGGTATCGTGCCGTAGACGGGATGCCTTTCCTATCAGATGGCCGGGGAAGCTTCTATACGCCTCTGACATTCCCTCTACTTGCCCCTCTCCTAGAAGCCTGGCAGGGCCTTGGTTGGCGGGCTGCCGTTCTCGGGACCCACGCTCTCCGGTTGGGTCTTTTTCCTGGTCGTATGGCAGGTTGGTAGAGGGCATGGCGCTTTGATGTGAGTTTCCTTTCTTTCTGGTGTGAGTGACGGTCGTGGGCATTAATGACGACGTGGCGGGCGCTGTTGTACGACCCTCGGGAGGGCCGCCATTATCCTCAGAGGGGAGGTGCTGCTCCCTTGGTAGTTGGTGCCTCGATTTGAGTTGGGGATCGAGCTGGAAAGGTGGGGCCCGCCTCCGGTGGGCTCGCCTCGAGGTAGCTCGGCAGGGCGGAGGAGGGCTGAGCTCTACTCCGGATCAGCGAAACTCCGCTTTAGACGAGCTCGGCCAAAAGGAGGTGGGAGGGGTGCTACCCAGCCTAGGGGACCCGACCTCGAAGGGGCGCCTCGTGGCGGAGGAGACTTGAGCTCGACTCCTGACCACGGGACCCGACCTTAATGGATCCGCCTTGGATGGGAACTCGCACTCATCTCCGGCCTAGGCATTCCGACCTGGCGGGAACCGACCTGGCAGAGGATGGAGCTCGGCTTCGGTGGGCGACCATGTTGCTCCAGGGGAGCTCAGCCCGGCGAAGGGGCTCAAGTTGAAAATCTAGCATGGCATCTGATGGAGACTCCACGTCAGTTTTTCTGCCCCACGTCAGCAATCCAGCAATATCAATGAGTAATGCTAAATTTTTAAAACCAGATATCACTATTCTCCACCAAATTTATAATAAAGTGATACCTGATATCCACATGCTTAGTACATTCATAATACATCTGATTTCTAGCAAGATGCAAAGCACTCTGACTGTCATAGTAAATATCTAAATAATTTTGCTTGAGATCTAAATTTTGTACTAACCCTCTTAGCCAAATAGCTTTCTTTGATACCTCTGTCAATGCCATATACTCTACCTCTATAGTAGACAAAGCAACTGTAGACTACAAAATAACCTTCCAACTAACTGCACAACCAGAGAGAGTAAATACATATCTGATTAATGACCTTCTCCTATCAAGTCACAAGCATAATTAGAATCACAAAATCTTATAACAGTTTAATTATTCCATTTGGAAAATATCAATCTCAAATTAGAAGTGTCTTTTAGATATCTAAATATCCATTTCACAACGATCAGTAAGCCTTCTCGGGCTTATCCATATATCTACTTACCACACTTACTGCTTATAAAATATTAGGTCGAGTGCAAAACATCACATACATGATGCTGCCTACTTACTTACATATAGTACTCTCTATATATATCTCTCCTTATCCTCGATCTGAGAAAAGTTCTTAATAGATAATCTAAAATGACTGGAAAGAAAGTAATGACTAGCTTAGCTATAGACATACCATATATGTTTATAACTTTTTAATACAACCATACTAAGTAAGAAAGAGTCTACTTGATTGCCTGTCACGTATGATTTTCATTCCAAGTATCTTCCTTGCTGGGCCAAGGTTCTTCATTTCAAATACAGTAATAAGCTCAGCTTTCAGCTTCTAGATGACTAACATATCTTTGGTTGCAATCATCATATCATCCACATATAATAATAAATAATAAAAGGATCCATTTGAAAGTCACTGATGATATACATAACTATCATATGAAGATCTATTGAATCCATGGTTGATTATAAACTTATCAAATTTATAGTACTATTATCTTGGAGACTACTTGAGACCATACAATGATATCTTGAGCAAGTATACATAATCTTCTTTATCTGGAGCCTCGAAATTAGATGGCTATTGCATATAAATCTGCTTTTTCAAAGTATCATGCAGAAAAGATATCTTCATATCAAACTGTTCTAGCTCTAAATCCTGAGAAGCAACTAAAACAAGTAACATACAAATAGAAGAGTGTTTGACTATAGGAGAAAACATCTCTTTGTAGTCAATACCCTCCCGTTGATTGTAATATTTAGCCACCAACCTAGCCTTGTATTTAAAATCGTGAGGACTGGCTTCTTCATTCCTCTTGAAGATCCATTTGTAGCCAATTACCTTCTTACTCTTTGGTAACTTAACTAATTTTTAAGTTTGATTTTTTTCTAAAGACTAAAGCTCTTCAACCATAACTACTATTAGCTCATGATACATGGTCAACTCATCACCTATGGTATCTATAATACTTAGAGTGTAATAAACTAATTTAACATAAGTAGAATCCTCAAAACCATACCTTTGAGGTACTCTATATGGTAATTAGGTCTGCGAGTGGCAATACTTTCATCCTGACCTAACATTGCATGGTAACCTCCTCTTGAGTTTATACCTCTGTGTCTGTTTGTTGTTGTTGCTCATTCTAAATATGAGTATTTTTACTTAGCTACTACTGCTATAATCTAATAATCTGATCAATGTCTATAACAGTTCATCCTATTGATTCTGAATCTGAACTTCTTGTGAAAAACTAGGCTACATCTACCATGAAGGAGTGGTGTCTCATGAAAACTCACATTCCTGCTGACTAAAAATTATTGGGATCCGGGCTCTGTGCATCATAGTTTATAACCTTTTACCCCATATGCATATCCAAGAAATACGTACATCTTAGTCCTGCGGTCCAGCTTTTCATCTCTGACATGTGCATATGCTGGACATCCAAAAACTCTAAGTATTGAATAGTCTACATGTTTTCCTATCCATATCTCTTTCAGAGTTTTCATGCTCAATGCTAATACTGGAGATCAATTTATAATATAGCAGACTATATGTGTAGCCTCTTTCCAAAAGTATTTACTCAATCAAAAACTTGACATCATATATCTAACTCCAATAATATATGGTTCATGCATTCTGCCATATCATTCTGCTAAGGTATACAACTATGGTCCTATATATGATAATGCCTTCTAATTTGCAAAAATCATCAAACTTTATACAGCAAAGTTTTAATCTATTATCAGTCCGAAAGGTTATCACCTTTCTCTTAGTCTGCCTCTCGACCATAGCCTTCCATTTTTTGAATGTATCAAATATGTCACTCTTATTTTTGATAGTATAAATCCAGACTTTATAAGAGTAGTCATCAATAAACAACAATAAATATCTGGATCTATCCTTGAATGTAACTGAGGCAGGTCCCTATAGCTTAGAATAAATATAATCCAATATAGCTACTGTCCTGTGTACGTTTATAGAAAAGATGAATCTATGTTATTTACCAAATATAAAGTGCTCATAAAATCCAAGTGCACCAACCTTCGAACCACCCAGCAGATCATATTTGCTCAGCTCCTATAAACCTTTGTCTAATATGCGGTCCAGCTCTGCTACCATAATTATGTCAACTACTTAATAGATGATTATATTATTAAAGCCTATCCAACTACGGTGATGCTATCAAGATAGTAAAGGGTGCTATCAACTTGCCTCTCAATAGAGTTAATGCTCATTTACTAATAGTTATAGATCCTCTATCCCATCTATCCTCAAAACCTACACTATCAAGGGAATGCACTGAGAATGTTCCTTCACACTTGAGGAACATATCTAATATTATCCATAGTCACCGTATTATTTGTATGAGATTTGATTTGAGTTTTATCAATACTTTCTACTTTACAGATGGTATCATTCCTAAGAAGAATGGTGCCCCCCTCACATAGTCTAAAAGAAGAGAATAAGTCCTTATGGAGTGTTATATGAAAAGATGCTCCAGAATCCATGATCAAGGTATTAGCCTGACTAACATTACAAGTAGTTGTAAATATTGCATCATCTGCCATCTCCTAAGTAACTACAATAGATACCGAATCTGAGACTATTCTTTTATCCTTTTGTTCCTTCTCTTTCTTGGACGGTAAAAGTCTACATTCATATTTTTAGTAGCTTGGCATCTTGCAATAATGACACATACCTAGTCTTTTAGACTTAAACTTTGATCTAGTTTTAAACTTGCTTCTATCTTGTCCCCCTTTTTATTGCTCATCTCTGTATCTAACTGTAAGTTCTTGTACCAGAGTCAGAGCTTGATACTTTAAGAATACTTTCAACTTAAACTCATTAGATAACAAAGTAGCTTCAAATTTTTCAAGACTTATAGTCTCTTTTTCATAGAGCATAGTAGTAATATTCTCGAAGGACTTAAGCAAAGAATAAATTATAATCAAAATCTTATTTTCCTCATCAACATTAATACCAATATTTGCCAAATTGAGTAGTAGCTTATTATAATCATCCAAGTGATCCTTAAGTGAAGTTCCTTCCTCCATATAAAATGTGTACAACTTTTCTCTCAAATACAGTTTATTGGTAAGAGACTTTGCCATATACAAGCTATCCAAGTTATCTCATGCATGCACCTTTAGCTATATCAAGATTCATAACATTATGGAGAACTTTGTTATTCAAACATGAAAGTAGTCCCTAGTGCTCTCTCATTAGTTTTCTCTTTGGCGGCCTCAGTATCTCCTAAGATTGTATTCATATTCTTGAGGATTATTGCAATGCCCTCATTGACCAATAAATATTTCATTCTTATTTTTTATAGTGCGAAATCACTTGTGCCATCAAACACGGCTACTTCATGCTTTGTGGTAGTAGAATAAAAAATAATCACTTCATGAGCCATTGATGAACTTTATTGCCCGTCAGATACCATCCAAATACTTTGATACCAATTATTGGGGTTATATGCAGCGGATTGGATTGCTTTAGACTTCTGAATTAATATTCTATCTTATTAAGGTAATTTACCGAAGATATCACAGGCATAAATAACAAGTACAAGAAAGATAAAAAATTTATATAATTCGGCAAACCTACCTATATCTATACAAAGAAGGAGCAATCTATTATATATTCATCCCAAAATTGAGTACAAAGATGATAAAAATATTTAAATTATAAGATCCCAAAATAATAATAAATAAATCAAACAAGGATAGCAAAATTATCAATCTCAGTCTCTTGTGATAGATCAAGAAAAGAATATCTGAGATAGATTGAACAAACCTTTCTTGGCATCGATAACAAACCAAGAAATGATAACCTTTCTAGTGATGAAGAGCTCCGAACTGAAGAGAGATTATTTGTACAAACTTAACACAAGAAGTTGAGGAGAGCCCAGACTATAGATAAATAATAAAGCAACTATGATACGGTCACCGGAGAGCCAACAACGAAGAAAAAAACTTCGGCAGCTTAAGTAAAAGATGAAGCCGAGGGAGCTACAAATCGAGAGAACCAAAGAGTCAATCAAGACAAAATAGGGGGCTCACTGCCGTGAGGTCTCTGTTCTCCTTTTAAAGGTAAAAAGCGCCTTTGGAACTCCATCGCCACACGATCATGCCAGTTGTCTCGGAGGAGGAGTTCAATGACAGTAGAGTCCTAAACAATCCCCAAAGCTTTCGATAAGAAATCCCGTGGAAGAAAAAATCCCATCATATAAAGTCTTGAAGCTGTACGTCTCTCGCTGGACTTCTCGAAGCGGGAATCCCAATCAGAGAAAAGGTCCATCCGGTTCCCAAATGAAGAAGGTCCGTCCATTTTATTGATGTTTGGGAGAAGAAGAAACTCAAAACAAAAAAATTCCGAGGAAGATTATAAGACATAAAGTTTAGATCCTTTTACAAAAAAAAAACGTTCTAGTTTGATATATTTTGGAGCAAACATGTTTAATTAACATTACTTTCAGGAAAAATTCATGCTGTGTATCATACATAACCGCATATCGTGAAACGTCAGCATAAGACTCCAAAATTCATCGAGAGGAGGGAACGTACTCAAATACTTTAGCTTCCATAGGTTTGATGGCATAAAAAGAACTACAACAAGAATTCTAACAGCAAGTTATAAATTTTGTCAACACTACAGGACCAACACCTCATACTCGCTTTCAGCTCCTCTATGGCATAATAAAACCCATTCCATGATATGCATATCATATTGAAAACTAGACAAAATTCTTCCTAAGCTCCCTACTGAAACTTCCAAGCAGAGAGAAAAAACAAAGGGGTTCCCTTCCATCCCATGGTCAAGGCCTTCCCATTCTTGTCAAGCGTGAAGAAGTGGCCGTTAGCAAACTGCTTAACTAGCAGGCTAGCTTGGTAATGTGACCACTCATTCATCTCAGTCTCGACGAGGCCATAACGAGCAAAGAAAGACCTCCACACGCTGATGCCTACATGCCTGGCCAGCCTCTCGCGGCCCTCGGTCGCAAGAATGTTTCGTATTCCCCATGAAATGAAGGTTCCCTCTGCAGCCATTCTACTTCTGTCATCCCTATCCATAAAACTATCCAGGTAGTCAAATAAGGCACTATGGAAAAACAATGCTTCGGTGAAGCGGTTGATGAAAGATGGGGAATTAAGGTTAGCTTCAACATCTATAACCATCATTATGTATGGCTTAAGCTTACGAATTACTCTCATGACATTCTCAAGTCTGTCAGGTCTGACAATCATGCTGCTCATAACATTTACAGAATACACACCGATCACTTCACCCTCCTCCAGTTCAAACATTTCTTCGTTGAGATCCTTAAAATCTGAAACTATCACTGATTTAAAACTTAATGGCAAGCCTAAAGTTTCAGCAAAGCTTACCAGCCTGTTACCAGTTGCAGTGATTTCCCCGTCAGATGAAACTATTGCACTAATCTTAAGACAGTCGATTGGACATGTCGATCTTGTGGCCAGTGCTTGCAAGAAAATAGCCCACTGGATCCCGTACTTGATCGAGAGATCGATAAGATGGATTTTCCTTGCTGTGGCCACATTGTCCAAAATGGTCTGCACCGAAGTGAATTGTTCGATTTGCATGAATGGCACCTTACTTTGGAGTGCCAGTTGCAATGGGTGGCCTGATGACAATGCCTTGATGATCTCTTCTGCTGTCGTGCCCCCATCCTTTGGAACCTTCCATGAAAGCCCTCCAGTTTCTCTATCGATCCTTTCTTGTAATGCAATCGTGTAATAGAAAACAACTCTCTGAACTGGATTTCCGGTGTCGGATGACAGCTTGTAACACTCCTGAAGTAAAATGCTAGCTCGATCATATTGCTGGTTGCTTACCTTCTCCACAGCAGCCAGAAGAGTGTTTGCGAGGCTGATGTTCTCTTTTTCCTCGTCCGTGACGCCTAAAAGTGAGAAGCCAACATGATGCCAAGGCATGGAAGGATCGCTTTCTTTATGGGTTGACATCTGAACAAAATGGACAGCAGCGATTCTCATGACTTCTTCGGTCGATAACTTATCGCCTCCTTCCATCGGGTGCGTGACCCTGTCAATTGGTTCATTCAGCTTTTCTCCATTCAGGCGACTGTGGCTAGATCTGTAGTTGTTCAGAAGCTCTAATGATGAAGAGGTCACTGGGAATGCCTTCTCCTTTGATCCAGGAAGCTCAGGGATTTCAGGCACCACTGGCTGCTGTATCTCTTCTGTCTCCAGGGCCAAAGGTTTGTCCAAGGACTGGATTGCTGCAGAAGCTGCATCAAGCTGCATGTCATCCATGACTGCAAGATCTTGGAAGCATTGGAGTTCGCTGGATGGCAGGGGGGTTCCCTTCTCAAAGGGGCCATCATGGTAGTAATTGTAACCAGACCATAGGTCATCAATGCAGCATTCGTCTTCAAATCCCTGACGAGTGGTGTAGCCTTGCTGTGCACCATCACAATTCAAACAATGAACGTAGAACGGAGAGCCCAACATGTTGGAAGCAAAGCTCTACTTAGTGCCAAGCTTCTTCTCAAGATTTAAGAATTCCGGATTTTGATGGGCTATGATAAAAATTTACGAGCTGAAGAGTTCTGAGTGATCCAAAATTTTGGACTTTTGGTGCTAGAAATCCACGAGTGAAGGGAATCCAACAAGGGGAAAAGACAGGAAAGCTGAAGTAATCCATGACAGCATTGTTGATTAGTATAAGACAGTCCTGCCGATAAATTGGATGGTTGAAAACATCATTCAAGCCATGGCATGAGCGAATTGTTTTAGTGTTTTCCAATAGCTTTCGCTAGCTAAGAACAAGGCACATAGTACGAGTCATTGATAAATAGCGGCATCAATTTTTATATTGTATGATTATTTCATTTATTTGGTTTTAGATGCAAACAGTTGGTGAGTAGCTGGCTATATGGCAGCTAATCATAGAATGAGAGGACCAAAATGTATTAAACCAAATACCAGTGGAAGCAGAAAGTGCCAATAGATTGAACGGTGTAACCAATCACGCCTGCACGGTGACCGAAGAACTAGTTAGTTGCAGAGGAACCGCATATCAAGAAACCTCAATGATAAAAGCTTTAAGATTAGAAACTGCATTATATTTAATTAAGAATGCAGTTTTTTTTATAGTTTCATTGCAACTAGGCATCAAATGGCACCTAGCTATTTGTCTGGTTTGAAATTCTTCCAAGATATATAGTAGGAGAAAGAAACAAGCAAAGAACTTGCATCCACAAGAGTCCAAATTCCGGACCATGAGTTTGTCTCTAATTCATTACAGGTCTCCATGCATCCATTGTTGTAGACAGTAGCAAGAAGTTGCTCCGAAAAGTTGACAAGATAGGAAATGTTGTGGTGTCTTCCCATCTCCCGACCTCGATTTCCAACCGAGGAGCCACTTCGGTGGAGTATCGACGAGGTCAACTGATAACCAACAGGTCGTAAGATTTGGGCCATTTCATTTGCTCGCATGAACATGGGGCAAAATTTCCGCCACTGGTGGTGCAATCACCACGGGTATGATGATTGATCTAAATGTGCACCTAAATGCACCCACATTGTAGGCTCATTATCGAATGCCATAATTGGAACCAGGAATACCAGGGTAAAAATCAATGGATCCTCTCTTACATAAAGAGTGGAGAAGGGACCCTGAAATGAGTTGTTTTGGAACACACCATTCTCCTGCTCTCATTCTCTCTTTCTCTCTCTCAATTGTTTTCAAAGTTTCAACTAATTCAAGTATCGGAAGGTCCTCCATCAAGCAAACTTTGGCAAGTGGACTTTTTGGTTGCGTGGAACGAGTTTCTTTCCAATTTGTCTACATCCATACTTCTAGCTCAGTTCCCAGTTGATCTACTTAAAAATTTTACGGTAACAAATTGTCACTAGAAGAAAGACATCTACCCTTGATCCGGAAAAGGGAAATGCAATGATGAGGACCAGAGCTCATAATACTTTCACTATTTTATCTTGACAGTCATCCCGTCAGATCGACTAGCCAAATCGGCATTTGTAGCTAGGTCCATCTTAGTCAGTGGTGATAATGGGCCAACAACAGTTTATTACCTTAGTATAACAAGTACCAGCCCTAACCATTGCTATCCAAAATCTACAGCGAATGGCGAAAAAATAGCAGCAACAAGAGGCACCTATCCTTCCATTGCTTGATTTCATCATAGATGGTGATCCTGCCCTCCGAGTCCAAGGCAGGCTCATCCATATAGATAATCCTATCATTCTGGGGCTCAACTACCCAATTCCCCTTCTTGCCATATTGAAGTCAAAGGCGAGAGCATCAACATTGTTACTCCCTAGATTCTTCAAGAGAAAATTCTATCTTGTTTTACTCCAAGTGATCTGGGGCATCTCAGCAAGATGCCACCTTGATCAAAAGCTTCAAGAGATCGATTGTCGACTAGTGGCACTGCAAGAGGGGAGCCAAGGATATAAGGACAATCTTGACTTTAACTCATGCCCTCCATTCTCTCCAAGGATCATGGAAGAACTAATTCTAGCTCGGTTCAAGATGCCACCACTAAAGCCATATGATAGATTCGCATATCTGTTGGACTATCCTGAGAATTATAAAGCTTTCATGATGATTCAAGGGGCTTTAGATGCTCTCTTCTACCTTACCACTCTCAGGAAATTTGCTCAAGTATGGTACTCTGGCCTTCAATTAGGCACAATCTATCCATTCAAGCAATTAAGAAGGCAGTTCATAGCACACTTCAACATCAGCAGGAAGCAGTCACTAAACTCAGATAGCTTTTTCTTTTTCTCAATCCAGCAAAGAAGAATCCTTAAGAGGTTATGTGGCTCGATTGAATGCCGCCATGTTGGAGATCTACAATCTAAATGAATTGGTTGCTATGTCAGCATTGAAGTGGGGACTTTGAAATTCCAGGCTCATTTTTTTCTTGGATAAGAAGTTTCCAAAGATTGTGTTGACCTCCTTATGCGGCATAGAAGTATGCACGAGCTAAGCTGTGATTGATTAGCACGAAGCTGAAGGTGGAAAAATCACCAAGAAGAAACAGACTTAAGAGGAGCTTAGCATGGCTCAAAGTGACCAGGAGACCCCTCATCAATCCTGATGTCCAAGATCAAAGAGCCCACCTCATTAGTTCAATAACTACATCCCTCGTCTACTTCTCGAGTCAAATCCTTGTGGAGATCAAGGGGCAAGAGTATCTTCGAAGGATCCAATAGATGACAGCTCCAACAACTAAGTGAAATGGAAGGAAGCACTGCAAATTTCACCATGATCATAATCATAATACTAAGGAGTGCCTTTAGCTAAAGGACAAGATCAAAACCTTGATCTTAGGAGACTACTTTGAAAAGCATGTTCGAGATCAAAATAATCGAGCAGCAAAAGAGCCGACTCAATGCTAGATAAAGGAGGAGAACCACACTGACTCATGGCTAGAGTGATCATCATGATTTTTGAGTTCACTAATGGCTAATGGGCCGGAACTTGAATTGAAGATCAATCACCAAAGAGAAGGCATACCGAAAATGTCATCACATTTTCAGATAATGATTTATGAGTTCAGACTCATAATGATATTGTCATCATATCTATGATAATAGCAAATTACAATAAAAAAAATAATTAATAATGGAAGCTTGACAAATATATTATTTGATGATGCTTTTTAGAGGATGAAGTTACCTATGGACTAACTAAGGATAATTAATACTCGTCTAGTCAGATTTTTAGTGATTTGATTGTTGTAGAGAGAGAAATAACGCTCCCAATGATGGTAGGACAAGAGCCTTGTCAAGTGACCATCCAACTTATTTTTTCTATGGTCCAGGTGCCTTCAACTTATAATGCCATCCTAGGTTGATCTGGACTAAATGCCTTCTGAGCAGCTATGTCAACTTACCATCTCCTCATGCAGTCCTTAACAAGGCATGGAATCGGCGAAGTTCAAAGAAATCAATAGCTAGCTCAATAATGCTTTATGGCTACGATTTAGAGAAAGAAGCCTCTAGAGTCCCTGCCCATTGAGGGGCTCGATCTTTATGATGGAGGCATGAGGTGAGCCAACATAATAGTTGATCTCCATCCCACTCAAAGAAGAAGAACCAAGTAGAATCATTTGGATAGGGTCATTACTGACTACCAACCTTCGAGGTCAATTGGTAGATTTTCTCCATGCCAACTTGGACATCTTCATCTCGTTAGCCTTTGATATGCAAGGTATACCATCTAATGTTATTATCCACAAGTTAAATGTTAACCTAGAACACCGACCTATGTGACAAAACAAGACATTTAAGAACTAAATTGATCAAAAATGAAAGTTTACATCAATGATATGCTGGTGAGGAGTACGAAAGCTAACCACCATATTGCCAATCTAGAGGAAGCATTCGATGTACTAAGGTGACATCAAATAAAGATTAACCCATATAAGTATGCCTTCGGTGTGACCTCAGAAAGTTTTCAAAATTCTTGGTGACAAAAGGGATCAACGTGAACTAGAGAAAATACAAGCAATTATAGAGATGCAATATTCGGGCACAAGGAGGTAGGTGCAGCATCTAGCTAGGAAAGTGGCAGCCATCAATTAGTTTATCTCTAGATCGATTAAGAGATGCCTCCCCTTCTTCAAAATCTTAAGGCAACTAGAAGACTTCAACTAGTCAGAAGACTGCCGAGCTGCATTTGAGGGGCTTAAGAAGTACCTCGGGATACCCTCTATTATCAAAACCAAGCACAGGTGAGACTTTGTACATGAATTTACCTATCTCACCTAATGCAATCAGCTCAATATTGGTCTAAGAAGAAGATAAGATCCAGAAGCCCATCTATATACTACATGAGTAGGATATTGCACGATGCGGAGATAAGATATTCCGGCATAGAGAAGATGATTTTCATCCTCAATACCTTAGTGCGGCAGCTCATACAATATTTCTAAGCTCATATAGTAGTTGTCTTGACCAACCAACCCTTGAAGTCTATCCTACAGAAGTCATATACCTCAAGAAGAATGGCAAAATAGACGATCAAGCTCAACGAGTTCGATATCGACTACCATCCTTAACTAGCAATGAAGGTCAAAATCCTAGTAGATTTTTTTGTCGAATATATCATTCCCAAAAAGGAGTCAACCTTGGAGTAGTCTAAGGAGAAAGAATAAAAAATTGGTGATGATAACTATCAATGGACCCCCTCTATATAAAAAGAGGAAGTAGGAGACCCTCGGGTGAGTTCTTTTGGAACACAGCATTCTCCTACTCTCTCTCTCTCAATTGTTCTTAAAGCTCTAGCTCATCAGAAGTGTGAGGCCCAACCCAATTCTAGCCTGACCCAAGTGAAACTCGGGTTGAAGTCGGCAACTGGGTTGTCGACTTTAGTTCGAAGCTGGCGAGGCACCGAACCACCGGAACGGTCGGTGGACGAATCGGGGAGGGAGGTCGATGGCACTGGAGGATAAGGGTTTTCCTGTGATAGATGGGTTCCTCGCGTGCCTCAGCCCAATCCGAACCCCTCTTCTTCTGGTGGACATCAAAATTCGATGCTTACCTCGTCGAACAATCTCCTCATGTGTCTCGACCCTTTCCGGTGGTCATCTTCCTCCGGTGGCTGTCGAAACCCAACGCCGACCTCGTCGATAAGTGCTCTATTCTCTGTTTTCGCTCGAGCATGGGCATGAGCAAAGGCAGTCGATGGGAGCTCGTCTCCTCTCGAGCGTGGGTTTGAGTAGAGATGACCGGCCAGGGGGGATTCACTTTTGGGTTTCCGACAGGTGGCCGGACAGCCATCGAGATCGCCATCGGTCCCCTCTTCTTTCCGGCCTTCCTTAGGGAGATATGGGTTGGCTCTATTAGGGATGGAAAATGATTTTTAAGAGAGGAAGAAGGAAGAGAGAGTCGGGGGAGAAGAAAAAGAAGGAATGAAGAGAAGGAAGAAAAGAAAGAAAGGAAAAAAAAGAGGAAGAAGGGTTCGATTCAGAGCAAAGAAAAAAATAAATAAATAAAAGAGGGAAAGGGAGGAAAAAGGAACAAATTGACAAGGATGTCCCAGGAAATTTAATTTTTTTTTAGTTTCCTTTTATATATATAGAAATTAATTTTATGAAAAAAAAATTGTTGTATAGGATCGTCATTATCCTTGGAAAATCGGGTCTAGGGTTGAACTGTACTTAGTTGGTGGATACTCTATAGTAAGTTATCACTCTCTAGTATATTTTGCCATGCATGATGTGAGTTTATTATTTAATATGTTATTGAATTTTATTGTATACATTTATATTGTATATCAATGACTTGATGTGATATGAGGTTAAACATATGTGTTTAGAGTGCTCTATGTCATGAGTTGAGTCGATTTTTGATGCTCTCTAATTCGACTATGATTACATTAGTTATGATCTAGTCTCCTTTTGGACCTCCAGTGGGGCTATCACTGTGCATGACCATTGAGCGGTATGTGTACACAGGAGCTAGTTTTTCTTATGGGCTTAGCCAGCAGGGTGATCGCTGGTACATGCTGGAATGCATATTTCTCGTGTAATTTTAAAGCTAGTTTTCCTTTTGGGCCTCCAGTGGGGCTATCACTGGTGCATGGCCGTTGAGCGATATGTATACACAGGATCTAGTCTCTTTCGGGGCTAGCACAGGCCGATCGTGGCCATAATCAGAGGGATTAGGTAAGCGAGTGGGGATGGCCATCCTAAGGAGTGTGTTGTCAGAAAAGTAATAAAGGAGATTAATAATAAAAACTTAACTAATTTGGCTTTATTTTATGTTTGGTTACTTGTACGCATTGATCTATTCAAGTTATCTTGCTTTTGATTCATGGTAGATTTATACTCAAGATGTATGATAACTTATTGAGTTTAGAAAACTCATTTTATTCTCTTATATTTTTTCAGGACCAGTAAAACATGTGGGCTTGGGAACCAGTCAGCGAGGATTTAGGACCTACAGGGCACTGTTGCTTTTAATAAAATTTAAATATGTGGTTGTCAATTTTATGAACATATGAATTAATTATCCAATAAAAATTTATGTGTTTGCCTGGTTGAATGATTATTGTTGAAATTATGGTTTGATACAGGCCTTGTATGTCCGAGGGAAGAATGAACCCAAAGGCATACGGCCAACTATTGCACATCTGGCTTGGATTTGGGATCAGGGTGTGACAGATTTAGTAGTATCAGAGCCAGGTTGTCTTAAAATCAAGATGATATAGATAGTGAGAGTGTGGTAGAGATAATTAGGACAAGTCTAAGATATTTAAAGTAACAATCAATGTTATATTATTAAATTGACTCTCTTTTGTGAAATAGGTGAGAATGGCCCAGACCCAATCTATGAGAATGTCAAATCATAATGATCGTGCTTCTCGAGCTCATGATACTTCGTAAGCAGCAGGTCCGTCTCGGGCTGCCAGTGTCTCCAGGACTCATAGCCAATCACCTGATCAAGGCAAAAGCCGAGTAGTTAGTCCTCCCCTTCAGCAGCATGACCAGAGGACCACCAATTCTGATGGTCAGATGGTAAGCCTTATTCAAGCTCTAATTGGGCTTGTTCAGGAAATGAGATAGTAGGAAAGTAGAGGTGGTTAATCTTCTAAGACAGATTGGGGAATCATGAAATTCAAGAAGTTTGCACCTCTTACTTTTGAGGGTTCCACTGAACCTACTGAATCACTGAAATGGCCGAAAGAAATGAAAAAAGTTTTTGCTAGTATGGATTATACAGATCAAGAAAAGATTCATTTTGTTGCTTATTAATTGCAGGGTGAAGCTTTTGAATGGTGGAAAGCTGTCAAGAGGCAGCATGGTACTGAAGAGCCGATTACTTGGAATAATTTTTGTCAAGAGTTCTTGGATATGTATTTTCTAGAAAGTCTTAGATTTGATAAAGAAAGTGAATTTACAAGATTGATACAAGGGAATATGACGGTGGCATAATATAAAGCCAAATTTATAGAATTATTCTATTTTGCTCCGGATTTGGTGGCTACATATGGTATCAAGGCTCGGAGATTTGAGAAATGACTAAAACCCAAGATTTGTGCTGGAGTGAGACTGATGCAATTGGCTTCGTATCAAGATGTGGTTAGTAAAGCTAAAATTATGGAGTAAGAAGTTGACAATATGCAACAGGAAAGAAAATGACAATTGAGGAAGAGATCCAGATCTGATGGACAGCAAGGTAGTCGATACTCTGGCAAACAGACTAGATAGAGGGGAAATCAAGGGAAAGATCCAGGACCTCAACAGGGAAATAATCCTCATTACAGAAGGTGCCATGGTTTTCATTTGGAGCAGAATTGTCATTGGTTTTCCGGAGCATGTTTTAATTGTGGTCAGCAAGGCCACAAAGCTATGGATTGCCCTCGTTCTCAGAATTCTGGATATCAACGTTCATTCCAAAATGCACTACGATCGCCTACACCTCCTACTTTGAATGCACCAGCTTCTATTCAAGGTCAACCTTCAACTTATGGATCTAGAGAGTGCCAGAAGTAGAGGACCCAGGCTCGTGTATATGCTTTGACCTAGCAAGATGCATAGGCGTCGAATACTGTAGTAACAGGTAATTTCAAAGATCTTTTCTTTTAAAGTTAATTAAATTGAGTTCATATAATTACAAAGTTAGAATTTGACTATTTGGTAGGTACCATCAAAGTAGTTTCCTCATATGTCCTTGTTTTATTTGATTCCGGGGCAACACACTCTTTTATCTCAACTGGATTTACTAAGAAGGCTGGTATGAAACCAATATCTATGAATTATGAGATTTGTATCTCCACTCCAAATGGGAGCACCATCATAGTCAGCATGATTTGTCCATCCTGCACCATAAGTGTTGGAGATCATGATTTTACATCCGATCTAATAGTTTTGGAGATGAAGGAGTTTGATATTATCTTGGAAATGGATTGGTTGGCTTCTTATCATGCCACTATGGACTGTTTTGGGAAGAGAGTAATTTTTCACCCTCCAGGACAGGAACCTTTCAACTTCTCTGGTAGTAGAGGGAAGGCCCCTACTAGAATGGTTACGGCTATGCAAGCTAGCAGGATGCCGAGACAAGGTTGTACAGGATACTTGGCAAATGTTATGGACTTTCAGCAAGAAGAAATGAAGTTGGAAACCATTCCGATCGTGAGAGAGTTTTTGGATGTATTTCTAGATGAATTACTGGGATTGCCTCTTGATAGGGAGATAGAGTTTTTGTATTGATCTTATACCTGGTGCAAAACCTATTTCTAAGGCTCCCTATAGGATGGCACCAGCTAAATTGAAGGAGCTTAAAGAGAAACTCCAGGAACTACTTGATAAGGATTTTATCAGACCGAGTGTTTCGCCGTGGGATGCTCCGGTGCTTTTTGTCAGAAAAAAGGATGCTTGAGATTGTGTATTGATTATCGGGAACTGAATAAGTTGACAAACCGGAATAAGTACCCTCTTCCAAGAATTGATGATCTTTTTGATCAATTGCAAGGTGCACAAGTAATTCCGAAGATTGACCTACGGTCTGGGTACTATCAATTAAAAATTAAAAGTGAGGACATACTCAAGATAGCCTTTTAGACTAGATATAGACATTATGAATTCCTGGTGATGCCTTTCGGATTGACGAATGCTCCAGCAACTTTTATGGACATGATGAATAGGATATTCGAATTATATTTGGATCAGTGTGTAATAGTGTTTATTGATGATATTCTGATATATTCCACGAGTCAGGAGGAACATGAAGAATATTTGAAGAAAATCTTACAAATACTGAGAGAACAGAGATTGTATGCAAAGCTGAAAAAATGTCAATTCTGGTTTGATAGTATTTCATTTCTCGGCCACACAGTCTTTAAAGAAGGTATAGCTATTGATCCAACAAAGATTGAAGCAGTTGTTGGATGGAGAAGACCAGCTAATGTAACTGAAGTCCATACTTTTCTGGGATTAGCCTGTTATTATCGAAGATTCGTGGAGGGATTTTCTCGCATAGCATTGCCATTAACCTAGCTAACTCATAAAGGGATCAAATTTGATTGGATAGAAGAATGTAAGAAGAGTTTTCAAGAGTTGAAGAAATGCTTGGTGTCAGCTCCTATCCTTACCCTACCATCTTGAAGTGAAGGTTTTACTATATATAGTGATGCCTCTAGAAGAGGGTTAGGATGTGTACTTATACAAAATGAAAAAGTGGTAGCCTATAGCTCCAGACAACTTAAATCACATGAACAGAACTACCCTACTCATAATTTGGAGTTAGCTGCAGTTGTTTTTGCTTTGAAGATTTGGATACATTATTTATATGGGACATCTTGTGAGATTTTTACTGATCATAAAAGCCTCAAATACTTATTCACACAGAAAGAGTTAAATCTAAGACAAAGAAGATGGTTAGAGCTAATCAAGGATTATGATCTAAAAATAAGTTACCATCCAGGAAAAGCAAATATAGTGGCTGATGTATTAAGCAGGAAGATCGTGAGTAGTGCAGTGACTTTAATTACTTCTCGGAAAGAAATTCTTCAGGATTTTGAAAAGTTAAATATGGAGATGCACCTGCACAATTCTGAATTTTTACTTGCTATTTTAAAGGTACAATCTATCCTAATTGACAAAGTTAAGGCATCTCAGGAGAGTGACACAGAATTACAAAAGATCAGAAAAAAGGTACAATCTGGGGCAATTTCAGAATTCCGAATTCATGAGGATGGATCTCTAAGGTTTGAAAACATATTATGTATTTCAAAGGATGCAGGTTTGAAGAGGAAAATTATGACTGAAGCTCACAACTCTACTTACACTATTCATCTCGAAAGTATGAAAATATATAGAGACCTTAAAGAGAACTTTTAGTGGAATGGTATGAAAAAAGAGATAGCCATGTTTGTGGCCTAATGCCTAACTTATCAATAAATAAAAGCTGAGCATTAGAGACCGGCAGGACCACTGCAACCCCTGGCTATTCCAGTATGAAAATGGAAACATTTCACAATGGATTTTGTTACAAGATTGCCAAGGACTCTCAAAAGATTTGATGCTATTTGGGTTGTTGTAGACCGATTGATAAAGTCAGCTCATTTCTTACCTATCAAGGTCAATTTCTCATTGAAAAGGCTAGCTAAGTTATATATTAATGAGATTATTAGATTGCATGGTATTTATGTATCGATTGTATCTGATAGGGATACGAGATTTATCTCTCAATTTTGGAGAGGACTGTACTGAGCAATGAAAACCAAACTGGGATTTAGTACAACCTTTCATCCTCAAACAGATGGTCAGTTAGAGAGAACAATTCAAACGCTGGAGGATATGCTTAGAGCTTGTGTTTTAGATTTGAAGGGATCGTGGGATGAGCATCTATCACTGGTAGAGTTTGCATATAACAATAGCTATCAAGCAACTATTAAGATGGCACCTTTTGAAGCATTGTATAGGAGGAGATGTAGGACCACCCCGTCATGTTGGGATGATGTTGGTGAGAGAAAACTTTTGGGACTAGGTATTATATAGCTGACAACGGATAAAATTTAACTTATTAAGAGACAGCTTCTCGCAGCTCAGAGTTGACAAAATAGTTATGTAGATAATCGAAGAAGAGAACTAGAATTCCAAGTGGGAGATCATGTGTTTCTTAAAGTGTCTCCTACTAAATGAGTAATGAGATTCGGGGTGCGAGGGAAGCTAAGCCCCCTGTATATGGGTCCTTTTGAGGTCCTAGAGAAACTTGGAGCAGTGGCTTATCGATTTGCTTTATCGCCTTCTCTTGCTGGAGTGCATAATGTTTTCATGTCTCTATACTGAGAAAATATGTACCTGATCCGAATCATGTAGTCGAATTTGGACCGCTTCATTTCAGAGAAGATTTGTCTTATGAAGAGCAACCAGTGAAAGTGGTAGATAGAAAGGAACAAGTCTTGAGGCGGTGTATCATTCCTTATGATAAAGTCCAGTGGAGCAATCATTCAGAACGAGAGGCCACCTGGGAACTAGAAGATGTCATGAAGGACAAGTATCCTCAACTTTTCTATGAACCAGGTATGTCAATTTCGAGGATGAATTTTTTTTTAGGGGGGAAGAATGTGAGGCCCAACCCAATTCCAGCCTGACTCATGTGAAACTCGGGCTGAAGTCGGCAATTGGGTTGCCGACTTCAGTTCGAAGCTGGCAAGGCATCGAACCACTGGAACGGTCGGCGGACAAATTGGGGAGGGAGGTCGATGGTGCAGGGGGATAAGTGTTTTTCCCTGTGATAGAGGGGTTCCTCGTGTGCCTCAGCCCAATTCGAACCCCTCTTCCTCTGGTGGACATCGAAAATTGATGCCTACCTCGCTAGATAATATCCTCGTGTGCCTCGGCCCTTTCAGGAGGTCGTCTTCCTCCGGTGGCTGTCGAAACCCGATGCCGACCTCGCTGGTAAGTGCTCTATTCTTTGTTTTCGCTCGAGCGTGGGCATGAGCAGAGGCAGCCGATTGGAGTCCGTCTCCTCTCGAGCATGGGTTTGAGTAGAGATGACCAGCCAGGGGGGATTCGCTTTTAGGTTTCTGGTAGGTGGCCGGATGGCCTTCGAGATCGCCACCGGTCCCCTCTTCTTTCTGGTCTTCCTTAGGGAGAGATAAGTCGGCTCTGTTAGGGATGGAAAATGATTTTTAAGAGAGGAAGATAGAAGAGAGAGTCGGGGGAGAAAAGAAAGAAAGAATGAAGAGAAGGAAGAAAAGAAATAAAGGAAAAAAAAAGAGGAAGAAGGGTTTGGTTCAGAGCAGAGAATAAATAAATAAATAAATAAATAAGGGAAATGGAGGAAAAAGGAACTGATTGACAAGGATGTCCCAAGAAATTTAATTTTCTTTTTAGTTTCTTTTTATACATATAGAAATTAGTTTTATGATAAAAAAATTGTTGTACAGGATCGTCGTTGTCCCTGGAAAATCGAGTTTAGGGTTGAATTGTACTTAGTTGGTAGATACTCTACAGTAAGTTATCACTCTCTAGAATATTTTGCCATGCATGATGTGAGTTTATTATTTAATATGTTATTGAATTTTACTGTATACATGTATGTTGTATATCGATGACTTGATGTGATATGAGGTTAAACATATGTGTTTAGAGTGCTCTGTGCCATGGGTTGAGTCAATTTTTGATGCTATCTAGTCTGACTATGATTATACGAGTTAGGATCTAGTCTCCTTTTGGGCCTCTGGTGGGGCGATCACTGGTGCATGATCGTTGAGCGGTATGTGTACACAGGAGCTAGTTTTCCTTGTGGGCCTAGCCAGCAGGGCGATCGCTAGTACATGCTGGGATGCATGTTTCTCATGTAATTTCAGAGCTAGTTTTCCTTTTAAGCCTCCAATGGGGCTATCACTAGTGCATGACCGTTGAGCGATATATGTACACAAGATCTAGTCTCTTTCGGGGCTAGCCACGGGCCAATCGTAGCCATTGTCAGAGAGACTAGGTGAGCAAGTGAGGATGGATATCCTGATAGTGTATTGTCAAAAAAGTAATAAAGAAGATTAATAATGAAAACTTAATTGATTTGGCTCTGTTTTATGTTTGGTTACTTGTACGCGTTGATTTATATGAGTTATCTTGCTTTTGATTCATGGTAGATTTATACTCGAGATGTCTAATAACTTACCGAGTTTAGGGAACGTACTTTATTTCCTTATATTTTTTTTCAAGACCAGTGGAACATATGGGCTTGGAAACCAATCAGTGAAGATTTAGGACCTAGAGGGCACTATTGCTTTTAATAAAATTTAAATATGTGGTTGTCAGTTTTATGAACATATGAATTAATTATCCAATAAAAATTTATGTATTTGCCTGGTTGAATGATTATTGTTGAAATTATGGTATGATACAGGCCTTGTATGTTAGAGGGAAGAATGAACCCAAGGGCATACGGTCGTGTATTGCGCATCTAGCTCAGATTTGGGGTCGGGGTGTTACAAGAAGGTTCTCTATCAAACAAACTCTGACAAGTGAACTTTTTGGTTCCAAGTAGTGAGTTTCTTTCAAGTTCATCCATAGGCCAACCTCCAGCTTGTCCCCTACTGATTAATCTCACCCTAGAGTTTTGCAGCAATAGGAAGCAACCAAGAACCCTGGAGAGCCCAATCAAACATATAAGGCAACATGAAAAAATTAGATTAGCTAACAAGCATTTACACTATATATCTATTTTAGATGGTGTAGGGTTTTGTGTGGTGCTTCCAAGCCTTGGAGAGACTTAGGAAGCCATGGCAGGGATGCTGGAGGCAATTCCTGGAGCTTGGGGGTATGTCCCAAGCTATCCTGGAGGTGTTTCAGGGATTTCTGGAGTTTTTCCTAGGCCTTTAAGTTAATTTGGATCACGGTATGTTGGGTCAGGGGATTTGACCCAAGGATTAGTGTTTTCATATAGGCTTAGAGGGGGAGTTTTTTTGAGAGATTGTAACATAACCCAATTGGATTATGGGGTTGGATCCATGTTTGTTAAATTGGTTAGGAGGTTAGCTTAGTTAGTTAGATGGTTAGTTGGTTGGTTGGTTAGCCCAACCACCCAGGATCCTAACCGAATTGGTTGGTTGTAACCAATTGGGAGCCTAACCATGTGAGGAGTCGTAATCAGTTTATTACTGGCCCAAGACAAGTCCTAACCGTCCATGTGATTGAGTCCTAACAAGATTCAAGAAGTAGTTACAGTCCAACAAGAAGTCCAAGATTAGACGTCCAATCCAAGAAGAAGTTCACCGCCCCATGTGCTATAAATAAGAGGGATGCGGCGTGCGGTTTGGAGTGTCCAAGAGAGGCCGATCCTTTGGGATCCGGTCCAGTGTGGAGTCCGTGAGGACTTCTCATGGTCCTGGTCTTGGACCGTGAGGACTTGAGGATGCCCCTTGGGGCGTGGACCGTGAAGAGCCTCCTGGGTTTCAAGGAGGCCACGGTGTTGGGTTGCAAAGAGGCGCACGTGAGGGAGATATCACGTGGAGGACTTCTGCCGTGATGGTGTTTCACGGGGCTTTGGAGAAGGGATGCACATTGGGGTATTCTCTATGCGTGGCGTACGTGGGTTCTTAGGGCATGAGGCCTGCAAGAGAGAAGACGTGCAGGACGGCGAGAAGCTTCTGGGTTTTCAGAATGGCTGTTGGGTGTTGTCTTGTTTGTTGTAATAAGATTCTCCTCCAAATGAATAAAGCAATCTCTCTTTTTTTTCTACATTTATATCTCCATTGTTGCATGATTTTTGAATCCAAGAACAGGTTGTTGAACTATATCCTTCCACGTTGCTTTCGCTGCATCCGCTGCATATAGGCACTGGTCCAGATATTCCAACAAGTGGGATCAGTGTCCTAGAATTTTCCTCAACAACTGGTATCAGAGCTTGGTTTGAGCCATTGTTCAAGCGAAAGTGGAGCAATTTCAGAGCTGCTGGTTTGAAAGTGGAAGAGGAGGACTCAAGGAGTGCTTCGAGGCAGGTGGAGTTGTACATGGGTATGGTATCCCGCATGGATGGAGAAAAGAAAAGTCTGGATTTCTCAAGTTCACTGGAGTACATCAGTAGAGACGATGCCAGGGGCAGCTTAGAGAGATAGGAGACAGTCTCAGGGAGCGCCAGGGGTATCGGCAGTCTGGAGTATCCCGATATGGCAGCATTGGCCTAGGGATGGAGACTAGAGCTGATGGAGTTGGCAGCTCACGGAGACCAGGGACAGGTCTCAGAGAGTGCCAGAGACATCATGCAGTCGGGAGACAGGCTGGGACATGATGCAGCAGTCGATGGAGATGGTTGCTGGGTTCAGTCGCTGGGTTATTAGAAGAGTTGGGATGAGTTATTGGTTTCGGAGGAGCTTGTGGGATGCAGTGTATTTGAAATGGTCTTGAAGGGGTCCGTGTGATGCAGAGGGTTCGAGGAGGTAGCGATGGTGTTCGAGGTGCAGCGACAGGCTCAGTAGGGCAGTATTGAGTTGCTGGCCTCGGGGTTTCTTTATATGGCATCAGTGAGATTTCAGTCTCAGGTGGAGCACCGATGATAGGTGGCTTCACGGGTGGAGCAGGATTCAACATGAGTTTGGATTGGGAGGTGCAAGGATACTGGCCAGGTCCTAGCAAGAGCGCCAGGGGTGCACTTAGCTAGGTGGAGCAGAGTATGTAGAGATTGGCATGGCTCTATGGAGATGGTGTCAAATAGAGCTCCAGTTACAGTGAGTGTCAGTTCAGGTTCAATGTGTTCTCTCCAGGGAAGTCCAAGAAAAAGTTTGATGCAGCTGCCAGGCAGAAGGAATGCTACAATCATGGTACAAGGATACAAGCAAGGATTTTCAGCTATGGAGGCAGTCATCCCAAAGGCCTCCAAGGGCGCGCAATAGCTGAAGGGTATTGGCAGAGGCAAGGAGGTCTGCACAAGAGGCTGTCAGGACATGCAGTTATAGCGAGATTATGCAAGAGAACATTTCCAGGTTTGCCAATGCTTGGGGCACCAAGGTGGAGATTATAGGGTTTTGCGTGATGCTCCTAAGCCTTGAAGAGACTTGGAAAGCCATGGCAGGGATGCTGGAGGCAATCCCTGGAGCTTGGGGGTGTGTCCCAAGCTATCCTGGAGGTGTTTAAGGGATTTCTGGGATTTTTCCCAGGCCTCTGAGTCAATTTGGATCATGGTATGTTAGGTCAGGGATTTGACCCAAGGATTAGTGCTTTCATATGGACTTAGAGGGAGAGTTTTTTTGAGAGATTGTAACATAACCCAATTGGGTTATGGGATTGGGTCCATGTTTGTTAAATTGGTTAGGAGGTTAGCTTAGTTAGTTAGATAGTTATTACTTGGTTGGTTGGTTAGCCCAACCACCCAGGATCCTAACCGAATTGGTTGGTTGTAACCAATTGGGAGCCTAACTATGTGAGGAGTCCTAATAAGTTTATTATTGGCCCAAGACAAGTTCTAACCGTCCATGTGATTGATCCTATCAAGATTCAAGAAGTAGTTACAGTCCAACAAGAAGTCCAAGATCAGACGTCCAATCCAAGAAGAAGTTCACCGCCCTATGTGCTATAAATAAGAGGGATGGGGCATGCGGTTTGGAGTGTCCTAGAGAGGCCGACCCCTTGGGGTCCGGTCCAGTGTGGAGTCTGTGAGGACTTTTCACAATCGTGGTCTTGGATCGTGAGGACTTGAGGACGCCCCTTGGGGCGTGGACCGTGGAGAGCCTCATGGGTTTCAAGGAGGCTACGGTGTTGAGCTGCAGAGAGGCGCACGTGAGGGAGATATCACATGGAGGCTTGTGTCGTGATGGTGTTTCACGGGGCTTTGGAGAATGGATGCACATTGAGGTATTCTCCGTGCGTGGCATACGTGGGTTCTTGGGGTGTGAGGCTTGCAAGAGAGAAGACGTGCGGGACAGCGAGAAGCTTCTAGGTTTTCAGAAGGGTTGTCGGGTGTTGTCTTGTTTGTTGTAACAATGTTCTTCTCCAAATGAATAAAGCAATCTCTCTTTTTTTCTATATTTATATCTCAATTGTTGCATGATTATTGAATCCAAGAACAAGTTGTTGGACTGTATCCTTCCGCGTTGCTTTCGCTGTATCCGCTGCATATAGGCACTAGTCCGGATCTTCCAACAAGTGGGATCAGTGCCCTGAAATTTTCCCCAACAGATGGATGAGAGGGAGAGGCCACTCTTATTTTAGACATATATATACATATATATATATACTTATTAAACAGATGAGAGTGAGTAGCTATATGTATATATTAAGCGAATAGGAGAGAGAAGCCATTTGCTTCGATGGAATTTAAGAACAGCTACCAAAAAATCAGCAACTATAGAAGTTATTATTAAAAATTAGTCTCTCATCTCAGACATCCTTCCATGTAAGACTGAACCAGTCTTGTCACTTAGTTTTCTGATGGGAGAGACACATATAGCTATAAATAAGAGGCTACATGGTTTCTTTTCTCCAACTCTCATAACAGTGGTATACGATTTTCCATCGATCGTCCACATAAAGAAAAGAGAATAAGGAGAGAGAAGATCGGTCACCTCAAGAAAAAGAAGGGACATCTCAAAGGACTGTGCGAGAGACATTTTAATGACTGCATAATTTACAGACCGGTATAATGGTTCAATGTATATATTTTACAATTATGATTTTGCATGTACATAAAAACACGATCCAGACATAAACGGATTAAAAATTTTCTAATATATGATATTCAAGTGGCGAGACTAGTTCAAAGATCCGAGTATTACCAAGACCATGTACAAATGGACCATACAAAATCCCACGGTGGATAACACACCACGTTACCCTTGTGTTTTCACCAATTCCCGATTACACATTATCCACCGTACATATATATGCTCCAAGATTTGCACTCGTCCACTTGGACCCGGTGCATCCGATAGTTTCTCAATTCAAAGTAACCATTTGCTACACGTACGACATAAATCTCCATTGGATAGGAGGATTTGTATAAAAATACCGTCGTCAAATTTCAACCAGTCTCGGCATTTCGGGTGCCTGGAGTCTCTGGACTAGTGTCAGGTTGGCATTTGTATCATGACATAGAACTTCCCACTGAATGTTATTATTGAAAGTTAGTTCCTCGCATCTAAAAGCTCTACCTGGGGCTTACCGGAACCTCGATGGGAACAAAGTAACAATTATTCGGCAAGTGGATTTTTCAGTCATTTATATCTCGCTAAGATACGAGTTTCGTTATCAAATCAAGCCTTAAAAAGGGAAATATCTAAAAATATAATATTTCCACGTCCTAACTGAACTTTTGATTGTTCATCATTCTCTAACTCTATGTTACAAGTTTTAAATACGGTTAGCAATAATATCTTGGAAAACTATTTACAATATTACATTTCTTCGAATCAATGGATGATTATTTTTACCTAATTACTTATGTATCATTGAATTACTTTCATGGAAATAAATAAAAATAAACAAATATCAGTTATGTTTGTAAAAATAAGTAATAGATGTAGTTGTTGAGATGAAAAAGAAGAAATTAGTTATATTAAAATTTATTCAAATAAATTAAAAAAGCTATTTGGAATGGAGGAGATTTATATCTGCATTATAAATAATAATAATAATTATTATATATATATATATATATTTGTTGTCAATCTCGTCGTCGCGCTTGTAGCTTCAGAGCTGGTGACTTGATCAGGCCGTCTCGACTTCGAGGTCTCCGGACTCCCGATCCTGCAAGACAAGGTCAGAAATCCTGGCCGGGGATCCCGGCGAGAGGGCTCCAACGGTCAAATTAGAAAACGGCGAGATGGAACAAAGTCTCCAAGGTGGGCCCCTCCCGGAGTCCCAGACTTAGAGATTATATTTGTATAGAAGGTCTCAGGAAGAATAGAAATTGGGTCAGGTTCCTCCACCGAGCTTGCGCCAAGGGATCCCTCTCGGGATCTTAGATCTTACTCTTGGTGTTTTTCCTTTTTCCAGCCATTTTTCCCCTTACCTAGTCGTCCGCTCTTCCCATCCTTTTATCCATCACGCTGCCTCCAGCTTCCCGCCCCTGGGAGGCTCCCTCTCGCTTTCACCTCCTTCTCTCCCTCTCTTTCCCCTTTCCCCTTTAGATCTAAGAACCCGGCGGCCTCCTTATCTTGCTTGCCGAGCCTAGCGAGGAAAGGGTAGAGGGAGGACGCTGGCCAGACCTTGGGGCCGAGCGCGAGCGCTCTCTTTCCCAGGCACCGACAACGCCCGTTACCGGGTCCTGTCTTGCCAGGACTTCGCTTCTCGGCTGCGGAACCTATCGGGCCGATGTAAACGAGGTTTCGCGCGTTGCTGTCGACCGTACCGGCACTCCTCTCGGGGTGCGGCGCGCACTGCTTGAGGGGCGGTCTCGGAACTCGTGCTTTTGCTCCTCGGCAGCCTCACCACACGGGGCGCTCGACTTCGGTCGAGGTGGACCCCTCCTGGGCGGACATCTGGCGAAGGAGCAGCAGAGGGCCCGGCTCGACCTCGGCCGAGGTGGTACCGTCTCAGGGCGCCACCCGGCGAGGGAGGAAGGGGCCGCCGGCTTCGACCGAGGTGGACACCTCCTGGGCGGACACCTGGTGGAGCGGCAGAGAGGCGCTCGACTTCGGCCGAGGTGGACCCCTCCTGGGCGGACACCTGGCGAAGGAGCAACAGAAGGCCCGGCTCGACCTCGGCCGAGGTGGCACCGTCTCAGGGAGCCACCCGGCGAGGGAGGAAGGGGCCGCCGGCTTCGGCCGAGGTGGACCCCTCCTGGGCGGATACCTGGCGAAGGAGCAGCAGAGGGCCCGGCTCGACCTTGGCCGAGGTGGCACCGTCTCAGGGCGCCACTCGGCGAGGGAGGAAGGGGCCGCCGGCTTCGGCCGAGGTGGACCCCTCCTGAGCGGACACCTGGCGGAGCGGCAGAGAGGCGCTCGACTTCGGCCGAGGTGGACCCCTCATGGGTGGACACCTGGCGAAGGAGCAGCAGAGGGCCCGGCTCGACCTCGGCCGAGGTGGCACCGTCTCAAGGCGCCACCCGGCGAGGGAGGAAGGGGCCGCCGGCTTCGGTCGAGGTGGACACCTCCTGGGCGGACACCTGGCGAAGCGGCGAGAGGCGCTCGACTTCGGTCGAGGTGGACCCCTCCTGGGCAGACACCTGGCGAAGGAGCAGGAGAGGGCCCGGCTCGACCTTGGCCGAGGTGGCACCGTCTCAGGGCGCCACCCGGCGAGGGAGGAAGGGGCCGCCGGCTTCGGCCGAGGTGGACACCTCCTGGGCGGACACCTGGCGGAGAGGCAGAGAGGCGCTCGACTTCTGCCGAGGTGGACCCCTCCTGGGCGGACACCTGGCGAAGGAGCAGTAGAAGGCCCGGCTCGACCTCGGCCGAGGTGGCACCGTCTCAGGGCGCCACCCGACGAGGGAGGAAGGGGCCGCCGGCTTCGACCGAGGTGGACCCCTCCTGGGCGGACACCTGGCGAAGGAGCAACAGAAGGCCCGGCTCGACCTCGGCCGAGGTGGCACCGTCTCAGGGAGCCACCCGGCGAGGGAGGAAGGGGCCGCCGGCTTCGGCCGAGGTGGACCCCTCCTGGGCGGATACCTGGCGAAGGAGCAGCAGAGGGCCCGGCTCGACCTTGGCCGAGGTGGCACCGTCTCAGGGCGCCACTCGGCGAGGGAGGAAGGGGCCGCCGGCTTCGGCCGAGGTGGACCCCTCCTGAGCGGACACCTGGCGGAGCGGCAGAGAGGCGCTCGACTTCGACCGAGGTGGACCCCTCATGGGTGGACACCTGGCGAAGGAGCAGCAGAGGGCCCGGCTCGACCTCGGCCGAGGTGGCACCGTCTCAAGGCGCCACCCGACGAGGGAGGAAGGGGCCGCCGGCTTCGGTCGAGGTGGACACCTCCTGGGCGGACACCTGGCGAAGCGGCAGAGAGGCGCTCGACTTCGGTCGAGATGGACCCCTCCTGGGCAGACACCTGGCGAAGGAGCAGGAGAGGGCTCGGCTCGACCTTGGCCGAGGTGGCACCGTCTCAGGGCGCCACCCGGCGAGGGAGGAAGGGGCCGCCGGCTTCAGCCGAGGTGGACACCTCCTGGGCGGACACCTGGCGGAGAGGCAGAGAGGCGCTCGACTTCTGCCGAGGTGGACCCCTCCTGGGCGGACACCTGGCGAATGAGCAGCGGAAGGCCCGGCTCGACCTCGGCCGAGGTGGCATCGTCTCAGGGCGCCACCCGACGAGGGAGGAAGGGGCCGCCGGCTTCGACCGAGGTGGACCCCTCCTGGGCGGACACCTGGCGGAGCGGCAGAGAGGCGCTCGACTTCGGCCGAGGTGGACCCCTCCTGGGCGGACACCTGGCGAAGGAGCAGCAGAGGGCCCGGCTCGACCTCGGCCGAGGTGGCACCGTCTTAGGGCACCACCCAGCGAGGGAGGAAGGGACCGCTGGCTTCGGCCGAGGTGGACCCCTCCTGGGCGGACAGCTGGCGAAGGAGCAGCGACCTCGGCCGAGGTGGCACCATCTCAGGGCGCCACCCGGCGAGGGAGAAAGGGGCCGCCGGCTTCGGCCGAGGTGGACACCTCCTGGGCGGATACTTGGCGGAGCGGCAGAGAGGCGCTCGACTTCGGCCAAGATGGACCCCTCCTGGGTGGACACCTGGCGAAGGAGCAGGTTGACCCGGCCCGACCTCGACTTCGATCGAGGTGGACCCACATCTGATCTTGCTGGACTGTCCCCGTTCTGTCGAAAAAATTTCACGTGGCTCGAATCACGCCTGGCAAAATCTGAGACATGCCATGTCATTGTAACGGCCGTAACAATAATAATAATAATAATATATATATATATATAATTAGAATTTTTGTATCAAACTGACAAGTCTAGATTGGACTTTTTTTTTTTTTTTTTGTGGATTAAAATTAAACTTGAATGACGTATAGGTTGAGTCAAGTCAAGCTAAATTGAAAAATAAAAAATCCAAAATCTGTTTGAGAATTAAGTTCGAATTTAATTTTTGAATCTAATTTATGTGTCTTAAAATATTGATAGGATCTGATCTAATTTGGTCGGGACTTGCGAATTAATCTAACCTATTTCTAAAAAGTTTTCCATTTGGAATATTTTTGGCACACCAAATTCTAAAAAAAATGATTGGTGGGTTCCGGCGTGGTTTGGTTTTGTTGTCCACTTTGGTGTCCTTGGATGGGGTCTATTAGCCACGGATGTTTGTAGTCAACCAAGGGGCACTAAGAAACGGAAGGAGAGAGATGTATCCAATAACCTCACGCCACGTATAACTTTTCGCCCCAAAACACGTCATACCATCCCACTTCTCTCTGCCACGAGTCGTCACCGTGCACGTCCACGTCGACAGATATCTGAGACCTTCTCGCTCTCCTCCCCCATAAATAGACCTCCATCCCTCTCCCATCTGTATGCAAAATTTCTCAATTGTTCCACCTCAATAATTAATATATCTTTTTCGACCGGAATATTCCGGTGGTGGATACGGTGCGCCGGCGGTGGGGCTGGTATCTTGCGCGAGCAAATGGCGGAGGAGAGGTACAACCGGAGGAACCCGGCGGTGAAGCGGATCCTCCAGGAGGTGAAGGAGATGCAGTCCAACCCCTCCGACGACTTCATGAGCCTCCCCCTCGAGGTACCCCTAGTTCTATCCTTGGCCCTAATTTTTTCGACCCAATCTTATCCCTTAGATCTTTTGAGTCCTGGATCTGATATCTGGGGTTTGAAATTGTCTTATTCCCTCGAAAAAATCGAAACTTGTTGGCAATACCAGCCGGATTTGTTGTTTCAAAATCTGATTTCTCTCATGCATTGCTTGGATTAACCGTAGAATAGAAATTATGATTTGCAATTGGTCTTTCTAATGTGGAGAAAGGGATTTCTCCGTTAATTTGAGATAAAAGGATTAGGGCGTGATGAGAAGAAGGCGAATGTTGTTGGGTGATGATGATCTTGTTAAATTTGAATGATTTTTTGTAGGGACTTGAGCATATTTTTCTTAAATTCGACAAGTTCTTGTTGATAATTTAGGTACGTCCGGACTAATAACATTTAGCTTTGTTTATGGATAATTTCATTTGAGAAAATTTCAACTTTATTTAGTTCCTCTTAAAAAAGTTTTTATCATGTTTTCTCTTCATAAATAAAATGAAAGGCTAGATTGTATTGCTTACTAGCAGTTTGTGGCTGAAGTTGAACAATTTCACATATTTAGAAGAGATCTAATATGATGGAGAAGAAGATTAACTATGAAACCAAAAAAAAGGTTTTCAATTGCCATTCAATTTATTTAATTCCTTGTCTAAATTGGTGTCTTTCATGGTGATTAGGAAAATATATTTGAGTGGCAGTTTGCAATCCGGGGCCCTCGTGATACTGAGTTTGAGGGAGGAATCTATCATGGGAGGATCCAATTGCCTGCAGAGTATCCTTTTAAGCCTCCTGCCTTTATGATGCTGACTGTAATACCCTCTTTCCTTCTATTAGTTTTTATAGCAGAGGACAGTTTTTTTTGTCCCTCTCTTCTTTTTTAGATGTGGCTTTTTATATATATATATTTTTTGCTGACTAGTTTTCTTTTTCTTTTTATATTCTCATTCAGCCAAATGGTCGTTTTGAGACACAAACAAAGATTTGCTTAAGCATTTCAAATCATCATCCTGAGCATTGGCAACCATCATGGAGTGGTATGTGTCATACTATCTTGCTCATGCGATTAATATCATAAAATGCATATGGTACTTGTAGTGTTTATCTTTCATTCTCATGCTCTCTTCTGCCTTCTCTTTAGTCTGCTTGAATTGGTGGCACCATTTTCAGATCTTTGACCTGTAGGCTAAGTAGTATGATATCTGCCATCAAGAAAATGAGTAAACATTAAACATGCAGTCTATTTATTATAGACATTATACTTTTTGGTAACTGAGGATCAGGGTAAAATTTGAATAGCTTTAGATTATAATCTTCCGGTTCATAAAATGAGAGTGGAAATATTTTAATCTTTGGTTTTCAGGAACCTAGTTCATCAATCATCTATTTCATATTTTTTGTGATTTTTACAAAAGAGACTTTTGAACCAGTAATTTAATTAGAAAAACGTTTGTTGTATGGTGGTTGCTTTCTTCTTTTTAGGTTTTTCATGCATATTAATCTTCTTTACGTTTAGCTAAAAAAAGAAAGTAAAAATCATAAGCTAAACTTAAGCAGAGTTCTGATAGGCCCAGACTTATACACATTAGATAGCTGATGCAGAATCCAGATAAGGAAGACTTGAAACGATTTTGGGGTTTCTTTTGCTGTGTGTTTTTCTTTATAAAGTTGTAGTCACTGTGGGATTGCATGCGTTGCCAAATAATTTCCATTGATTTTGTTTGTGTTTTGGTTTCTGTTGAATTTGAGAGCTTATATAGGTTTCTGTTTCTTCCCTTCCTTGCTGCAACTTAGAAGCATCACCGGTTGTGGTGAGGCCATGGTTGATCAGTGATTGATCTATGGTTCATTGAGAGTTCTTTTGGATATAATTTGGAGGAACTAGAAATGGTGTGGTTTATATTTTGCTGCTTCTGGCTGCAATCAGATGTTTAGGCTAGTTGTTGGGTGACAAAATGAATCGAGGATTGGTGGTGGCAACCCCACATATTTCTCAAAAAATGAAACGTGAGCATGGACTTGTCATCGTTAAACAAAGGAAGATTTGGGATCCGGCTTTTGACGGCGACTCAAAGCTTGAGGTATGGGTTTTGGCATGTGCGAAGTTGGACTTCAATGAGTTGGTGGTTTTGCTTTGTGCAATAATGATTCCCTAGAATGACCCAGAATTCCTTGTTTAAATGCTCTTTTTGAGTAAGCATTGCTGTATTTTGGTTTATCACCATGACTAACCCAAGCTGTTTTCTCTGATCTCCCCAGTGCGCACAGCACTGGTAGCCCTGATTGCATTTATGCCAACCAACCCAGATGGAGCACTGGGCTCGCTAGACTACAAGAAGGAAGTAAGGCATGAACTTGCCATCAAGTCACGTGAAGCTGCCCCAAAATATGGCAGCCCGGAGCGACAAAAATTAATTGAAGAGGTTTGCTCTGATCCTTTTTTCCCAAAATTCTCTTCTCAATGTAGCTTTTATATATACATCTCTAACAATAATGTGAAACCATTTTGACATAGATTCACCAATACATGCTGGGTAGAGCTCCCCCCGTGCCTCAACTGGCTCCAATTCAAACCACCGATGAACGCACAAAGAATGAAAGCAATGAACAACAAATTAATCCAAATGCCAATACTGTTGCTGCCACCGAAGACCATCCAAACCCAGAAATGGAGCTGAGGGTCGTGGAAGATATGCATGGGGTCCGTGTGGATGCTGCTGCAGGTCGTCTGAGAGTCAGCTTCAGTGCTGGAGTGAGCTTGTCGAGGACACCAGAAATGGAAGCTAGCCAGCAACCCCAGAATCCTGCTGCTAGAGCTCAGAAGCCGATGGATGACCGCCTGCTCACCTGGGCGGCCCTTGGGCTAACTGTTGCTATCGTAGCCCTTTTAGTGAAAAAATTTCTGAAATCCAGTGGGATTTCTGGCTACGTGGATGGGCTGTAAATGGCAAAGACAAGACATTTGGGGTGGAATTTATAGTCATGCTGGATCAAGTGATAGAAATACTTTCTTGGTTAATATTCAGAGAAATGTATATGCTTGTCTACAGCACACTCTGTGCAGTGTATTATTGGCAGTCAAATAAGTTTTGCTAATACGATGCCTTATATTTTTGGTACCATCCTTAAGGATTTTGTTTTCTTTATTTTTTGTGGGGATACAATGGAGGTTTCCCTGGAACTCCAAACAAAGAGAGGACAAGGAACGAGCATCAACGGAGAACAGATAAAGAGGACTCTGGAGGCGGCGTGTCCTGCTCATATGTTGTAACCTACCATTTTTGAGTTTCTTGAGTGGTCGAACTAGCTTATGTTTTTTTTTTTTACCGTTTTCTTTGAAATTTTGCCAGGCACGATGAGGAGACTATTTAATAAGCTGGTGGAGGATGCTCATAACTCGAATTTGGTTTTAGCAATAATTATGATATCATGCATTAACGATGACGATTGATGACGACCACGGCCGCATCAAGCAACACGATCACGGTGATCTTAGAAAATGGAATCATTGTACTATTTAAATATATCTACTTGGTACCTAGAATAATCTGTCCAAAATATTTCTCTTTTTTTGTTTTTCGTGGATAAAATAAGCATTCGAAAGTAGAGCTCATTTCCTTGTCAGCGAGAAATTTAAGACTGGGACCATGCTGTTATGCTCAAAGTTTTATCTCATATAGAAAATATTTTTTTTAAGCACTTTGCGTTGACTACCACTGCCCCTGTAGGGTTAGTCTGGTCGCAAATTGCTCCGTGTACATGCCAAAACTAGCATTTAACAAGTGTGCATATGGGAAACTCGTTTAAATTAGGTTCTTAATTCTTTCAAATATATTTTCTTGGAACTCAAACAAGTTTAGACTTTTCTTTTTGTAGATCTCTCTCAATTATATGGGCTAGTTAGCTTTTCTTTTGTAATTCTATTGTCATACCTCACCTGACATTACGTGAGGTTGTTGAATAAACAACGCAGTTGAAGGGTTCTCGTTAAATATGCAGCAGATATATCATGTACCCTGCTTATGAAAGAAAAATCATGGAGCAAACAAGCAGTTGAAGAGCTCTCGTAGTAGATAATTTTTTTAGAGTCCACGATCGTTGATGTGAGTGAGAAGTTAGGATCGATATATCATATACCCTGCTTATGAAAGAGAAATCAAGGAGCAAACAAGCAGTTGAAGAGCTCTCCTTACATATGCTAGCAGATAATTTTTTTAGAGTTCACGATCATTGATGTGAGTGAGAAGTTAGGATCGATATATCATATATCCTGCTTATGAAAGAGAAATCACGGAGCAAACAAGCAGTTGAAGAGCTCTCCTTATGTATGGTAGCAAATAATTTTTTTAGAGTCCACGATCGTTGATGTGAGTGAGAGGTTAGGGTCCCTCTTTATCCCCTAGGTGGCATCTTAGTGGTGCCTGGTTGACCTACTCACCTTTAGATGGGAAAAAACTGCATAAATTTGAACATTACCTGAGGGATGGGGACCTGCAAGGGTAGTTACACCGGGATTTATCTCCTCCTATCTCTTTTGCTTTATCAAAAAAAAATAATTGCTGATATCTTACCGATATATATATATATATATATATATATATATATATATATATATATATATATATATATATATATATATATATATGGTAGCAAATATATCATATGCCCTGCCTATGACAGAGAAATCACGGAGCAAAAATATTTAGAACTCATTTGATTCATGAAAAATTATTTTTTTAAATGAATTCACTCCCTCCAAAATTGGCATTAAGAAGTAGAATAAATAAATAATAGATTTTTTTTGTTTTTTAGAGTTTAGAGGTCATGCAAGACTTGAAGGTTTAACTAAATCAGGGACAAGGATACATGACGGATAGTGGCATGTCCACGTTAAATGCGAACTTACAGTTCTGCGTGTATTATTTTGTATGATGACCTACACAAACTTCATTGGTTCTGCAAATCAACTGAAGAAATCTCTAAAACCACTAGAACCTCTAACTTCACATGAAAAGAATGATGGAAGAGCTCGGAGATCATGTTCTTGATTCAATTCACAATAAGATTGATCCGGGAGACAATAAAAAATATGCCACGTAGGCAGTCCATGGCAACAATATGCTGTGCAGACAAGAAACAATTCGAGATAACCGTGTTGGAAAACTTTTGATCCTTTATATCCGGATCGTACTGCATGCAAAATCATAATTATGGAAGATATATCTTGAACCATTATATCGGTCTATAGATTGCAAGATGTTCTTCACGCAGTCTTGAAATGTCCCTTTCTTCTCTCTTCTTACACTCTTCTCCTTATATGGATGATCGATGGAAATCATACACCACTATTATGAGAATTAGAGAAAAAGGACCATGTAGTCTCTTATTTATAGCTGCATGCGTCTCTTCCATCAGAAGACTAATGAAAAACTAAAACTTCAGTTAGAGTTTTACTCCAATCCTATTTATTCAATTTTATTGGAAATAATTTTCTTTAATCAATTGGACTCTAATCCAATATATATGATCGAGTCAAAAGTTGACCATGATAAGATAATAATTAGGCCATATATCATATTTTAAATCTAACATTCTTCCACTTGGCATATATTATCATTCAAAATAACTTTTGATTCTATCAAAAATATCACTTTAAAAACAAATAAAATATTTTAATTTTTCAAAAATAAAATAATAGTACTGAATCAAATTTTGAAATTGACCCAATGAGTACACTCATATTTTAAAAATTATCCATTTATCTATTCCTCAACAATTCCTTTATACTTCGATTAAGTAGAAAAATATTGATGCATATCATGACGGTCATACATCTCTATTGACATACTCCCTTTCATGTATCATGGCATCAATAATTCTCACTTAACCTAATCTTATATACTGGAGTACATAGGCTATCAAAATTATAATATCTATCATAATGGTCCCATTGTAATGTCATATAAATGACCCTTCTGTTTACTTTAATTTTGACAAAAGTCAACCATAATGTATACAAACAATAATTGAACATAAGTAATAGCAGTCAATAAACTATTAAAATATCTCAAATAAGTGTGATGCGGGATGATCCTAGGACTGATGCAGATGAAGGAAAAATAGAAAATCTAATTTTTTTGTAATTGTATGGATTTAAGTTTGTAGGCCAATAACCCAAAAGCAAGTAAGAATTGCAGGCAAACTTATAATGAAAGAAACTATCATACCTGCAAAAAGACACATGCAGAATAATAAAAGATAGGATCCCGGGAATTGAGAAACCCCCGGTTTAGGATAGCATACCTTCAACCAGTCAGAAATCAGGAGGGGGAAGGTTTGTACCATGCAGAGATTAAAGATCCACTCAATGAAGATTTCTTTCAACACTTTGGATGGCACATGGAAGACAAGCCTTTGGTTCTCTGAATCAGAAGGCAATCTGGATCAGTCCTGAAGGCAAAGAAAGCCTCATCTGGAGAGGAGAAACACCTCGGGGATCCTGCAAGCGTCAGAGGTTAAGCAAGAAACAGGTAATCAAAGAAAAGAAAACAAGATGTAAGAAGAAGAAAGAAACTAGGGTTTAGGATGCTGGCGGCCTGGAGAAGAAGGAAGCTTGCTATCAAGGGACAGCTTAGCTTCTTCTCAAGGACGAAGGCTGATGCTTGAGGCATGGAAGGGTTGCAAGGAAACAGGGGTCGGCTAGGGCACACAAGAGCAACCACAAAACACAAGAACACCAATACTAGAAAACAATTCACCAGAGTTTTGTTGCATAAGAGTTGAATGCTTACAAGAGGAAGAGGGGTGGGGTATTTATAGAGTTCCCATGCGCTCTCCTAATTAGGAGAGGATCACATAATTTGAGTAGGAAAAGGTTTACAAACTTTGAACCCAATTACAATTCCCAAAGAACTTACTTAGGATTAGAAATCCTTAATAGGTTAGGAAAACACATTCCATGTTGACCGAGTCTTCTCCCTCCTTCCTGGGACCGATCAACCCACTTAAAAACTCCTTGAATTCGTCCTTGGACTCTTGGGCAGCAGCAATTGGCATTCCCTCATGGGCTTGGACGAAAATCAAGTGGACCTTGGAAGCTGGGGCGCATGGATCTGGCATATTCCTGGCATCTTGGTTCTAGGGTGCATGGGCTTGGAATTTCTTGGCCTGGGGTGCTAACATATCTCTGGAATTATGGGGCATCCTGGTCTGGGAATATACTCTAGCATCTTGAGGGTTTCAAGACATCTGGAAGGCATCTGAGGGGCATCTGGGGCATCTGGAAGGAATCTTGGACCCTTGGGTGGCAAACAAGGCCCAATTGGCTGAAGTGAAGGCCTCTGGCTCCTGGATGAGGGCTGGTGGAACTCCAAAATAGGGTATCCTTTTCTCTTGTACAAAATTAAACTGATACTCAAGTACAGGACTTAATGACTGGACCATGGTTGAGATAAATCAACTAGCCTCAACTTATTACAAGACTCAATCTTACTTGATTACAAAACTTTGACACATGGCTAAGTAAACCAGATAGGGCCCAGTAATCTGTGTCTGATCTTGGTGCCCCCACCAAAGTGTCTATTACAAATTAAATATCTCAATGACAAACACCCACAAGTTTTACATGCTCTTTAAAAACTTTGGATATTAAACCTTTAGTCAATGGATCTGCCAACATACAAGCAGTACCAATAAAATCAATAGACACTTGATGACTACTAATTTTCTCTTTTACTGCAAGATATTTAACATCATTGTGCTTGTTTGCATTGGTAATCTTGCCACTATTGGAGAACAAAACTGTAACAGAATTGTCACAATAAATTTTCAGTGGTTTAAAAATAGAATCCATAACTCCTAGCCCTGAATAAATTTTTTTAAGCATAAAGCATGTGAAAAAGCCTCATAGCAGCTTATATATTCAGCTTCCATAGTAGAGGAAGCAGTAATGCACTATTTTGCACTTTTTCATGAGATTGCTCAACCAGCTAACAGAAAAATACAGCCTGATGTAGACTTCCTGCTATCAAGGCAACCGGCATAATCTACATCTGAATAACCGATCACCTCTAACTGATCGGTTATTTTATAAGTGAGCATGTAGTCTTTAATCTCCTGAAGATATCGTATTACTTTCTTGGTAGCCTTCCAGTGATCCATACCTGGATTATTTTGATATCTACCAAGCATTCCCAGAGCAAAACTAATATCAAGACGAGTACATCTTGAGCATACATCAGACTATCCACTGCAGATACATAAGGTATATCCTTCATCTGATTTCTCTCAATCTTGTTCCTGGGATACTGAAATTTATTGAATTTATCACCTTTAACAATTGGCACTTCACATGATGAGTAGCTTGACATTCCAAATATTTCTAGGATCTAGTAATATAATTTTTTGGGGATAAACCAAGTAACTTCTTATTTCTGTTAGATGGATTTCTATACCAAGAACATAAGAAGCATCTTTCATATCTTTTATATTAAAATATTCAGAAAGAAACCTTTTAATTTTATACAAGAGATCCAAATTACTGCTGGCTAGTAAAATATCATCTACATATAGAACCAAAAATATAAACTTACTTCCACTCACCTTCAGATATATACATTGATTAGTAATGTTTTCTTTAAATTCGAAGGATGCAATGACATCATTAAACTTTAAGTACCATTACCTAGAAGCTTGTTTAAGATCATAAATAGATTTCTTTAATTTACATACTAGCATTTTTTTTCTTGTATTAAAAATCCTTTTGAATGTTCCATGTATATCTCTTCTTGTAAATCCCCATTCAAGAATGCAGTCCTGACATTCATTTGATGCAGCTCTAAATCAAAATAAGTTATTAATGCCATAATAATTCTGAATGAATCCTTTCCAGAAATAGGAGAAAATGTTTCAAATAATCAATACCCTCTTTTTGAGTGAATTCCTTTGCTACAAACCTAACTTTATACCTTTCGATATTACCTTTGGAGTCTCGTTTGGTTTTAAAAATCTACTTACAACCAACGAGCTTAAACTTTTTAGATAATTCGACAAGTTTCCATACTTGATTTTTATTTTTTAATTCCATCTCATCTTTCATGGCATTTAACCAAAGTCAGAATCATCACTATTCATGGCATCTTTAAATGAAACTGGATCATCCTTAATTCCAATATCATAATCACATTCTTGTAGGTAAATAATATAATTATCTGGAATAGCTGATCTCCTAATTCTAGCAGATCTCCGTAATACTCCAGGTTTAGTGTTATTATAATTATTTTTAATCAGGTCAGGTTCATTGATAGCCTGTTCGAGAGGTGGTGTATCAGTCTCTTGTTGATGTTCCACAGTCTCGGGATTAATAATTTCATGTGGAACATCTCTAGGTGTTGCTATAATAGAAAAATATTTTCTTATTTCCTCTAACACCATATCGTGTGATTCACCACTCTCACTGTTATCATCATCTTCAATGGACCTAGCTGTTCCAGTTTCAATAATTCTGGTAGTATGTGATGGACAATAAAACTTAAAACTTTTTAACCTTTCTGGATATCCAATAAAATAATAACTTATAATTCTAGGATCCAATTTCTTTTCTTATGGATTATATAATCGAGCCTCTGTAGGACAACCCCAAACATGTATATGCACTAAATGTGGTTCCTACCCGTCCATAACTCAAAAGGGATTTTAGGATTGGCCTTACTAGGAACACGATTTTGGATATACATAGCGATTTTCAAGGCTTCTCTCCACAAATATAAAAATAATGATGAATTACTAATCATACTCCTTACCATGTTCATTAATGTACGATTATGCCTTTCAGCTACACCATTTTGTTAGAAATTTTCTGGCATAGTATACTATGCTACAATGCCACACTGTTCTAGCAATTTGGCAAAAGGTCTAGGATTACAGCCAGATTCATCATATCTGTCATAGTATTCACCACCCTATCAGATCTCACAATCTTAATTTTCCTATCAAGTTATTTTCTACTTCAGTTTTGTATACTTTAAAGGCTTCCAAAGCTTCAAACTTTTCAGGTAATAGGAAAACATAACCATAACATGAGAAATCATCAATAAATATGATGAAATACCTTTGCCCTCCAAAATAAGGTGAAAAATAGTCACAAATATCAATATGTATCAATTCTAAGAGTCTTTGACTTCTAGTGGCATGTTTTTTATTACTTTTAATTTATTTTCCTTTAATGCAATCGATACATATACCAAAATCACTAAAATCTAGATTTGGTAAAATACCTTCCTTAACCAATCTAGTTATCCTTTCTTTTGAATGTGACCTAATTGTCTATACCACAATATCGAAGAACTCTCATTTATAATATCGCGTTTCATTCCGACATTGACATTCAAAACAAGTAAGGACTGTGCAAAAGAAGAATCCAAATTTATTTTATATAAACCATTGCACAATATTCCGGTACTAACTAAAATAATTTTTTTTATTAATTTAAAATTTGAGTTTATAAAAAAAAATGAAAAACTTTCTAAATCAAGTTTTGCTAATGATACTAAATTCCTAAATATCGAAAGAATATAAAAGACATCATGTAGATCTAATTGGAAACCAGTGTCTATAATAAATCTGTAGGTCCCAACTGAAATAACCTTAGACTTTATCCAATTCTCTATTAAGATCTACCGCTCTCTATCATTTGGTTTCCGGTTTGAAAGAAATTTCTTTCTTTTCGAACCATTTCCTTCTTTTTTCACAATCCTTCTTGATATGTCCATACTTATTATAGAAAGAAACATTTCAATTTATGTGAACTTTTCTTTGATAGATTATTCTGCTTTTTATTTCCTTTCTTTGTCTTCTTTCTTTTAGATCGCTTCTCAAAAATCACGTGAATAACTGGAACCCTTTCCTATCTCAATCTCTATTCCTCTTGCACACATTATGATATAAGTTCATTCATTGACCAGGATTCTTTATATGTATTATAATATATTTTAAATTGAATAAATAGAAGAGAGTTGAGAACAAACTAGACAAGGAAGTTTTTAGATACTGTCATTCCTAAGTCATTTAATTTTTTAAATATATCATGCATTTCCATAATATGCTTTTGTACTCCAGAGATTTTATCATATTTTATAGAAGTTAACTTGTTCATCAGGGTACCAGCCAAGCCTTTATTTGATTTAGTGAATTGTTGCTCTACAGAAGAAAGGTACCTAGAAGTCAATTCATTATCAGAAATAGATCCCCTTATATCTCTCGCTATAGAGCGTTTAATTATCATGAGAGACAATCTATTAGAATGCTCTCACTTTTCACATAATTCTTTTTGATTAGGAGAACTAGTGGGAGTTAGTAGATCAGGCTGAGATTTACGTAGAGCCAAATCTAAGTCTAGGCATCCTAAAGCAATAAGAAACTACTCGTGCCAATCAGAGTAATTTGATCCATTCGGTGTGAGAATATTGGTTAAATGCGATGAGAGTGAAGCAAGAATCATAGTTGTAAATATAGAAATATCTATACAGTTACTTTCATGATGTAGATTCTAAAAAATAATAATTTTGCCAATAACACTTATTATATAACCATAAAATATTTTTGGACAAGAATTATAGCATGCAATAAGTGCTGTAACTAATTTAATCACAAATTTAACCATAATAATGCCAAGATATGTATTACATAAATCACAAACAACAATAATATGAAATATATAAGCAACAACAGTAATTATGGTATAAACATATAATTTATATTTAAATTATGATACATTAAATTAGTTACACTTTCAGTGCTTTAGCCAACTATGATTACAAAAATCCAAGGTTATTCTCATCTTTGGATGTAGAATTCTCGTCTTTATGTAATTTAAGTTGGTCAATCTATAACTGTCAATTTTGTATTTTGTTACAGTCACCTTTGGATCAACTGTAATAAACACATCTTTATATAATTCCAAAATATAATGAGAGAGAAAACTATTAGCTTTTAAGAACTCATCTATCCAAAATCCATAAAATGCTTCGAGCCCTTTGGGGCTACGCGAAAATACCCTTGAATAATATAATAGTAAATGAAATTACAAATAAATAATTTAAAAAATAAATAGTTTATCATTGATGAAGAACTTAACCAAAATATTTTTTAAATCATTACAAGTCTAACGGCTCAAAAATCGTTCAAATCGGATGTAAAACGAGAAAGTTATAATGATTTTAATAAAATTTAATAAAAAAACTAAACCGTAAATGATACACGACCAAGTAGTAAATAAAAAACAATACAGGAATTTGCTGTAAAACAGAATTAAAAAATTAATCTGAAATGTAATTTTAATTTGAATTTATATATAATTTAAATATATAGAGATTAAAATGTAAAAAAATTTTAACTCAAATTAAAATCGATTCAATTTGATTGGACTCAGTCATATTTATGATTGGATTAACTTTTATAAATGGATTTCAGTTTTAAAACTGAAACCTGTTAACCCAAACCCGAAACCCATTAAACCCCTCTCTTCCTCCCCTCTTTCTCCCGTTTCTTCTCCTTCCACCGAGCTTCCAAAACATCCATTAATGGTGGGTGGGAGCTCGGGATCGAACCCAACCGAGGGCCGGTAATCGAACCAGAGGTCCGGCGACCATCTCTCTGCCGTCGGTGACCCTGTCGCCGGCCTCACGGTGGTCAAAACCACCATGAAAGAGAGCTTAAAAAAACACGGATTTTCTTCCCAAAAAATAGTGAAAACCATGGCCGGCGACCGATTTTCTTCCTCTGCAAAGGGCCGCCGACAGATCATCGGCCCATCCCGACTACCGGCGGTCTTTTCCTAACCGCCGGCGAGCCCAAACGATGATCCTCTTTGCCGATTAGACACGGGAGAAAATGGACTGCCGGTGATCCCAAGTTCGGCACCGGCGGTTCACCAATTAATCCGGCCTTCGAGAGACATCCGACGGTCGCCGATTGATGCTCTTGCCGCCGTTGATTTCCGGTGATTCAAATTCGGGGAAATAAGAGGAACAAGAAAAAAAAAAGGCTCCAATCTTGGCCCAATATTTTTTTATTTTTTAAAAATATATTTTATTTATTTATTTATTTAAACTATAAATAAATAAATAAATATAATATAATAATTCTTTATTTCTTTTCATGTTGTTTGCTGTTCACTTCCCAGTGTTCCATTGACTGACGAGAATATCTTTATAGTTCGAATCTGATAGATTCTGGCACCCGTCGGTTTATGAGTTTTCTTGGAATCGGACACTTATCGTCGGTTTCCAGGATTTTTTGTATTTTTATGTGCATGTAAAATCATAATTATGGAAGACATACCTTGAATCATTATAGCGGTCTATAGATTACACAGTTCTTGAGATGTTTTTCACACAATCTTGAGATGTCCCTTTCTTCTATATAAGATGACTGATCTTCTCTCTCCTCACTCTCGAACGATCGATGGGAATCGTATAGTATGAGAGTTAGAGAAAAGGGATCCGATAGCCTTTTATTTATAGCTGCATGTGTCTCTTCCATCAAAAAACTAATGAAAGACTAAAACTTCACTTAGAGTTTTATTCCAGTCCTGTTTATTCAATTTTATTGGGAATAGTTTTCTTTAATTAATTGGACCCTGATCTAGTACATATGATCAAGTCAAAAGTTGACCATAATAAGATGATAATTAAATCATATATCAGATTTTAAATCTAATAAACTGGATAAGCAGCATGGGTAGGGGTATACTGTGAGTTGCCCAAGGCTGGCAAACTAATGTCAATACCAACATCTTGACTTGAAGGTCATAAATTCCATGCTTGGACGAGACCATTATTGACGCCAAATATCTTTCTGCTTTGGTTCAGATTTATGGAACTGTCCCATCAAGGTAAACAATCTGCAAAAAGTCTACCATCCATATACTAGCGATATCAAAAAAAAGTTATATATATATATATATTATATAGATAGGCGATCACACAACTCTAATATAAGAGCAGTCCTAGAGATTAAGAGAAAATAAGTCTTGAAGAGATTGAGGGATACTGCCATCCTGGTTCCAGGACCAATCACCAAAATGCTTAGCAATGAACGAGGCAATTCAGTTAGCCGCATTGTTCGTCTTCTAATAGACATGACAAATCGACACCATCAAGGGTGGCCCAAGGGATCACCGGATGCTATGAAGAAGAGGGTGTACCTCACACTATTTCGACCTGTCCTGAATCCATCCAATCATAATGGTAGAATCTCCCTCAATGAAAATTTTCTCTAGCTTGGATGATGCCCGCCCATACAACTCTAAGCTTAGCTTCTGAAATCGAAGGCTCGTGAAAAAAGAAATTTCAGCCACCAATAGCTTACCATCAGCATCCCGGATAACATATCTAGCACCGTCCAAAATATCATGAATATCACTATCAAAATTTATCTTGACAAATCTCAAAGAAAGAGACTCCTGCGAAATGTAGACGGCTCCATGAGCCGTTGACAAGGTAACACAGGAGTCCCAGGGATTCGGGATTTCAGTTTTAAAACTGAAACCTATTAACCCAAAAACCCGAAACCCATTAAACCCCTCTTCCTCCCCAATTTCTCCCGTTTCTTCTCCTTCCATCGAGCTTCCAAAACCTCCATTAATGGCGGGTGGGAGATCGGGATCGAACCCAACCGAGGGCTGGCGATCGAACCAGAGGTCCGGCGACCATCTCACGGTCGTCGGCGACCCTGTCGCCGGCCTCACGGTGGTCAAAACCACCGGGAAAGAGAGCTTAAAAAAACACGGATTTTCTTCCCAAAATACGGTGAAAACCATGGCCGGCGACCGATTTTCTTCCTCTGCAAAGGGCCGCCGACAGATCATCGGCCCATCCCGACTACCGGCGGTCTTTTCCCAACCGCCGGCGAGCCCAAACGATGATCCTCTTTGCCGATTAGACATAGGAGAAAATGGACTGCCGGTGATCCCAAGTTCGGCACCGACGGTTCACCAATTATTCTGGCCACCGAGAGACATCCGACGGCCGCCGATTGATGCCTCTTGCCGCCGTTGATTTCCAGTGGTCCAAATACGGGAAATAAGAGGGACAAGAAAAAAAAAAAAAAAAAAACTCCAATCTTGGGCCCATATTTTTTTTAAAATATATTTTATTTATTTATTTATTTAAACTATAATTAAATAAATAAATAAAATAAAATAATTTTTTATTTCTTTTCATGTTGTTTGATGTTCATTTTTCGGTGATCCGTCGATCGATGAGAATATCTTCATAGTTCGAATTTGACAGATTCCGGCACCTCCCGTCGGTTTCTTGGTTTTTTTGGAATCGGGTACTTACCGCCGGTTTCCAGGTTTTTCAGTTCTAAATAGTAGGGAAAGAATTCTGAATAAAAATTTATTTTAAATTCTTGCACGAACATAAAGCATTAAACCAGTGCTCTGATGCCATATATCGAAAAACTTTTAATTCTTTATGCTTGGATGGTATTTTTATGTACATGCAAAATCATAATTACGGAAGACATATCTTGAGCCATTGTACCGGTCTATAGATTGCACAGTCCCTGAGATGTCCGTCGCACAATCTTGAGATGTCCCTTTCTTCTCTGTAAGGTGATTGGTCTTTTCTCTCTTCACTCTCGGATGATCGATGGAAATCGTATAGTATGAGGTTAGAGAAAAGGGATCATGTAGCCTCTTATTTATAGCTGCATGTATCTCTTTCATCAGAAGACTAATGAAAGACTAAAACTTCAGTTAGAGTTTTACTCCAGTCCTGTTTATTCAATTTTATTGGAAATAGTTTTCTTTAATCAATTGGACTCTGATCCAGTATATATGATCGAGTCAAAAGTTGACCATAACAAGATAATAATTATGTCACATATCAGATTTTAAATCTAACAAATCGGATAAGTAGCATGGGTAGGGGTATACCGTGAGTTGCCCAGGGCTGGCAAACTAATGTCAATACCAACATCTTGACTTGAGGGTCATAAATTCCATTCTTAGATGAGACCATTATTGAGACAGAAGCGAACGCCAAATATCTTTCTGCTTTGGTTCATATTTATGGAACCGTCCCATCAAGGCAAGGGCATGATAATCTGCAGACAATCTGCAAACTGTCTACCATCCATATGCTAGCGATATCAAAAAAAAAGTTATATATATGTTATACAGATGGTGGTCACACAACTCTAATATGAGAGCAGTCCAGGAGATTAAGAGAAAATAAGTCTTGAAGAGATTGAGGGATACTATCATCCTGGTTCCGGGACCAATCACCAAAATGCTTAGCAATGAATGAGGCAATTCAGTCAGCCGTACTGTTCGTCTCCCAATAGACATGACAAACCGACACCATCAAGGGCGGCCCAAGGGATCGCCAGACGCTATGAAGAAGAGGGTGTACCTCACACTGCTTTGACCTGTCCTGAATCCATCCAATCATAATGGTAGAATCTCCCTTAATGAGAATTCTCTTGGCATGCTGCTCCTGCCTAGCCCGGATGATGCCCGTCCATACAACTCTAAGCTTAGCTTCTGGAACCGAAAGCTCGTGAAGAAAGAAACCTCCAGCCACCAATAGCCTACCATCAGCATCCTGGATAATATATTTAGCACCGCCCGAAGCACCACGAATACTGCCATCAAAGTTTACCTTGACAAACCCCAAAGGAAGGGGCTCCCAGGAAATGTAGATGGCCCTCTGGGTCGTTGCCAAGGCAACATGGGAGTCCCAAGAATTCGAGATCGTAAGAGACATAGCAGTGTCGAAGTGGTGATACTCTATAACCATGAACATGGCTCTCTGAAAAACCAGGTGAGCCGGAGTGGCCATAGCCTCAAAAATCACTGCATTCCTGGATAGCTAAATCTGATAGGTGATGTAGACACAACGACGACCATCCTTCGCCGAACATTGCTGGACCATGTCGAGGAAAAGATAGCTAGGACCCATCATGCTCATCCCAAGGCTATCTCCTAGCTAACCTCCAAATCAACCTCACTCTAGGACAACGCTAGATGGCGTGCTCAGTAGACTCATCCTTTAAGCCATAAACAAGGCAAGATACCAATAGGTCCATGCCTCTGTGCCTAAGTAGAGACCTCGTGGAGAGATGATCCCAAGCCACCTTTCAAAGGAAGAGGTGCACTTTCGAGTGAACGGGCAGTCTCTAGATCCAGGCTACCGTGATCCTCAAATCGAAAGGGGCCCTATACATATCATAAATGGTGCTAGAAGGAACCTGGGGACAGCAAGAGTGGCCCCATACCCTCAGATCCTGGCAGCAGTGATTCGAAATCAGGATGGCAAGAATCTGATTAACCAACTAGCTCCCAAAGAGTCTGTTAACCTCCGAACTCACCAAGCCCTTCCATCGTCCGCTAACAAGTCACATATCCGAAGGTTGTCGACCACCTTCATGCTAACATAGGTCGGCCACCTGGACAAGGGTAAGCTGGATATCCACGCATCCTGACTGACATCAACCGTGGACCCATCACCAATCAAACATCTAACCTAGACCAGCATAGCAGGACCACGGGCACAAATCTTCCTATAAATAAAAGAGCATCCGCGAGTGATCTGAACCTAGAATCCCTAGCTCCAAGCTCCAGAGCGGGCCCTCATCATCCTATTCCACAAACAGTTGGGCAAAAGAAGAATCTCATTGCATGTCTGGTAATTAGCACCTCCCTCCTAACCTGAAGGGACTGGATTCCAAGGCCTCATCCCTAACCAGCTGATAGATGGTATCCCACGATACCAAGTGAAGTCCATGACTGTCGTATCTGGATCTTCACAAGAAATTTCAAAAAAGTTGCACCATCTCTCTCAAAAAAGAGCTGGGCAATACAGTGTTCGCTAGGAGATAAACAAGGATAGAACTCAAGACATCTAATAAGAGTGAGCCTACCCATCATAAATAGTAGTGGCCTACTAACTCTCAAGAGGATCACGGACCCACTGCACCATGAGCCTGCACTCTATTCTCTACAGCCTCCTACCAATCATAAGGACACCAAAGTAAGTGAGGATTCTAATATGCTCAGAAATCTCCAGTGTAGCCAGGATAGCCTGCTTCATTCAGGCCTTCGTTCTAGGGTTGAAATCAATAGTGGACTTCTGTAAATTCACCAACTAGCCAGACCCATAGCAATAGGACTCAACAATGGTGGCGAAACATCTTGCATTCTAAAGTGAAGCTTACCTAATGAGAAGACAGTCGTCTGCAAAGAAAGGATGAGAGAGAGGCTGGGCTCCAGGGGTAGGGTAATAGGGCTTCAGTAATGATCCCCGGACTACACCCTTTAGAGCATAGAAGAGAGTGTCAGCATATAAAATGAACAGATAAAGAGACAGAGGATAATCTTAGCAAAGCCCGATTGTCGAGCGAAAATACTCAGCGCACCATTCACCAGAATGGCAAAGCTAGGATCTTCCATGGTCCATAATCCAACTGATCCGTCTGTATTGGAAATCGAAATCATGAAGAGTCTGCTAAAGGAAGTGCCAACTCATCCAGTCGTAAGCGCGCTCCATATCCAGCTTGATCATCATGAGACTCTACCAAAAGGGAGCATGTCGAAGGTCATACATGAACTCCTGGGCAAGGAAGACATTATTAGTGATGCAGCATCCATTGATAAAGACATCTTGCTCAGAACTAATAAGGTGAGGCACAATCAACTGCAGCCGCCTAACTAGAACCCTAGCCCAAACCTTGTAGAGGATGGTGCAAAGGCGATCGGTCTGAAGTGGCTGGGAATAGAAGCATCAGGTCTCTTAGGAATTAGAGTAATTAAAGTTTCTTCCAGTCAACAGGGATATCCAAAAGAAAAACCGCCTGCACTGCCTCAACAACCTCACCCCCAATAATAGACCAGTACTGATGGAAGAAAAAAAGGAGGGAAGCCATCCGGGTTCGAGGATTTATCCTCCCCGAGGGACCAAAGGGCTTCCCGCACCTTCATAGAAGACAAAGGAAGAGTTAGGTCCTAGTTCTCCTAATCAAAGATGGGTCCACCAGATGGAAACCCTAGAACAAAATATCCTCCCCCAGGGAAAGGATCCATCTTGATCTAAAATACTGAAGAATCTGCTTGCTCATCTGATCACTATCAATCACCATGGTGCCATCATCCTCTCTCAACTTCCTGATTCGATTGGCCGACCTCCAGATTATAGTAGCTTGTGGAAGAACATGGTATTCTGGTCACCTTCCTTGATCCATTGAATCCTAGACTTTTATCTCCATATAGTCTCCTGCTGCCTTAGTAAAGAATGGTGGGAAGAGAGACTGCGATGTAGCATCCCTAAGTTGGCCTCCTAGAGACCCCCATCCTGATCCTCTTGCCTCTGGAGATTGGTAATATCGGCCTCGACCTCCTCAATTTATCTAAAGATGTCACCGACCTCAGTCTAATTCCATTAGCCAGCTCCAATTTTTGAGTCATCTGATACCTCGCATCCCCATGAATCGACATCCTTCAAACCATCCTGATCAGATCCCAAGATCTCGGGTTGAAGGTCTAGAACTTTTCAAAGTGCAATGAAGGTCAGGGCAAACACATACCGTTAGTAGTAATAAGGAGCAGGTAGTGATCCGATGCAATTCTCAGGAGGTGCTAAACATGGTGCCTTGGAAAACATTGCATCCAACCAGCAGTGCTAAGCACTCAATCAATCCTCTCCCAGATTCTGGCAGTACTGGACCGACTGTTATACCAGATGAAGTGCAGACCAGAATAACCTAAATCAATCATACCAGTGTCACCCATAAACTCCCTGAACTCTCTAGAGTCAATGCTGTCTACAAACTGCCTGCCTCTCATCTTCTAATGGGACCTTACAATATAATTGAAGTCACCCGCAATAAGAAAAGGAATGCCCTGTGATATTAGCCTGGAGTCTCGTACCAAAGCCTCCTCCGCTTCCTGTACTCGGTGCTCGCATACATACTAGACAAAAGCCAGGGGTTGTCAGTCTGCTCAGAGATGACCATAACAATCTGCTACTCACACATGTGAAAATCGACCCTCATAGTGCCCCACCTCCACATCACCAAAATCTCTCTTGACAGGCTCTTGGACTCGATAGCATAGGTGCTCCACATCAACTGAAACCACCATTTGACCCAGTCCAGGCTCCTCCCAGAAAGATGGGTCTCAAGCAGCACGCAAACATCATGGCAATGCTGTTGGATCATTTTGCCAAAAAAATTCTGGTATGCAGGTTTCCCTACACCCCGGGAGTTCCAAATCAAGAGCCTCATGATAACACCTGGTATAGAGGGGGGTCCACTTTCATACTCCCCTCAACCTAGTCCACCTTAATCCCATCTGATGATTCAACCATCATTGAGGGCCCATCTGCTGCCCCCCGGAGGCCCGTCTAAGCCTCCCAACAACATCCTCGTGACTCAAATCTTGTAGCTCCACCATCATCTTTGGGTCCTATATGGATGGTCTGGTCTCTACCTGAGAATCAATATCCTGTAGTGCCTCCTAAATTGGGACAGTTACCACCACCCCTGGACCACCCGCTAAGAAAATAAAGATCCCCTGATCACCCCTGCCAACCGACAGCAGCTCCTTGGTTGCCGGAAGGCTCGAATCCTTAGCCAATGCCTTGTTTTTCCTCCTCGACCCCTTGCTGGGCCCTACAGTCTCAGATCTGTTTGAACCAGTTCTTGTTTCCACCGGACCCAAAGAATGATTAGAAGACTGGGCTCACTTAGAGTGGCCCAAACCCATGCTCACCTCTCTCCTAGGCCAACCTTCCTCCTTGCCCAGTCCCAAGGTTTTCGATCCCATCTCCAATGGCCCAAAGCGGCCCGCCAGCCCAAGTACAGCAATTAAGCCTTCTCCCAAAGAAATCGAGGGCCAGAGGGGAGACCGCTGGCGAGCGATCTTCGCCAACTTGGACCACCCGTCGACGTCCGGTGCACCATCAAGCCTCCCTGTACTCGAGCACACCAGCTCATTCATTGGTCTCCTCAAGTCCGAACCGGAGTCTCCTCGATCGATCTCCTTCCTCCCCAAGTAGCCTAGTTTCTCCGCCTATGGCAGCCATTGCTGGACTGCCACAAGCCATGGCCCTAGGTGTTGCCCGCCCGAGCCATCCATCGCCACCTCCTTGGCTCTGACCATATTTGTCAGTCAAAGCCCCGCCGATTTGCCATCTCCATAGCCAAGACATGCCTCACCTGAGCCATGGAAGAAACCACACTGGAAACACACGTTGGCGAGGTTCTCATAGATAAATCTTTTCCACTAGTTACCCTCTAGACCATTAATCAGTATCCCTGGCCGCAACGGTCCGGAGAGATTGATCCGTATGTATATTCGGGCAAAGCCAACCATTCTCCACTCTACCGTGTAATCATCCACCGCCACCTGTTCTCCGACCAAAGAAATGATCCTTCGGAGCGCCGTTGACTCCCACAGCTCCACAGGAAGTTGAGGTAGCCATACCCAAACCAAAGCAGTCCGAACCGCAGCAGTCGAAGGATAGAACCACGACACCAAGGTTCAATTGCCAGCACCTGATCGGTGACCACCCATGGCTGGCCCAAGATGGTATCCCGCTCCCCAGCCTCCTAAAATCAGAACATCAAGAACCCTTATTCCAGATTGAAAGCAACGATGTCACCCTTCAAACTGGCACATTGCCGAAACTCACACACCGCCACCTCCACTAAAACTCTTTGACTGAGAGTCCTTGCAACCAATCCCTTGGCCAGCCATTCTTCCATCTACCCCTAACCTCCTTTGGAAGCTCCGCTACCTCCGGATAGTGTCAAACCAGCTCTTCCACCATCTCCGGCGATGGCTTCATCAAAACCCACATTATATGACTGGTGGAAGGTTTTTTCCAACTGTTACTTGTCCGATCCATCGTAGCAAAGATTCCCCCGGAGTTCCCACTGTTGCTCACCATCCTACCTGGCAATGATGACTTCCGTATCATAGGCAATCACCGACGATTACACAAGAAAGGACGGTTGCATGAATCTCCAAGCACCCTCAATGGACAAAGCTCCCAACATATCTTGCTTTCATGATTACAACGACACAGCATAATGTCTTTCTACTTTCATGACTTTGGTAGAGAATATCGAATTCGAGTCAAAGTGCTTTTAAGCAGAGCAAGAAGTTTCAAAGCTACTTGTAAAACTGATATGCACTTTAATTTCAATAAAACGGTACAAATGCTGTTCACAAAACTGCAAGAACACATGTGGCTTGCTACACTAAGCTTGGTAAATGCAAACTTTCCGCAATACAGCTAAAAAAAATTCTACTCAGCATTCCATCCCCGTAATGGCTACATGGCTACGTCATTACAGCATGGACTCGTTACACAGATGCAACTGGTCTTTATTGATCAGAAGCTGCTAGTGGCTGAAGGGCTTTTAGAGGATTCATGATCACGCCATCAATTAGACCATAATCTTTAGCTTCTTTTGCACTCATGAAAAAGTCCCGGTCAGTATCTTGGTTGATCTTTTCCAGGCTTTGGCCAGTGTGGTATGCTAGGTATCCATTCAAATTAGCCTTGTGATGCAGCATCTCATTTGCCTGAAAGGCGATACAAAAGTGTACATGGGAATCAAAGTTAGCCCAGCTATGTGTCAAATTTTCATTTACTTGTCAAGAAAGCACAAAAAAAATAAATAAAGAAGTCACCAACCAACAGATCTTTTTCTCTACCGAAGGGCAATAAATTTTTTATAACAAGAATCTGACATTGAAGAATAACACGCAAGGCACTTCTTTGCAATGTTATGCCTGCTGTCTAAACGATCATAGTTAGTTGAAACCAAGGTTTTGCATACCAATGGGACAGGAGGGCAACCCAATTGTCCCATCCTGTTCCTGTAAGAAAACAAGGCCGGGTCAGGTTCACACGGAGAGAGAAGAATAAAGAGGAAAATAAAGAAAAAGAACGATAATGAAGGAAAAAAAAAAAAAAAGAGTGAAAGGGAAGATGAAGAAAAATGAAATAAATAAGGAAGGGGGAAGGAAAAGAAAGAAAAAGAACAGGAAAAAGAAAAGAAAAGAAAGGAAAAGAGAAGAAAGAGAGAAAGATTATAGATATCTACCATGATGCTTAACCGGGAGTACTGTAGGATGAGATAGTGGGGCATCGCGTTTCCTGAAAAAACTGGGACACCTTCATCTCATAGAATTTAAAATCTTAATTAAAATAAAATAGCAAATCCAATCAATAGCAGAGCATGACATTTCTATTAAGGTGTCAACAAAACATGATAGCCTTCCAGGAATAGAAATACCTACAAAACTTAGGTAACAAATATGACATCGAATTCAGATTACCTGGATGTCAATATCAGTTTGCCCACCTTGAGCTCCTCCAAGAGGTTGATGAATCATTATCCTGGAGTTTGGTAGACTATACCGTTTTCCTGGTTTGCCGAAGAAAATGGGATAATTTTAAGACAAAAAAATTCAAGTTATCTGAAAGGCCAAAACTTGGAATTTGGAGTCGTATTAAAATTCAGAAGAATTACCCTTAGTGCCAGAACTCAGAATAAAAGCACCCATGCTGTTTTTGAAAGGCCAAGCAACATTGGCCATAAAAGTCAGTCATTTTAATGTGCACTAGAAATAATCCAGCATCTAACATAGAACAGAAAAGATATAAAAGCACTGAGGATTCTTTTGGACCAAGGGATGAAAGAAGCATTATATTCAACATGAAGCCATCATCAGGAGTGTTTCACGCATACGATCATCAGAGACAAACTGAGAAATAGGTGAAAATAAACAGTCATAACTACTTGATCTCGAGTATATTAAACGCACATTCTAAGACAGACATTCAAGTTACCCTGAGGAAGTGATCGCACGCCACTCCCATAAAATATATTTCATCCCTCATTTTAAAAATAAATCCCAAATGATGAAACAAGGCAAGAAAGTTGTTATTATGATTCTAATGTATAAAAAGGTGTCCTTCTTGCCTTAAATGTGGAGAGGGCAATAGCATAGTGGTTGCACTCCCACTGGAAGGACGTTCCCGATTTGAACCACAGAAGGGGTTCCCTGGAGTATTTTATACATGTATGTCTTCAATCATATCTATGAAATCGTTCAAATGAAGTGTTGTCCGCCAATTATTCTCAAAAATTTGCCATCTTTCATATCTTTGGTATTAGGATTGGGAGCAGAGTTAGGAATAAGAGAACGAAGAGAATTTTTGCTATGGAGAGTTCACTGTAGCACAGTGAATGAGAGCTTAACTGCAGTTTGGAATGGGTTAGACAGCATATTTGGTATTCCTTACTTCTAGGGCCCATGGGAAGAATCTGCATTGGAATTCAATGACAAGTACATTTAACAATATTAAAACCATAATCAACATGAGCATGATAAGGCATTGTGCCTAATTTTTTTCTCCCAAAAAAAAAAAAAAAAATCCAATGTAATTGATAGGCTGTGTGGTGTGATAACATCTGGTCAATGAGAGCGGACTGAAAGTTGCTTCTGGATGGTTAGCAATATGTTGCATGGGTTGAAATGTAGGCACTAGAAAATGTACATGGATACAAAATGAACATAAGCATGATATTTTATGATGGTGCTTATTAACGCATGGTGAAACAAGGGCAAAACTAAACATGAGAACATAAGGATGTGTATTAAAAAACCTTAAGATACCTAACAATATTCTCAAATTTTATCCAGCAGTAAAGGCTTTGATCAATTCATTACTTCTTTGTATCCATACCTCAAATGACAGGCATTGCTGGAATGTTCTCAATTTTCCATTTAACAACTCCAAGTGCAATCCCTGTCAACCAACTCCTACCAACCATGCAAAAACTAGGAGCCTGCTTGACTTCTACATTCAATTCCATCACGTGGCAAAACAAGTTGCACACGCAAGGTAAAGAATCTAAGAACAATGGGAGTGAGCATAAAACCATTACCCAACCGAAAACTACTGAAATTTGAAAAGTAGCATCCAGACAAAGTGACATAACTTGTATTTGACATTATACTAAACAGGAAAAAAGAAATCCACCTGAAATCACATAGCCATTCATATGAGCTTATATCCAAAAATTTTTAACATATTTTCATTTTTCTTTCCTACAGCTGCAGCCATTAACTTAAAAAAGCTTTCTCAATCAACAATACTTTTCTCACCTTCCTATAAGACTTCTTTAACACCTAGGTTTGATTATTGATATATTAATCCTTTTAGTGAATTAATTCTTCACTTCTGATAAAACTAACTTCACTTGCACATATTCCATTTTTATTTTTCAGTTCAATCCAAATGTTATCAGATAAAGAGAATCATCTTTCCTAGTCTATACACCTTCTAAGATCAGCATTATAAGTCAATTTCTTTCAATGCATCTTTACTTTATTTAGATTCAGAGGTCAGATAGGTACGGTTATATCACACTGCTACTAAAACATGTTTCAAAATCATTAAACCAAAGTTCACCTTGTTTCCATATCACTCTCTTTACCCCATGGATATGAAGCAATGGAATACCAATCTAGACATATGTATTTTATCTTTACATGACCTGGAATTTGTATAATAACAGACAGGTATGCATTGAAAAAATAGATCTACCAAGACAAAGCCAAAAAGATGAAGGAAAATCTTCTGCAGGAGTCAGAGACAACCATGACACTTTCCAGTCATGAATACCAGTAAAAAAAAGATCCCAAGTATACGACCAACCTTTCTTCTTCAGTTCTATGTTTCATTTTTCTTGTCTTCAGTCACGGAAACAGAAAATTGATAAAGCTGTGCATGAACTTTGGTTCAGCCTAAACAAGAAAAATTGTTCATTTTGTTGAAGAAGGCTGGATGGGTATGGCCAAGAATTGCTGAACCAGTACCGGGACCCATACCGGTCAGCAATTGGTAAGGTATGGTACCGTATCATACCGGTACATGTACTGGTCTTGGTGAATTAAGAAAAAACTATCTTCCTCCCCCCTCTCAAGTAAGGATCGCTGAACCGAATCTGAACTAGACCTAAACAAGGCTGAACCGATCCGAACCGTCCCATACCATACCGAACCAACCCGTACCAATCCGGTTCAAATCATTTTTTATGGTTCGGGTCCCGAACTGTTTTCTAGGACTGAATCATACCGGTTCTTGGCCGGTACGGTATAATATGTCCCCAATCGGACGGTTCGGGACAGTTCCGAAAATACTGGGTATGGCACTTGAAAGTAAAATATTCTCAACATCTGTCCACAATGTTTCACCTTGAGTATGAAAAAAGTACCTACCTCTGACATTCCCAATTATTTTCTATGTTTAGCTTTCACAACTTTTGCCTTCGCTTCCTGAAATCTCCATGCTATTTTTAGAACCTCCTATTTCCACAACCCCTTCCTCTTCATCTTGTAAAAGCCTTTAGAAGTATCACAGTAACATCATCACCATCCATCAAGACGATACATAGGAAACTGCTCTATGGTCTCTCAATTTTACCATAAAATATAAATTTTACCTAGGGATTTTTCTGGTGTTCTGAAAAAAAAAAGAAAAGTATATAGGATGAATTTAGTTTATATCGCTACATTACCTACTATTGAAGGCAAAGACGCGAGACAAAATCAAAGAGGAGAGCGGGGTAGATAGAAAGGGAGATTATTGAAAATGATGAACAGTTTATGGTATGACACTGGATTCCTATAAGATGCAATCTGATCATGGAAAATCTTTCACTGCAGTCTGGTAATCAAGTTTAATGTGTCCCATTTTCTAACTTTATTTATTTGTGAAAATTAGAGTACCAATAGTCGCACAATAAAATGCACCAAGCACTGCTTTACACTAAATATTACATTCTCACCAATGTAATTATGATTATACCCAAAAAAAAGTATTTCAAGAGTCCAAAATATCTCCTTAATCATGGCATGTCATATAATCAAGTAACCATAACATGTCAAAAAAAGAAAAGAATTTCAAGACTCCAAAATATCTCCTAAATTATGGCATGTCATATAATCAAGTAACCATAACATGAGACAAAATTCATGAGCAATTGCATGGAAATTCCTGCATATATAAAAATATGAACAAGGTAATAATTAAATAACTGCAAGATAAACTATAAATAAGAGTAGTGGATAAAAGAGAAAATTTGGTTGATAGAACTAGTTCTAAAGACTAAATAATTTATGCAAGAAAGGAAAAACATAAGGATTACATACCATTAAAAATAATCAGTCATCTAATAAACAAAAGGTCCTGAATACAGCTGATGGAAGCAAGACTAATGGAAAGGTAAACCAAGTTTCAATTGTTTAGTAACCAAATGGTAAAAGCAGACAAAATATTTAATGCTATTACCTAGCTGCAAGTCCAACACAGACAGTGGAGACATCAGGCCTGATGTGCCTCATTGTGTCAAAAATAGCCATGCCTAAAAGGAAGCGTGAAATCCAACTGGCTAAGCAACAAATAACCTGATACATATATAAGATATACTGAAAAATTATAAGGAAAGAATGTGTTACCAGCCGTAACTGATCCTCCTGGAGAATTCACATACATGACAATATCCTATCAGGAATATCAAGTGACAAATTAAGTTTGCATTTTGAGAATTCACATAATGACAATATCTATAAATTCTAAAGTCAATTAACCATCTTCTAAAGGAAATGGATATTCATTAACCTGCAAAAGAGTTCTCATGAATACATACAAGTAGAATCAGGAGTGTTTGATAATCAATTAAACAATGGCCAGTATAAATAGAGATAAGTCAAAGTTCCCCATAACTTGCTACATCTTATAATCCCACTTGCATGCTTTCATGAAAGCAAAAACTCTCAGTTCGAGAAGACCCGAAAACATCCTCATTCAATCTGTTCAATCAAACAGTAAGTACTTTTTATACCTTAAATCATAAGAAATCAAGCCACATGACCTACTTAAAACCACCCACCAATGACAACTAAAATGAGGGCCTGGGCTGCCTTGTTTTGTCACATATTCCTGATGCTTGCTTGTATTGTTTTTTTAACATTTTCTTCTTCAAACCTTACATGCATCACCAAGTGGACTACATTGCATGTCCATTCCATGGGCATATTGATGTTTCTTCTTCTTATTTGTAGAAAGTTAATTCATCAATGAATCAAGATAACAATGTTATGTAATGATATTATATCACTTCTTATTCTAACTAACTTCAAGGCATGGTATGTCGTAAGTACTAGACATTTTGTACTATACTAGTGATGAACTGGTATACGGCATGGAGGGCATACTAAGGTATCAATACACTGAACTGACCCCATGTCGGGAAAACCAACGCTGTATCAAGATGGATATTAGTACAGGGTCTATTACTGAGATTGGGAACCATGCTTCAAGATAGTTTCATTAGTTAAATTCTTTAGAAGAGCTCCAACGTCAACAATAAGATATTTTGTCAGTCAAAGATCAAAAGACCAGTTTAAGGTTGTAATGATGTATAGGCCCACAAGCTATGGTTATGTACAACCCAATACAAGAAGTTCGATGCACAACAGCTACATGATCAATAGGCTTTTACATTCTTCTCTACATCAGTGTTTACTTAGAGGCAACCAAATGATATATTACAAGCTTTTTAAGGGAGTGCTTAGTTATCTCAAAGTTGAAATTTCAAATTTATTCATCAAACCGAACTGCCAAAAAAATCTTTGGTGGTTTATTCACATTAGATATTGATGATAGACAGCAATTCATCAAATTGCAGCACCTTGGTCATCATCACAGCCATCCATTTAGTATCATAGTCATTTATTAAAAATTTTTGCACTACATAGTGGTTGAGAATAACGTGGCCAACCATAAAATCAAATATTATAGCATTTAAAGAGTTCTGCATTCATCTGAAAAGTACAAGATTCCAAGGATAAAAATCAAAAAAGAAAAGAAAATAATCTTGCATCCTCAAAATAAAGTATAGGAACACTGATGAGGAACAAAAAAGCAGTGAACCAACTCAGATGCACTGGACATGCACAACAAAGATTTGGAGAAAAGATCTGATAGGAACATTTGCATTTACATAGCTACATGGTAGAAAAGGAAGACCTAAGAAAATATACAGGATGTTATGTAAAGGGATCTGAACAAGTTTGTATCAACAACAATGACAAAGATGAATAAAACTGAAATTCATTAGTTAGGATAAGGCTTTTTTCTTCGTTACAGTTATTCTCAACTAGCTAGATAATGCACCTTTATACATTAAAGCTTAAAGATGCCATATGCAAACTCTTCCTTTCACTCCTATCCAACCTCTTCTAAGCAAAAAATAAAGGATGCCAACTGTTCATATTCAGTTTTAAGTATTGGCAAAAGCTATTATGCTTTCCTTCTTCTATTTGTTTATCCTGTATTCATTTACTTGCAGCCCAATATTGTCATATGCCTATGGTATATCTGCGCACAAGTCCTTGTTAAATTCTATGGGCATGAAACGACTGATAATGAACTGGTTCTTTCATCTCAAATCTTTCTACATCAATGAACAACATGAAAGATGAAAACATGTTCAGTAAATTCAGCACAAAGTGGATGAAGAGATATGCCTCAACAAGCAAGACTAAGGGAATACTTTTAAGTTTTAGCAGGCAATAGTAAGGTCGACAAATTTCACATATTAGCTAATAAAGGTTGTTGAATGAGCAAACATGGGCATCGCAAAAATGAAAAGATGAAGGCACATAAATTTAGGAATAGCAGAATTTGAAATGATTAACATAAAGGAAGTTAAAGTTGTGGAGAAGCAATTAAAATTTTAAAATGGTATGGCCATGTGCAATGGGGACCAAGACTGATCCAAGAAGGAGAGTAGCTCATGAAAGGATAAGAAAGGAGGAAGACAGCATAAGGCATACTAGAAGTCATGAAAATGAAAGAGTTGTTAGCTATGGCATGGCTGGTTTCTTTCTGATTTCTGAAAAGCAGTTGAACATATCCTACCTCAAGCTCAACAACCAATGAGTAATACCAGATTTGACTAAAACAAATTAACAAATTAGACACAGAACAGACAGTAATTCAATAATTGCAACCTGCTTCCAACATTCGTGTCCTAGCAATTCATCACATATCTCATTGATTATTTAGAAACACAAAAAAGATTAACACCATGCAAGCTCCTTCCGGCAACAAGTTCTGCAGTTAAAAATCCATAAACCTAAAGAAGTATCAGGTTTCAAAGCAGGCTACCCTATTCATATAATATGCGTGACTTATAGGACCCTCCAGATAAAGGAGACATTTCCCCTATGTAGAAGACTTGTGCAGCCAGAATTTATGTTACATTTGATCACCGCAAAAGAAAGAAGAAAGAAATGCAAAGAATGGATGAAAACGGAGGGATTATGCCGTTGATCAACAGTAACCAAACAAATCTTAAGATGGAGTTACTAACTCTCATAAGAGAAACAGCAAACAAAACCAACTAGAGACCTTGGTAGGATCGACAGCATCGAGGTAGAGAAGCTGCGCCACAATAATGTTCGCCATGTCATCATCCACGGGTCCGCCGCATCGTATAATCCTCCACAAAAGAACAAATATTTAGCCTCTTCTCTTTCGAGAAAAGAAGGAAACCCAATCCCTATCATCTAAAACCCTATCAAAACATACATGTTGGAAGAGCTGGCTGATCACGCTCTGGAAGCGCTCCTGAACCATGGGTGGCGGCCCCTGCCCTCCCTGAGCCTCCACCGGAAAGTAGGGAGACGACGGCACTATCAAATCATCCCTAAATCACCACCAAGAACACACTAAAAATAATCAAAATCCTTGCACCAAACCGAAAAGCAATCTAGAGAAAGAAATGAAGATGGACACAGATGGAGAGAGAAAGAGACACTAGCCTACCTAATGGACCAAATACCTTTCCCATGATCTCGATCCGGCGACCATGAGCCGCTCGAGTAGACGGACTTAGGAGATCTCCAGGTGCCGGCAAGCCTCTCAATCTTCCTGCAAGAAGAAAGAGAGAAAGCAAGAACTGATATGAAACCCTAGAAAGAAAGAGGAGAGGAGAAGAGGAGAGAATAGAGGAAGACAGTACTTGGACGAAGGAAATGAAGAGGATAGAAGGTGGGGTTGGGAGTGGAGGTTTGGAAGGCTTTGGAAGGGTTTCTGGAGACGACTTTTAGGGGGGAAGCAGCGGGCGCCGCGACGCACGATGAATTCGCCATGGCCATCTCCTTCTTTTTCCTATGGTTTCGCGTTCACGACGCGGCGGAAGACAGCGAAGCTCCGCCGGCAAGATTGGGAAACGGCAGGGGATTTCATTTGTCCGTTTTGGGTATAGCTTAGCTAAAAGAACACCGACTCGATAGCCGTCATTTATCCGTTTTGGGTTATGGTTTCTTAAGACTATCTTCCCATGATGATGCCAGTCAACCATGGAATTTGTTAATTTGGTTGGTTAACATGGATGGGAATTCCATTTGGTTGAATTCTCTTTTATTGAGATATTCCAGATACAGACTCGTACGGTTAAAAAACAACTATATATCATCTTAAACGTTGATTTTTCTAGCAAAAACAACGTTGATTTTAATATTTGATAATTAAAAATCCATTAATATAACATCATAAAAAGGGGATTAAAATTTTTCAATTTATGCATCAGGTTTCACGCTTATCATGCATTTAGAGAAAGCACCGGAGGGGCAGTAGCCTATGATTCAGTTTTTGTGTGGTTTAGAGAAATTTTATTTTCTTTCTTTTTTGGGGGGGATGTATTCATATATGTACAATCTAGTTTGTCGAGAGAGAGAAGAGAGAAAGAGAGAGAGAGAGAGAGAGAGAAGAGTTAGAAGGCTTGAATAAATATCCCCATCAAGAACTCACAGTAGGAATGACAACGAATTGGGTATACATTTGATCGGTCAATACCTATTAAAAATATCAAATCCATGCCATATCTATCTTGGATCAGGTCAAGCAGAGATACACATCGAATAGAATAAATAAAAAAAATTAGCTCAATAAAAAGCTTATTATGTAAAAATTATCTAATAATCGTAGATTGAAATTATATCCAATTGAATTCAAAATAAAATATAGCATTACTTATATCCAATCCAAACTCCATTAATTTTTTTCTATAACTTATATTTATCCCGAATTTTAACCGAATCGAATAAAACACATCCTATTCTAGTCAGATATCCCGTAGCATAGATGAAATTGCCATCCACATCCCATTCCATGGATGAAATTGCCATTCTGCTGCAAAATGCAAGCTCATTTCCTCATCAAAAATTCTAGTTAAACAATGCCGTAAAAAGAAATCATAACATCCACCGGCTACATGGCCATGATCAATCCCCTCGAAAACATAACATCGGATGACGGCTCAGAACCCACAAAATATTTATCATCATCGACCACTGCACTCTAATATTTGATTCCCTAGAGAAAGCATTAAAATGGAATGAGGATTCAGACACCAAGCACCATTATCATGTTTGGCATTGTAATACATAATGAAATCACATCTTCTTTGAAATCACAATTCCTTCAATTGAAGAAATAGCATTTCCACCCTTAACATTGGATTCAAAAATAGTGACAACACCTAATAACATTCCTTATAATATTTATTTCAATTGTTACATAAAAATGTACTATATATATTACAACTAGCAAATGAACATCGTTCGATGCATAGATAAAAATAGGAACAAAATTCAAATCGTCAAATTGTATTAAATAAATAATATATACATATACATCAAATAAGTATAACTTTTAAAATATAAATTTAAATAAATATAAAATAATGATCAAAGAAAAGTACCCCAAACAAAATGATAATAATAAAGTGCCCCTCACAAGAATTATAGCGACCATCATGACAAATACTTTTATTAACCACATAAAATGAATTATATTCTAGCATATAACTAGTTAAACTAAATATCAGAATTCAATTGTCTTTTCTTGTCCCTGGATTTCTTAGTTTCACATCCAAATATCGCAATGGAGATCGATCTCTATTCCGATTTCCTGCCTGCCATTTCCATCCCACTCTGATTTCGTTTTCATTCATGGAAACCAAACACGGCGCAAGTGTTTTACAAACTACTGTTACTACACACTATAAACAAGCATCCTCTGACGAGGGTACAGATGGTTTCCACGAAGCTACAAAGCTAGAACCTGATGACTGGGTTCCCAGCACCACATAGATACAGACCCAGTAAACACCTACGCATGCGTTTGCAGGGGAGAAGAAAGATACGGCTGTTCTTGCCCTTAGCACCCAGCAGCTTTCAAGAAGTTGTCAAAAGGGCTGGTAGGTGGCAGTCTCAGCGCCTGCCGTGGTTCCACCGGTGCCAAAGCTTGCTGCTCGAAACCATAAGCATTTGCCTGCAAAGGTGAAACAGATGAATTGTGCTTGCAACAAGATATAATTCAAGAGGCAGCATTATTTTGCTGTCTTACCATTTGAATTGCCAACTGCTCGCCCATTGGGAAAATTTGCATTGGATTGTCTGGTACCGAGTCGTGACCACCAATCAGCCAACTTGAAAGCTTCTTCCTCGTGCCCATGCCAAGGGCCTCGCACTGACCAGCCATGGTCCCATATGGGAGGGGAGAGGTCGAGATAGATGTTCCTGCCACCTGACCAGCTACATGGAGTGCCTGGTAATATATAAAGAAGGGTGACAAAAGATAGTCAAGACAAAAAAGATAATGATAATGATGTTCATCATGCAAGCTTTCCAGTGATAAATATATGGATTGGTTATTTATACATTTTTGTTGGCTGTCTACATGGATGTGCCACTAGCTTATGTAATTTGCAATGGAAATGCCAAAGTTCTAAGCATATTTAATTGGAAAAAGTAACTTCCAAGTGCAGCAATCACTAAAAAAACTAGTTAGCAGAGGTGCCAGTAAAACAATTTAATTAAAAAAACAAAGTAATGTTCATTTTCTGATTTGGCTGACCATATTTCTCGATCAATAATTCTCAGATCAAAATGTACAATCAAGAATATCACCACAATACATGCAATGCTGAGAAACATGATTTCTAAATAGTACAGCCATAGATGATACATTGTCCTTTACCCATGTCAAATCATGCCTAAATTAATATATCAAGGATTATAGAATTGAGAAATCAGAAGCATATGAACAGCTTTGTTTGGAGGAAGCCATACCGTTTCTAGCAATTGGCCAACACTAATAATATTGGGCAAGGTTGGTGATGTAGGCATCTTGGGGATAAATTTGCGAATAACCATTGCCGGCAATTCACCAACCATGTCATCCTCTATTGATGAACTCCTTGAACACTCCTGAAATATTACATAAAAGATTCATCAACAATTTCCAAGTTCAAGATATGTGGACATCAAAGTCAAACCAGGTACAGGACAGTGGCAGTAATAAACTTTTTGCAAAGTTATCAAGACTTTCAACTTCATTAATTTTCTTAATAGAAAAAGGAGTAAAGCAAGCTGCTACTACGAACTATTGATAAAGATCAATTATGTTAATCCTCAGAAATAACATACTGCCAAAATGATCTTATATCCTATCCTGAAAACCACTAACCATAACTTAGATTCCTACTTCACAATAAACATTGTTATATTAACCATAAGTCATACCTAAGTGCCTAATGGAACTGCAGTACAGTCTTTTGTCCAATCCAAAGACTTAGCAGCTATTCAAAATAGAAAGCGATTCACGCTGCAACAGATCAGACAGATGTCTGCATCTGCTCATAAATTATTCCCTCAGTGTCTTCTTTTGTATTGCCCAATTAATTGCCAGAACCAAATTTTAGGTCAGCAGTACTTCAAATCATTTTGATGGTTGATTTCAAAATTTTAGGTTTAAGGTTACATGCAAGGTTGGCCATCTGGATACCAGACCCCCTACAAATACCATGCTGGTACAGTATCAATATACTTGGTATGGGGTCAGCTCGGCATATTGAGACTCAATACGCCCCCCATAGAGTCTCGGTTCAGTACCAGTACAATACTGGCATGGTACGATATGCCCAGTATAGGATAGTATGCAGCGGTACAGCAAACCTTGGTTATCAGTACACAATATAAGCATTCACAACACACTTGGAGACTATCTTTTAATCAAGAAAACACATGCACCAATCAAGACTTAATGATAGTTGTATATCCTAGGGGCTAACAAATTTAGTTTTCATATCCAGAGGAGCCAACTCATGGACAGATCAAGTGACAGAAACCTCATCAACTAGCTGTCCATGTTATCAAGTCATTTGACAAATTTAGTGTCTTAAAAATGGGTAATTATCACCTTAGAGCAAGCATTGTCTCCTTGATGATCCACTACTGGATCTAATATATCCAAAATAAGACCAATTAGAAAATTCTGGAGAAGTCAACATTTTTACTCGGTGGATTAGTAAAAAAGAACATAGGTCTCTATTCCAGAACATGTTCCATAACCGTTATGCAAAAAGAACTCGCCCAAAAAATCAGATAACATACAGCACATGTAAACCATCTAATAGGTCAGTACCTCTACAAATCACATATAGAATGCAACCTATAGACCAAATTACCTTTGCACTTTAATTAAATCAAGTTTTCAAGATGAGATCCTAACATTTGCAAACATTGAATAATCATAATAGCAGCATCGAAAGATGAGATCCTGATATTTGCAAACATTGAATAATCATAATAGCAGTATCGATACTTTAGCAGTGATGCCATCAAGATCAGGCCCTGAATTAGGCATCACATATTACAAAAACCGTGATGCTAGAAACATTTCATAATATCTCTCTTTTACTTGAAATAATTGTTTTCATTAGGCTTCATTATTTTCATAAAAATACGGGAATAACTACTTAACTATTAATATAAGGATCTGTTAAGAACATCAGCAAGCCCCAAGCAGGGACTGGACAATTTGAAATTCTGATCTCTTTTATAAGAATAATTAAGACTACCCAAGTTATCATGGGAAATGAACTAAAGTTTAAAATAGTATACCTCATCAAAAGAGAGTGATTCTTCAGAAACTGCAAGAGCTTGTGCATTAACCTGGTCAAGGACTGGGTTTGAACTGAATAAGGGCACATCTTCAGGTATGAAAGTTTCAGTAAGTTGTTTGGCTAAGACATCTTTTTCCAGCTGAAGAAACAAAGAAAGATGCAAAGATTATGCAGTCACATTAAATTTCACCAAACTCTATTAATTGCAGCAGATATTTTCTGAAGGACTCACTCAACTAAGAACTTACATCAGTTATCTTTGAAAGCTCTTGAATAATGATGTCCAGCAAGTGCAGGTCAGAATTGCCTACAGTTTTTCTCAAGTCAGCTAGTTTCAACACAGCTGCTTCTCGATCAATGTCAGAACCAAATACATTCAAGTCTGATTGAGACCTCACATAAATTTGCAAGTCCTCCCCAATCCTCAGATATGGGTCAACCTGCAAAGGAAAATCTCCACCTCATGAACATTAAAATAGACAGTTTGCATCATATAAGACACACTGAAGTTCTCTAAACCAACACCCTTAAAATTTCTTTACATGGAAAGGCATATCCATACATTCACTTAATCTTTATATCAGTGTATGATAACTCAATAATTACATTGAGTAATTCAAAACCAACAAGCATTGTCCCACTTATAAAGAAGGATCAACTTTATATATAATGAAAAACAAACTTTGCACAGGCACAAAATAAGAGAAGATTTAAAGGACATGTCTGAAGTTACTTAAGAAGGGCCATGGTAGAGAAGCATGAATGTAGCATCCCTTAGTTTTGACAAACGGAGTCAGTTTCAAAAGAGAAAATAGAAAAGTACATATTTGGAACTTAGAAGTAAAGAAAGAATCAAAAATAATTTAGTCAAGTAGTACAACCAACTAGATCTCAAAAATGAGAAGAATGTTAAATAAATAAATCATGGTTTTAGGTACAAGATTGCACCAATCCGCATTGGGCATAGCATACAGGCATGTTAGGGAACTACTATACACAGTACCCCTCCAATTACCAGCATTAGATACCCTTACCAACATTAGATACCAGAACAATATACCAAACCAAGTACAGACACTTAAAATCTCAAAAAAAAAAAAAAAATCTACCACCCAATAGAAGTAGAAAGATTTTCTGCTTCCTTGCCAACTGACATTGCAGGTTCTTATAGTAGGTTATTCTCCTGCTCAGACCTCCTGTGTTGGGTTATAGAGAACTGTTTGTAACACATTTTCCTAACTTGTAGAACAGTTTCAAAGTCAAACTAATGAAAAGAAAAAGAGAGAGAGAGAGAGAGAACTTTCGAAGCAAAGTGGCTTTATGCTAGGCAGGTCCAGCATTGAAGCTTTTTTTTTAATTATGAAAAAAAACTGTGAATTTAATATTTTACTTGGTGAATATCTATGACATAGTAAACAAGCACTTGACTAGTGCCAGTTAAATGGTAATTATCTAGGTGGTTAATAAACCGATAACAGCAATGAATGCATGCAATATAGAGCTATACTAAAATCATCAATAACATTTTTGGAGCAATGACAAGTGTTAAAAAGTACTAATAGCGTTATACATGTGTTTATTAATGAAGAGGGCACTATGGTGCTTTTTTTTTCAGATAATAAACAGTAATTGGTGAGTGATATAATTGGGCTAAGTGCAACAAAGGAAAACATATTCAAATGAGAATAACTTGCTGAGATGCATAATTAATGCTGCAAGTATTTTCATGTGAACTTTTACTTGAACTTGGTCTTGCAGGCAGCACAAACCGAGAAGCATTTCCCAAAAAGTAGTAGTTACACGAATTCTTTCATAATGACATTTGACATTATCTAATTAACAATATGTCAATAAAACACATTAATTAGTTAGAATGCTGAGATATAAATCTTACATCAGAAGATATAGAAATTTTAAGTGAGTTAGTCAACTCAGAAATGTGATAGATTTTTCCTGCAAATGCTAGCATGCCCGTTGCCAAAGTGAAAAGCGATCTCTGACATGAAGGTGGCAGCATTCCTGTCAAAATAAAGGGTTTGATGGTAAATCAAAATTCCCAAATGATATTAGTAAAACCGATGCTCTAAGAGGATATGAAGAGAATACATAAAAAGCAAAGCAACCATACCAACCTTAGATACATACATACATATATGGGGTAAAGTTATAATGCTCCTACAGAGGAATACATACATTCATATATAGGTAAAGTTATAATGCTCCTGCAGAACAACTTTGAAAGTGGCCTAACTGGCAATTGACAAATGTTACCCCATGTATTGCACTAGACAAACGCAAGGGGGTATTTATGTGAATGTGTGTATTGACATATATATATCACAATTTTGATCCTAACATAGCAGTTGGTGCTTATCCTACCATCTGGCTCCAGGGAAGCACTTCTTAAAGACAATGGTAGCTGAAAGAATCGCACTGTATTGCTTTGATTTGAATTCTGCAATAAGGAAAAGAGAATTTGTACAGCATTAGTTCAAAACTAACCACAAAAAATGAAGCTGGCTTAAATTATATAAACATAAGTGATTTAATGGAATCACTATAAAAATTCAAAGCAGCAGTCAGCAGCAGTGTCTCTTTGTTCTTCCAAGGCATTCAATAGAAGCGCATCAAATCAATTTTGTACAGCATGACAAATGAAAGATCATCTAGTGGATATCTCAGAGAAATTATCAGCTGACCAAACTTTCTAGTGTTTTTTCAAAAGTACCGAAAGGAAATACAGACCATTATATATTAGTTCTGCTGGGCCTTGTAGAAAACTTTAGTTAAGAGGTAATTGAGACATATAGCTCTACAGTTACATTTCATATGGCTCTGGAGTGAAATGCATTGTAGTTGTTGCTTTTCTTAGTTTCTGTCTTTCATAAATAAATGAAGCCTTTAACTCTTCCGGTCCTCTTCAAGTTTTCTGTACCCACTTTGAAACTACATTATTATGATATCAGAACTAATGAAATTAAGCCATCCAACTCATGAGTTGATTAAACAAGCCAGTGAACTTCATAATTGGTGACATAGTACCCTATGTTAACACAATCTAGAAGCCTTCTTTGACTGGAATCCACCAATAAATACTTTAGTGGTGCATATTACTTATCACAAGCTCTAGCCAGAATTGAGCAAAACAGCAGACATGACAATTACAATGTTTTATCGGAGATGACTGATATACATTGGCTGCCATGACTTAAATTCAGAAACAAGAACCTGGCACCTAAACATATCGACAAATAAATTAATCCACACCGAGAAAGAAAATCACCTGGTGCACTCAAAAATCATGTCATTATGGTTAGTCAACATAAGATTCCTTCTTTACAACAAAACCAAAAACAGAATGACAGAAATAATTAACCAACCCAAGAATACAAATGAAATTAATAGCAGTTCTCAATCAAAATATTAACTTTTCTAACTAATGAAAACAACGTACACCAAGCTCTGTGAATGAAAGTATGGATATTTTACAGTATGGCCTTAAACAAATGATGGTTATTTCAGCAATTTTAGTCTATACAAGGGAAATTCTGACAGCAGATTTATCAGTCAAATACAATTGCCTCACAAGTCATGCAATTTTTTAATGGTGAATTGCATTTTTTTTAACTTCAATGTATTTGCTCTTATTAAAACATGTTTGGAGAAGTTAACTATTATAATCCAATTTATGTAACTACAAAGTTGGCAATTTACCTTGAGATGGGAAAAAAGAAGTGTCAAGCTGAATGAATGAGCTATAGCCTCAAAATTTGAAGGCAAATTATCAGCCTGATTGGCTTGTATCCAGAAGGCAGAAATTAATTGAGCAGTTTGATCTTCAGTTATCACCACAAAGTCAGTTTCCTGTATACATCACAAGATAACAAAGTTACTAACTGTGCAGGGAATTAGAAGAGCTTATAGAAGAGTAAAAGTTAATGCAATTCAAGAGGTTTAGGGGCCTGCTAAAAGCTTAATATGTCATTTGGACACAGACACTACTACCGAAGTTTTATGCCACCAATGGATATTAGGTGATGCAGAAATCAGGGAATCAAAAGCAATGTGGTAATGCACACAGGAAATAGCAAGCACTTACAGCCTCCATAGAATGGGTAGTAGTGGCAATTCTATCAATAATAGAACAGCTTAATTTATAAAAATATGGCGAACTTTTTCGGGCCCAACCATGTTTCAACTCTTCATCACCCAAGCTTTTTTCCTTGATCTCTGCATGTGCATCATTTCCATCCTTATCTGCATTTAGGCATCCCTTTTCCCTGCGGAGTTTCTGAAGTAGAGCAGTAGCTGAGGCAAATACTGATGTAGTTCGAGACTGCCACTTCTTAGTTTCATATAAATATTCTGATTCATGTCTTGGATAATTAGCACTTCGAACAAGGGTAACTGAAAAAATTTGGTGAGCTCCTATGCGGGTTTCAACATCTGGATGCATCATAGCCTTCATAAGCTGTACAAGAAGTTCTTCTGGAAACACCTACGTAGTAATAACCAGTGATGCAAAATATCCAGTAAGCTACAATATCCAGCAATAATTATCAGAGACAACAAAAAGTAAAACATCATTGAAAGAGAAAATACAAAAAAAATGACTTATGCATAAATCAAGCTAGCAAGTTTTGTCCCATGCATGCAAAGTTAATACGTCTCATTTCACCATAGGTCCCTTGGCCTCAAACAACAATCCTCCTCCCATTTCGTGGCTGATTCTGAACCTTACAACAACCCCCATGCATTGGTACCATCTTCCTTGCAAGGCAATTTCGGGAAAGATGGGTTAGCTGTGAACTCTCACTCAAGTGCAACATCTTTTCTCAACAGGAGTATCTTTAAAGTGCAAAATATCACGAGTCATGGCCATGAAATATGGTGTCTACAGATAGTAATTGATGTTTGAATCATACTATGACATTCAAATGATCAAATAAGCTAAAAAAAAGATATACATAAAAGATGAGTCTCTATCAGAAAAATTCTCACAAGAAATGGTCACACAGCTGGACACAACTTTCCCATTTCCGGTCTCACAGGCATTTGGTGCTATATTACGCACTACCTGTAAATGGCACATTCAACAGCAGAGTTGGACATCATCTCTGTAACTTTGCTCTGTAAGATTTGTGTTGTACTAAATCAATAAACAAGATAGCAGGCTAAATATGGGCAATACTGTCTAACCAATAATATGATATTGGTCAATGATTACTGGTAATATAAATGTAAGTAACAAGCAAACACGGTTCTAAAGCTTGCCAAGCATGGAATAGGCTTTCAACCATGGATGCATTATAATTTGCAGTTCAGAGAACTCCATGCCATGGTTCCCCTAAACTAACCTCTGAGTGGGTTCATCTCTTCACTGCTATTTCTCAAGCGTTCAACTAGAAAGTTTTAAGTTTACAAAACAGAACTGTGGTTCTAATATGTAATTACTGACAGATAATAGCCTTCCCTTAAGCATCACAGATATGATGGTGGATATAATGAAATTTCAGGAAACTAAAAGTTTTTAGAGATAATATTCTGTTAAAGTGCCTTATTACTTATTAGCCTCTCAATGGTTTAAAAAAAAAAGTGTAATACAGCATTATAACATTATGAATTTGTACTAATATCATAATATCATAACCATACTTCAAAACATCACTTAAAAACAGCATTATACTTTTAGAATTGTGGTAAGAGTAAACAATACCTATTGTGATTATTATATAACACTGTTATGACTTCTAAGCCTTATAACACAATGACAGCTATCACTTATAGCAACTGTATATGTTTAAGACATAAGTTAGGAGACCTGAAACTGTTATAAAGATCATCATATAAAACCAAATGTAAATATAAAAAAGTAGGAATGATCTTTGGAACATGTGGAATAGTCCATTTACAGGGAAAATAGTCATCAAAGATCAGGCAACCTACTCCTAAAACACTAAATTACTCTATTCCAAAAAGTTCATTAGCTGCCTTGCATCACTTGAAAATGCCAAGACATTGGTAATTGATAACTGAATGGTACATAAACAAGCATCATGAAACCCAGTCAAATGGAACCACCAAGCTTGCATGGCCTAATGGGTTCAAAAGGATTGAATATATTTGGCTCATGTTAGGCTTTAATTTATCAGGGTTTGTAGAGACACATTTTAAAACTAAGAGGACAATTCTGGAAGCACATGATATATATATATATATATATCCACTTTTGCATTAAGATGGAAAACCAACCCACCAATGGTGGATGTAATTGGATGGATGTCAAGGAGACGATGTGAGCAAGAATCAGAAAAGATCCAATTGTTGCCCTTGCAACAACTGCAGGAACTGGCAGCTTCTCCAATGTTATAGCCATCATGTCAAACAGTGGACGGGTATCACCAATCTAGCACATGGAAATTCCAAAAAGAAAATAAACAAATAAATATGTCAATAAGTGTTACATGAAGCTTGACCAAATAGAAGAAAAAATTAGAGGAGAAGTTTTTAAGATACTAAACATACTCCTTTAACAATCTCTAGTAGACAATCCTCAATAGCATTTTGAAGTGAGTAGTTCAAATTTGATTCTTCTGGTCCAACTGAGTCCACTGTGGCCTGAAGACTTTTCCTTAAATGCCTACACAAGTCATTAACTGCTCCAATTTCAGCAACTACTGCTTGTGACCTTAGTTGTCGAACCAAGATAGTGGCAATCTGAATTATATCAGATTTTGTCTTAGGGTCGCGGACAACATTTTTATGGTCCAGATGTCTGATGATAGCAGATAAAATCAGCTGTTCATTTCCTGAAAGATAAGCCAAGTTAGAGAGTAAAACACATTGGTGATTTGTTCAATTATGCTGTGATGGGATAAGAATGAAGAGGATTTGAGAAAAAACATGTGCTCTTACAAAGAGAGAACGATAATCTACAATAAGAAAGTCCTGTACTTAGAATATCCAAATATTAACAGGTGCAAAACAAGGTGACCTGACAATTAGGAAATGCTAAAGTTTAAGCTTTTGCATGTTTGGTTATCTTACATCATTTTAAATTGCAAGACTTTCGAAGACTTATAGCCCAAAATATGTTCTTCAACTATCTTAATCATACACAATTACGGCACAAAGATGAGAAGCAAGAGTTACAACTTAATAAATCTCAAACTTGGCTTCTGTAAATGCTAATTTTGTCCGCGAGTGTCGGTGCAATTCCAGTAGGTGTCTCAATGATGTTGGAGGGAACATATGCAGTATCAAATAATCCTAATGCAATCTTCTTGGAAGAAAAATACTCTCTATTTGAGCATGTATGTTGTGCATATGGATTGAGAATAGGCCACTTTACAATGTTTTGCAAAAGTTTTACGGGGTTGCTAACACATCAAAGATGGCTTTAAGAAAGCATGGAATGATTCACTAGAATATATTTCCCAAACTCCCAGTTGTTTATAGAGTACATTATTATTAAACAAAAACAAAGAACAGAGAGTTCGGGGTCAAAAAAGAGCCAACCGACCACTGGACATTGGTTCACGTGGTACCACGCCTTGCCACTAGAGGCAAGGGAAGACGGCCTGATTCTGCAAGCCATCATCCCCAAACCCCTGATTTGAGGTTCCCCAGTTCCACAAGCCTCAATTAAGTCTACCCAAAGGCCTGGGCTTCAGCTCAGCTGGGGTGGGGTGGGGTGGGTATGCTGTATGCATTGAAATTCCCTTTCTAGGGAAAGCATGGGGCACAAGCCCTGCCCTAGTCTCAGAAAAAAAAAAGAGAAAGAGGAAATAGGGCCTGCCAAAGGAGTTGGAGGATCCAATACAAGTGTTGGGCCTAGGTGGCAGACTAAGTGCTGATTCTTTTGAAAAGTTTTCTTTAATATGGACCAATATCCAAGTGTGATGCCCATGGCATAGTTTACTTCCCGTTCTGTAATATTTGCACATCCACCTTCACCAATTAGATAAGATGACAAGGTATAACACCATGCTTGATCCAAAAAGCAAATACCTCAAATGACAATAAGTATGAAATAAACATGGAATAGCGCTACACAGCTTCATTTCTTAGAAGGAAAATAATGCAACAAAAAAGAAATAACGAAAAGGCAAACCATGAAGTATGCAGGTAGTTTAACTACCAAGAAAGCTTTGGGACCAAGAATTCAAGATTTAGATTTTTATCTTAAAAAGAAAAAAGGAATTCAAGATTTAGATGTGTATAGAGTTAACGGCCTTATGGACTCTAACAAAGAGAGGGTGCTAGCATTTAGTTTATCAAAATTAATACTGATAAAGTAAACTATTTTATGGGAGATAACTTGGTTTGGTCTAGACTCTAGACTCCTTAAAAGGGGTACACATATTGTGGTTTTGGATGTTAGCGTCGCACCATGTCGGTGAGTTATGTCAATGAAGTGGAGCTTAAAGGGTTTGGAGAGGACCTAGTTGGCCAACTTGTATGCTTGGAGATTTTTGGATGGAGAGCAACAGATTTAGAGTCATAGATGGCAAGCCAAGAAGTTGAGCTCAGCCATGCTCCATGACATACTATTGTTCCTTGAGCAAAGTTGGAGGTGAGAATTGAACATGTTCATCAACAAGCTTCTTAGTAGCTTGATAATGGTATTGCAGAATCTTTATACTAAAGGGCATTCAAAGAAAAATTCAAGAACATATAGGCAAGACAACCCAAGTAGTTGACCTAAAACCTATAAATTATGAGTATGCATGTGCAATATTTATTGTATCCACAGCCTTTTGCTGCTATTCAACTTTTTGTTTGACAGCCTAAAATTAGGATCCAGGTACTTGAAGTGCAGGTGGGCCTTCCTTTCTCTCAAAAAAACATACTAGAATGAGGCACTTGGAAAGAAATTTAGCAAAGAAAATAAAGCAATGTAGATGACAAAGTTGTTGAACAAGGTTGAAGAACAGCACTCATATCCAGTGATTAAAACTAAAAAAGATGTTTGACCTAGAATCCAGATACCAAACACTATAGAAGATATGAGATGATTATAAACAGGATGCATAAACCCCACATGAACCAGAGCATATATACTGAAAAACTAGCTCCAAGTCCAAACAGATCCAAGTGGAAAAATTGGCCTTGTGAATCAAGTCTGGTCATGCTCAACCTAGCCTTCCCACTAGAGAAATTTACAACCCCTCATATAAAGATGCTACCAAAAGGACAGCTGCAAAAATGCCAAAATAAGGGATAGCTTCATGCCCAACAGACTGAAATTGAGTGTTTTATAGAGACAAAGAAAGAAATCAAATTATTCATAAATTCTGATTCAAAAAGTTCCAAGCATAAAAATGCTCAATGGATCAGCAATATGAATTTCTACAAAGAAGATAATCAGGATTCATAAATGGAGTTTATAGTTTCCAACAAGCACCAATTACCCAACTCTATAAAATAAACCGCATTCATTTTTCTAATGGATAAAGTACCCATCAGAATAACTAAAAAAACAATAGGTAAGCAGAATTACCTGAGCTCTTTTCTGAGCAAGTCATGTCAGATAAAACAAGCAAAGCCAATCCATGTCGAGGATCCCAATGTCTTCCTTTGTCAAAGTAAGAAAACATTGGATCCAATACACGACGCATTGTGGTGCTTTCTTGAGCCATTTCACCAAGCTTCTGCACACAAATCTGGGACCACACCTCTGGAGAATCACACTCCTCTCTGCAAAAGGAATGAGTAACAACTACTACTCTATTACAAGAGTAAAAGAACAAAAATATTTAAATCAATGTAACAGAACAGTATATTTTGTGGGATAAAATTATTCTAAACACAATAAGAGCCATCAAGCGCACAAAATGGCTGAAGATTTATACCAAGGTAAAGTAATAAACAAAGGACATAGCATCCAGGTATGGTCAAAATTTTCAAGCTTTTTATGTTTTACTTCTTTTTGGCCTTGTAGTGCAAGCATTGCAATCACAAAGCAACTAAAGTATTAACACATTACAAGTAATAGCTAAAGGCAAGCATGACAGATATGAACCTTTACCAGCTCCATCCATACTCATCATGATCAATATGTCTAGACTCTAGAATGCTGGGGCAAGATAAATTCTTTCAGACATGTCGTCAAAAGGGAGGCAGTGGAATTTGTGATACTGCTCACCTATGAATTCCCCACAAAATGATGAGGACATGCCAACACTGTTCAGCAGGTTTTGTGCATCTCTTTACACTTTGTAATTGGAAAAAGGGTGGTGATCCACTTTCTTCTTCTACATGCACACATGCACCACTAAAAAAAAAAAAAAAACTATTTGCTGCATTGACTGGACAAAAATACAACATGCCATGCACTTTTTTTCACAGCAGGTGAGGGTGCTCCATTTGTACCTTCTCACAACTACTACTTACAATTAGATATAACAACTTGTAAATGGTATGAGAATAAACAACACAGCAACAGAACAAAATGACAGAGGCAAACAAAGTGTGTTATGGTGCATCTCCCTAATTGTTAAATAAAACATTTGTGAGTTTGGTAATTCATTAATTAGAACTTCATTACCTCGTCAGCAAGGCAGAATCCCTAGCCACGGAATGTGGCCTAAAGCTCGTATGGCTTAGGTCGACACCATTCCCAACAGTTAAACCAGCTCTTGATTCAGATCTAACTACTTCATCAACCCAGTTATGGTTTGAGTCACGTCTTTCATTATCAATGTGACTATGGTCACCAGCACGATAGTTTTCAAGGATAGAATGGATGATCTGAAACAGAGCCAAACCATCAAAAAACTGAATTCTCCAGATTTATAATTGTGCTTAAACCACGAAACCAGAATTAGAATGCAAAATACAAAAGAACCTAAATGAAATCCAAAACCAGTTGATTGACAATGGTAACTTGTTCATAAGGTTTTTAGGGCATCAAACCACAGCCTCCACATAAATAGTGTTCAAATCATAGAAACAAAATCCCAAACCTCTGCCCATACACCTCATATCATCTTCTTGTCATGTTATTTTGCAGAAGAGAATTAAAAATGAAAGGCATTAAAATATGAGTTTGATCAAGTTAATGGTAGTGATGATAAAATGTGGCAATAAATGCTGCTCAACCAGAATGGAGTAAGAAGTGTGATGAAACAGGTGCACTAGAGAGTTAGACTGAAAAGAAAAGGTAGCCATCTCCAGGAAAAAGTTATTGGAAAGATGACCAAGTAAAGGGAAACTAAACATTTCTCTGTTCACTTTTTCCCTTCAAAAAAACAAAAATGAGACTAAATTCAAAGTGATGATTCATGACAAGCATATGTGAAGCAAGAAGTTTCCTAAGGTGAAGACATAAGAATCATGAATCAAACAAACAATCATCTAGAAGAATGACTCCAGAAAAAACACCCACCTCATCAAAATCTGTAAAAATGCAAGAATACTCAGTCATGAACCAAATCTGCAAAAGAAGGATCAATTGTAATTCAGATATCCAAAACATATTCAAGAGAATCAATAACAAACATTCAAAGTCTCTAAATTTGCATCAAATGCAAATAAATAACCATCGCTGATAGGCACTGCAAGCTTGCAGCCCGTAGTAGACGTTTCTGTCCTTCCCCTTGCCCATGAGAGAGAACACGTACTTTTCGAACTAAACTTTCAATATTGCGTGCATACATGTTATCTGCCTGTTCATACATTATTTAAGAATTACATAAGAAGTCTATACAATATAAAAAGAAACCAAAGAAACTATTGCACAGATAAAATGGCCAAACCAAGCTAATAAAATAGAAAACAAATATAACCCACAATTATGTAAGGATGAGGACCCATGCATCCATGATTCAATAACCGAAGACAATTAGCATGACAAAAAACAGAGAACACACTCAGGAAGGAACTGTCAAATCAGCATATAAAATTCCCAAAACACAAACAAACAGAGGTAGAGTACAACTAAAATGATCCATATGAAACAAATTTTGGCAGGCCATCATAAAAGTACTCCCCATACAGAATTTTAAAAGAATTATATTGCTGCATACTAGCATAATATTCACTGCTAAAGAAAAAATAATCCCTTCTTATGAACACTATATTCACGTAAGCACATCATGCATAATGGATCATAGTATAAATGCTCTCGATGTCCATAAGCATTATGGAACATGCATACTCCAATACTGATAACAACATCCCAAACTAACATCAAGATAACACTAAATAAATTAATATTGCAAAGAACAAAAGTTTAGAAGTTCAGGCTGGCAAGTTGTAAGTACCAGTTCTCATTATATTTGTTAGAGAAAGTATGCTGCATTACAGTAGGAATGATGCCAGCTGGAAGTAAACCAATACATATAGACACGGACCTCAGAAGTTTGATGGCATGAGCCAGCGTGAATACATCCCAAGCCTTACACAATCCATATCAAGGATTCAGGTCCTGGCTGGACATCCCGTGGGATACCGGGATGGGATACCATCCCATGTATTGAGACAGGACGTCCCGCCAGCGTCCCAGCATCCCAATCGGGCCATCTTGGAACATCCCATGTCCCGAGTGTCAGGACGGAACGGGATGCCAATGTGTCCCGTTTCATGGAAAAATCGGGACAACCCTATCCCACAGGATTTAAAACCTTGATCCATACCATAATCAACAGTTTATATTAATACCGTATCCATGCAATGCATAGAGCAGTCACAAGTCCCAATCTAGAACAGCAGTGGACCTAATAATTAGAACTGTCTGTAAGCAATTTAGAGATATTTCTTACATGCAAAGTATATGCTGGCCGCCAGTTAATGGAAAGGTCTTTAAATATAAAATAAAGTAAGATGCATAGCATCTGAGAAGTAGCATAGCTCACCTGACTATATATGAACGTGGTAAATGTTTGGCACCCAAGAATTTGGACACTGACTTGCTGCTTGCTATCCAAAAGCTCAATAATAACATTCAACAGGCTGATAGCAAAATATGCCCTGTACCAAGGCAAGTTACATTAAGGAAAATGTTGCCCAGATTGACAGCCTAATAGCTTTGCATTAATCATGTCATGACACGCATATGAAAGCCCTGATTTTGCATGACAAAAGCATAACACATGGAGAGGGCATATCATTAGGATATAATTGCAGTGACACACAATCCATTCTGTTATCTAATGACCATATAACAATTTCCCTTATCACAAAATATCTAAAAGAAGGATTAGGCATTTTTTAAGTCAAGTACATCTCATCACCTAACTGTAGTAAAATGCATGTAATTATGAAAATAAATGGAAATTTCAATTCCTCATCGTAATCAAAGAAGCCACAGTAGCTAACTGGAACTGTACAAGTATTAGCATCCTGCTTAGCTAACTACTTAAGATTATACAGCTCTTCAGAAGAATGAGATAAACTGAGTAATGGACAAATGATAAATCTGCTAGATGCATTTCCATTTGGAGGTTTTGTTTGCAAAGCTCTATTGTTTTATCCTGCTTAGCTAACTACTTAAGATTATACAGCTCTTCAGAAGAATGAGATAAACTGAGTAATAGATAAATGATAAATCTGCTAGATGCATTTCCATTTGGAGGTTTTGTTTGCAAAGCTCTATTGTTTTTATCAATAGTCTCACCTCTATTGTCCACCTCTATCAACAGTCTCACCAATATTTTACATGAATACTTGCACTTTTTGCAAAATCTTATGATAATATAAAATGTCATTACGGAAATAACTCTGCAATTTATAGTTCCTCCATTGCTATTTGGTCAGCGAGTCTAAGAGACAATAGGGGCCTGTCTTTTTCAGACATTACCAGACGATATTGGAAAAGATTTTGTAAACATAAAATATAGTGAAGATTGATTATAGGAAGTTGAGGCAATCAGCATGGAAGAATTCTTCAATGATATGTGGGAGAGTGACACCAAGAAGCAGCTTGTATTGTGGCGAAGTTTTTACTGAACCAGCTTAAATTAAGACAAAGATATGTTTAGGGCCGATAATCAAGAAAGGTTAAAACTAATAATTCAAAGGCGTAATCAAAATAATCCACAACTTACATGTGTTCTTTACAAATGCAAAGCAATTTACTGTAGACTTCTGTAATAATTTTAACAAATTTGGCATGCTCACACCGCAGTTCTTTGTAGCTCCTTTGCTCGAGAAACTTTGCAATCTACTCAAGGAAAATAAAAAGGTCCATATAAAATAGCAGTTTAATCCTTCATATAAAATTCACAAAATAATATGCTGAAATACTGTACCTTTGGGATGCGAACTGGATTCTTCGCAGCATATTCACATAATTTAATTATTTTTCTTTCATTGTGGGGACCATCCTAGAAATGGAACCAAAATCATTATACCAGCATTTTCTAGATGCAGTGTACTAAAAAAACTGGCACACATTTATGGATTCCATTGAATGCACACATGCAGATACAGGTTGAAGAATCATTTACTGTATTCCTTGGGTAAGCTGGTGCATGCTACCTTCTACATAATAATTTGCCCTTCACATTGAATAAGAAGACATTTAAAATGCTCCTGCAAGTTCCTCAAATGACTATTGTATTATATTGCTAACCTAAAGGCGGTCTACTAGGTCAAAGACAAATGAAGATAGATACAACAGAAACTATAGGTTACATGTCTCTCTAATAGAAAGAATGTTGTATCAAGTACAAATTAGTTCTAACATCCTCGCATTGGTATGAATGGGACCAACAATATGGTGTTGCAAACAGCATGAGATTTATCGAAGTCAGCATGTCATGGAGTAAAGATAACTGAAAAGAGAAATACCTGGAGTTCTAAAGAACTACGCAAAGCCAAAAAAGCTCAAAATGCTTCATGATGCAGGTGCTACATGGCATCATAAATGGCGGTCCAATGTCAGAACACATAAACCAACTCTCTACATAATTGAGTAGAAAATAAATCCATCACTAGCATAAAAGGCTCTGAGATCTCCTTCTCTTTGACTGACAAAATTAAACTTGAGATCTGGGGAAGTTTATTTGAAATCTTAACCATGCCAATGCCATGCCAAAGGATACTTCTTACGATACTCAGTTAACCTCGAATCATAAAAAAATACTCAATGCAGCGTAACGCAATAAATCAACCTGATGAACAAATAAACCCTCACGAAAGACCCCTTTTTTTCCAGGAAAATACACGAAGATACCACATTTTAGAATCATTATATCATCCCCTTTCGATCCAAAAGAAAGGGTTAGAATACAACTACCTCAGCCAACGCACATTCTTCGATAAGCACTTAGACTACCAAGATAAAGAAGAACAGACGAAACCCCAGGAATGCCATTGACCGCGTACTAAATTAAAGAAAAACAAACCACCAAAGCATCACATTGACGGAATAAAATAAAATAAAATGGGAGAGGCACGCAATGCTTACAAGGGTTTTGGGGAAGATCCCGGAAAGCAATTTCTTGTACCGCTTGACGGGCCGCCGGGAGCTCGGCCGCAGAGCCGGGCAGCAAACGCACATATTCTCGCACGCGGGGAGGATCTTTCTCGATACAAAACCCATCCCAAGAACCAAGACCACCCTCAACCAAGAACTCAAGAGACCAAAAAACCACCAAGATCGGACCTTTACCTGTTATTTCAAGAAGCCGAAGCCACTCGGAAGCGAAAACAACAAGAAAAACCTGGAAAAATCCAAGAAAATGAAACAATAAGAGAGAGAAAGCCCTCCGAGCGGTCGCGGGATGGCTCACAGTGCTCTGGAAAGGAGATCCATTCCTCTCCTCCGCCAAAGTACGCAGCGAAGACGGGATTTTGGAGAAAATTAAAAAGGTGAGACCTTTGAGAGAGGGGGGAGGGGAAGGCTGGAAAGGATCGGAGCACGTGAAGGAAGCTCGGATTTCCTCGCGAGAACAGGCTGTTGTCAGTGTGTAGCACCCTCTTACCCCCTCACGCTTTGGCGGTGATGGACGGAGACTCAAATTAAAGTGGCTCCCAACGCCAACCTCCTGGCCGTGGAGTTGGACCTAAGATCTTGACTACCGAACGGGTGCATTTATGGCTGTCCTTGCCAAATATTGGCAGTGTTATTGAGTGCTCTTGGGATATTAGGTGAGGATAAAGTTTTTTGGAGAGATTTTTGTTACGAATATTAATAATTTTCCATGACTAATATGATTACTTATGTAATCTTGCTTGTAGTTTATGATAAAGATATTCTCTGGCCGTTTTGGTTGGCAAACTAATGCAAGGTTTACCACAGCCGCTTGTCATGTCTTTTCTTACATGTCCATTTGTTTGTAGTGTATGAAAGCGAAGCATCTAGTTGTTTCTCAAGAAAAAAATAATATAAACTAATTTAAAATAAAATTAATAAAATAATTTTAAAATTCATGTTGATAGGTGATAGGAAAAAAATTAGAAATATATATAATAAAACACGTTCATTGAACTGATACCGATGATAATCAGATTGACATATTCATTTTGGATGAAAACGGCTACGAAAATATTAATATGTATCGTGTAACGAATATTTTTGACTGAAATTGGAAACCGTCTGGAGATGATCTTGCCCAGCGTCTAACACCTCCTTCTTTTTTGGATCATCAAAAAAAATAATGATAATAATATAAATATATGATGGCAGATATTTGTTTACTGCAGAGGGCCTCTTATGATGACATGGCATTATTTTGACATTAGTATGTGATGACATGTCTCAAAAACTTTTCATGATCGAGCATAGAGTATGGTATGGGTAAGAGATGGGCCACTGACCATGTGATTCTAATAAATGCTTATGAGACACTGTACTTGCAAGTATTTTTAGTAACATCGAACTACCATGGATATGCCCTTCATAGGTAAAATCTTTAGTTGGACCAAATCATGCTGAGCTGGTGGACCAATCAAATCACAAACCATCATTGACAAACATAAATGTATTGCTTTTTTTTCCTCTTGTTTCTTTTTATTTACTTACCTTTGTGTGTATTAGTTTTTAGTTGGATCAATCCGCTGCTCTGCTGCTGATAGATATGATCCAACCAATAATTTCTCCCATCATGTTTTTTTTCAACAAGACAAGCAGAGGTTGCCTGCCTCTTATCTTAATTATTATTAGCAATAAATACATTATTAAGTTAGACAAACTGCAACACTCTTAATCCAGACTCCAACCAGGGTCCTTTCCATAACTGTGCACAATCTAAGCGAGAGTCAAATTTTATGGGAAATAAACAGCATTAAGCTTCATCTAAATTATAAACTAGGTGCCTAGCGTAGGTACGGCGTCTTCCTTTTTACATTTTTCCCAACAAAAGTGTTTGTTCCCATGTGAGAGAATACCTTGCCTTTTGGTTTGCTCCCCTTGTTTGCTGAAGCAAAGAATGAAATTGTTTAAATTTTTTTTTTTAAAAAAAAAAAAGGTTAGCCCATCAAAATCAGATTATAAACCCATCTATGGATAATGAAAATCATATATTAATTCATCTTAATTCTCTCCACATCATATTAAACAATTATGTATAACTATGATAAAAATCATTTTTGATTTTCTTGACACTAGTTTAGGCAAATAAGAATAGCTATATGATTTGTTGACATGCGATAAAAATATCTCCTTGGTTCTCTTAACCAAAGTTGATAGATATGATCAGGCAAGATAAGCAATCAAGAAATATTCTATTTTTAATTAAATTTTACTGCATGTCCCGTATTTTGATTGTAAATATTTATGCAGATTTTTTTTATATATATTATATCAAATATTGTATAATATTTTCAATATAGGAACATTGATTTTGTATGATATGTATATAAAATCCTTCCCATGGTTAATTAAAGCACACCTTTTAACATTTTTTTTTTTTTAACATCCTTTTGGCTATAAATTTTTCTAGGAGCAGAGCCATCCTCCTTCCCAACAATTGTTCATAAAGAAATAAGGTAGAACCTCTAACAATTTGATTTAAAATCATTGATGGTGCACGAAAAAACAGGGCGTTCATTTCTCTTCAAACCGTTAGGTATCTTTTGGGACCTGTCAGTATATACTTAACTTCATGAATTTGGCTTATGCTGCAGATCTATTCACCCTTAAATTAGTTGCAGATCTATTAATGCTAAGCCACAGTTGATCACATCTTCAGGTTCATTTTGCTTTAGTTTATACCAAGTGTATCTAAACTTTAGAGCCACGTCTGCTGTCTTCTATTTTTTTTTGGATGCATGCTGTTGGTCTTGTTTGGTAATCTCTATTGCATGTATGGGACTTTGGGTTATGTATTCAGTTTTGTTTTTTGGGTTCTGTACTCAATTGTATGCAGCTCTGTATTCTGTAGTGCATACATATGGGATTTTGGGTCCTGTATTAAGTTTTATATTGTAAACCCTGTATATTCCCTCTAATATAGTCTTGGCAAGTGCCTGATTACCAAAAAAAAAATAAAAAATAAACGAGTCCAGCAAAGTTGCCCAGCACCCCACAAAAAAAAAAAAAAAAAAAAAAAAAAAAACGCCCCGCATTACGATAGATTCCCATTGGCTAAGTAAAGCAGCGTCCTTGTATCACCCTCGTATAATATGCCCACTAGCACGAATAATGTCGTTTCATCAACCAAGGTACTTGACTCGATGGATGCCTCCACTCGAGGGAATCTATATTAATATTCATGCGATATGTTTGTCTTTTATTAGCACTAAAGATGCCTCGGAAGAATCTGGTTAGCCGTGTGGGAACATCAGTTCATATAAATCAAAAACTTTGTCCATATCAAGTTTTCATAAAAAAGATTTATACGGTACTTGAATGTCTCACCTACACCAATATAAAGAGGCACTTCTTTGAATTGGTTCACCGTAATAAAGATTACACCATGCGCCGCTAAAACAGTAACCCGATTAATAAAGATATTATCTCATTATCAATCAGTCATGGATTCGAGATATGATCGGGTGCCTCTTTGTTCCCATTTTACTAGTGATATCTTGGTGATGTCAGGTTAATCTACTCATCTTTAGATAAAAAAAGATGATAAAAATTTGCATAATGGAAACATCAGATAGATTTATCTCCCATCCCTTTTGATTTACAAAAATAAAAAATAAAACACCAAGAGCTGTCTTGGTGACCAAACCATGGCGTGCGGAGACCGAGACTGTTCGGAGCTGCATGCCGGCGAGCATCAAACAGCCAAATCTACAAATCAACCACGAAAGCATATAAGCCCTCGCCACTAACCGCGAGCGCATTGGCAGCAGCAACAACGGCGACTACTTCGAGTGGAGACAAAGACAAAGCACACGCAACAAGATCAGGAGCAATGTCCAACATTTTTTTTTTTTTTTCTTCTTCTTCTCCTCTCTATTAGATTCCTGCACAATATTCCCGCAAGAATACCCAAGCACTAGCAGACGTCCAAAGATTTTTTTTTTTTTTTTTTAAAAAAAAAAAGCAAGAACCGTTTGTTTTTTTTAAAGAAAAAAAAAAAAGAAAAAACAAGATTATTTTTCATGCAGCAACCCCAACCATCCAAGGAATAATCTGAACGATCTCTGGTGCAGCTGGAGGGACGCCAACAGACTTTCAAAAAGCCGCAAGATTTTCGACACTCTTGTAGCAATCATCTTTGGACACTTTGGAAAGAGCGAAACAACTCGTTCAGAGGCACGTTCCAATGGTGAAATTATAAGAACAATCCTTTTCCTGGCAGAAGACTGACCAAAACTTCCATCATAAAGCAGCTCAAACAAGATCAACACAGGAAGGCTCCCACATCAACACCAACCTTCAACTAATCATTATTTCCTCAGGCGTAAGCAGGAGGGCTGTCATTCCTGAAATTATCCAACCCAAGTATTATCAGTTTTCGGTAATGCAAGGTCTGGAATAGTCTGGATCATGTTGTTAATTTAAGAGAGATGCTATTATGATTCTGTCATTTTCTCTTCACCTGCAAAACTGCAACGCCTTCCGGAGTATCAGGAGTCCAAGGCACAATGGGTTACAGGCTTTATTCCGACGAAGTTTGAATTCCTACATGTTCAGTACTGCAGAACTAACACCGGTTTTCTGATAACTTATAAAAATGCAGGAAGCAAAAAGCTGAAAACGTTGACGCTCCCTCTCTGAATCGCTGTCAACAGAACACACTCTATGAACAGGTCTTCAAAAGCTGAGCACCCATTCTTAACACCAAAAAGCTAAAGAAGTATCGGATTGGAAGCTATGTGATTCCTGTCAATCCGAAACATTTGACTTGTGGGATCCAACAGATACTATGTATAATTTTACTATTATAATAATATACTATCGGGGGAAGTACCTTTCTTCCTCCATTTCCTATTAAAAAAAAAAAAAAAGAGGGTCGTGTCAATGAATTCGATCTTTATTAAAATAAGAAAGCGGGACCACTACATCACTGCAAGGAGCCAGCGCTTAAACTCAGGATCCCTGGTCCACGGATTACGGCTGTTTAGTGAATTGCATGATAAGCCATGAAGAGGCTGACCACGCGCAATACGTGGAACCATAAGTCGTGCTTGCTTGCATGGGACCATGAGATCACGAGGATCCACGCATTCACAATCTATCATGCAATACATGAACAGTTATGATCTGCGACTGGGTCTCTCACGTTCGATCATGAAAGGAAATGGAACTCGACTCGAATTGGAGTGATTTAAAAAGACTCCATAAACTTATTAGCAAAGTCAACTGCTTTAAAAATACTCGATAAAATTATTAGTAAAGTCCAACATGGATGCTTACCTCAAGAAAAGGTCCGATATGGATTGTGAAGATTCATGATCAGATTATTTGTCAGCGTTAAGGGGTAAGAACATTTGCAGATCCCGCATCCACATAAACCAAGATTAGGAAAGTTAAAAGTTCTCTAGATGTTTCTGAACAATAGAGATTTCTCCAACTGCTTTATGTATCAGAAACATATTAAATGTGTTTTTCCATATATCAAAAGAAATATAAATCATGGAGAGAAACAGAGTTCTCTCTTAAGACAAACACTGGATTTGTTTTGCATGGTCAATACATCCAGCCTAAAAATATACTGTTTGCATCTGACTACCAATACAATGTATCAAGGGAAGAAAGAAACAGGTTTATGAAGTTTAAGAGATGACAGCAAGCAGCCAGTGGAGTGGAGCCTACACATTGATGCTCCTGTAACAGCATTCAGTCTTGGTAACAGCCAAGCAGGAATAGGTTTAGTGGTGCTTGGTTTGCCAGCAATTGACAATTTGCAGTTGCTAATTCTGCCATTGAATTGCAAGCATCTAAAACAGCTATTTGGATATTTGCAATGCATCCAAAGGTTGCATTCGAATTACCAGAAAAAAGGCCCAAATCTTATAATTGAAACAGTGGCAACTGCAGGCAAAATTAGCTACAATTCCTGTTATAAGGCTGTAATTGGTTTGGGAGCAGCACCGAGAACAGGGATGGCAATGTACCGGATTTGGGCCGGGTGCATAACTATCTAAATCCAAATCCGAAGACTCAATAAACTATCCAAATCCGGTCCAAATACTATTGGGACTAGATTTTTTTTATCCAAACCCAACTCAATCGGATATCGGATAATTCGGATTTACCCGGCCCGAATCCAATTGAATCATATTAAATATTTTTTCATTTTTGTCAACTTTAAAATCATTTACCATTTTATAAATCATACAAACATTAAAAAAATAAAATTTAACTACATTTTTAGTTCAATAATTTCATATTCAAAATAAAATTTAAATTATCTTAAATAAATAAAATTTAACAATACTTAATTCAATATTTCTGAAATAATAAAAATATAATATATATTAATTATATATATTTAAATATTAAAAAATTTGGACTGGGTTCGGGTCGGATATATATTTATCTAGTCCCGATCCAAATCCAAAGTTAAGTATTCAGGTTTTATCCAAACCCGGTCCAAACCCAATCAAAACATTAACTACACAGCCCAATCATGTCGGACTGGGTCAAATACTCATGAATTTAGATTTTGTTGCCATCCCTAACTCAGAATATTAGTCTCACCACTCTGCCCCAAAAATAGTAAATATCATTATGCTACATTATATTGCTATAACAATTATTTTTATAATTTTATAACAATAATTTAGTAACATTATTTATTATTATGATACTAATATATTTATTTAGTTACTACTGTCGTATCATAGTGATTTATTACAACCTATATACCACAACAACAATAATAACAACTATTACCTATTATAATAAATGTTTCAAGTATATTTGTGAGTAATAATATATATAATTATTATTATATCAAAATGTTTATAATGATATAATTTATATAATAATAATTTAAAAATATTATTATTTATTATTATTTCAATAAAAAGTAATAATTATTCTATTATGATTTTTTAAAAAAAGGAAATAGCTCACCATTTTCAAGGGTAATCTCATCAAATTATTTGCAAGGTTACAATATCTTTTTCAGCATCATACAGCCAAACAACATCAATTGCATTTGCAATTTTCAATTATAGACAACCAAATAGAAATAATTTCACAACTACAATTTTAGTTGTAGTATTTCTAATTCAACCTGCCTTTGAACTCAAGATAATTAATTGAATTGCGCACAAATAAACATTTCCTTAATAAATGCACATGCAAGAGCCAGAGCTTAGCAAGATATTTAAGCACTAAATAAATTGAGAGGAAAAAAACTAAAAACTAAAAACAAGCACAATTACTGGAAATGATTGATAAGAGCACATGTATATCGACACATGATTTGAAAGCATGCAAAACAATAGTCACCTCAGAATATGCTGCTCAATAACCATTTAGATAACATTGATTTAACCCTGGGCAACCAGATAAATCAGACATGCCCACAATTCTCTTCCCAAAATTCTTCGAGACATCGGGCACACCCAGGGCTATGCACATCAAAAGCTTCTTTTCTTTTTTCTTTTGTGGATGAAATAAAATACCCTTTTATGAAGTTCATGTGAAGGATAAGACAAGCTGGGAATTTACATATAATAATTGTATGTCTTGTAGGATTGTGCGTACAAAACCTTTTCATTGTATCAGGACATGATAGGAATGCTATAAAACAGTTAAGACAAAGCAAATTGATTCAAGAGAAAGATTTCGCATGTAAATTCAAGAACACATTGGCTCTCTCGAAAAGCATATAGCATTAAAAAGTATCAGCAGCCATTTCTTTGTTACAACTTGCATTCTTTTGGCGCAAACTCATAGAACCACTTCTATTTGGGCCAACCATTAGATCCATGCATGTGATCCTGCCAGTCTCCATAGCAGTATCTCGAACAAAGTTGACCGAGTGTTTCCATGTGATTCGCTGCAATGTCCTCGCCAGAGAACACTTCCTCCCATATCCGCCGGAGTTCTGTTGGAAAAAATAAGTAACTGTTAGCCCCAATGTTTTTCACGTAGAATTCACCAACATTAAGAATCCGCAGTTCTCTTTGAACACAATTCTTTGTTTCTAGTTACTCTCCAGTCTCAGACAGATACTTCTATGCTTCATCAAAAAGCAGTGGAAACTATTAAAAAAAAAAAATGTATACTTTGAATCTCACAGAATGCAGAGTGATCACACCATGACTCTTAAAATTTATAACAATGTGATATGCACATCCATCTAGATTTTATGTCCGCTTAGCTCTTTTAAGAGCTGTGGTGCAATCACTAGGCAAAGAGATTGTAATTGTAAGTTAGGTTCATCACAATTCACGAGCAAGCTCAGTTAAGCTCAAACATCTTGGTGGAAGGTTATGCAGGTCTATTAGGAGCTCCCAAAGATGCTTGTTACCAAACAAACCATGAATCGCCTAAGCTGCACCTTTTGTCTGCACCAAACAGAGGCAGAGCCAAGTGAGCATCACCCTAGTACTGGCATACTGGAAAGGATACCCATTAATTTGGCCCTCCATATGGTTCAAAATATTTCAAATTCTGGATTGGTCAGCCCCTCCAAAAATGTATCTGTGGCTCCTTCAATATGCTACATTCTGTCTTTCTTTAGACTTTAGATCCCATCCCGCCTCTTCTTCCTACAACCAACTCCTAAAATAATGCTAGCACAAAACAATAATCTCACATACATGGTTAAAGAGCTGATGTGGAGCAGTCCTACTCTACCCTTAGCAACTTAAAATGGTACAATAGAAAAGACAAAAACAGAGCTGTACTACATCCACTTTGTGATGTGACTTGTGTCACCAGATCTTTTCCCTTCACCCAGCTAGCTCCCTCACACCCGCCTCTCTTGTCTTTAACCTCCTCGTGTTTCTTGCACTATGATGAAAAGACTTTTTCAAGGAACATGTGTAGTGTGTACCCTCTGCCTTTTTTCTCTCTATTTGGTAAGATTTTTTTTTTCCTTTTACATAAACACACTGTAATATTAACTAAGTACTGTCATGCCACATGCTTTCTCTCAGGCCCCATGTTACTCATGCATGAGTGCATGAATGCATGCATGTGTATGTATATATTTGTATGTATGCATGTATGCAAAAACAGATCTATTTTTTTCCCCATCAATCTTTGGATAAATAACATCATATGTTCTCAGAGACTAAAATAGCAACATGTTTTTGAGAAATAGAGTAACAACATTTACAAAATTCCAGTTTGTGATAACATCATATATGTAGATTCTAGCATTAGATGTTTTGGACTTAGGTTCACTCAACTCTTCGTTATGATCAAATGAAAAGCTTAGAATTCTAATCTTGTTTATGTTCATATCTAAATTTAGTTATAACTAAGTGATAACTCGGCCCCCCAAAGGATGGTTCTAGGCTCTGCCCTTGACACCAAACTAACCCTCAAAGAAAAGTCTAGTTATCTATGTCATGAATCAAGAACTAAAGGATTTTTCTCTGAATACTCAAAAGTGCATCTAGAGCATTGCAGAACTCAACCCTCAAAATGGATAAGGTCTGAAGCATGAATTAAACCATCTCTAGCATGATTTGCATACTCTAAAGCATCATGAACATGGACACCTAGAGTAAAATGCATCAAGGAAATAAGACCACGCTAAATAAAAGATAAAAGTATTAACTTTAACCATATTCATGGAAACACAAACTGCCTAGACATCTGATTCAGATAAGCATGCAATCTAGTGCTATTCGGAGTTTCAAGCATGTCTTGGCATGCAGTTCCTTGACAGAAGAACAATTAATTAAGAGAGGCAATAAAAAGCTAGGATCCTTAAGTTTAGAATGTCATGGTACTAAACATTGCAAAAGAAGGGTGGTGGGGATAATTACCAGAACGATCCATAACTGACAGGCACATGACTATCATGTCAAATCGAGGAACTTTGGCCAAATTATCTAAAATACTAATAGCCAATTCTGTGTCTTCCCTGGAAATGCAGAAATTTTATTAATTAATAACATGCAGACAAGTAGTAGGGCTTTACAGCACAAGTAATAAAGAAAATACTTACTTGAAAAAAGTGGCGGTGCACTTGATGATATCCATCAGAATTGGAGAAGATAGTGCATTTTTAAATATCTGTGGGAGAGTAGCTGGTGGGATTGTCTGATAATAGAAGTCAAAAATAGGCAATAGCAGAAAAAACATTAATATCTGAAATAAGTTCGTATATGGAATGTAAACAGGAAAAAGACAAACCTTCAGCAGCTGAGTTTGCAGAGCATAATCATCAGAAAGTGCCCTCCAAGAAACCTCAAATTCATAAGCAGTCTTTGGTGCTGTAATACTTTTACCAGCAGTTGCCATCACTCGAGAAGCAGCACGGGATGCAAGTTCCTGCATTGATGTTTTCAGCTCATGTTTGCGGCCAACTACTTGATCTTTCTGTTTGAGTTGCACATTGTTACCAGAACATAAGAGAAATTCCAGAAATTTATAAAAATTATACAAATTATACGGTACAAACAATGATAAGGAGGTAAAGTAGGGCATGAGGGACGGAGTAGATATTGGAGGGACATTGGAAGGGATAGGAAGGAAGGTGTAAGAACAAATCAGACAAAGAAGCATGTCAGGCTAGACAGCAGGTGAGTGCACAGTAACAGATAATGGGTGGCAGGGGAGATTACTAACATTCGCACCACCCTCTTGGAAGATCTTGAGACAGAGAAACAGAGTAACATTTTAAAAACAGTCAGCATCAAAAAAGAGCAGAAATAGATGGATGGTCTGACAGATGGAGTAGAAAGGATACCAAGGATGATGCTGCCAACAGCTGCACCACCCAGGTGGGAGAGAAGGGAGACGTAGGGTTATAAGCAGAGAAGCCCAAGTGACAAAGCGAGAGGAAGGTGGGAGATAAAAGAAGAGAGCATCTTCTTTTATCTAAACCAATACTCAACAAAGGTCCACATTTTTCTAAACCAACAGGATAGTTCATCTTCTAAATCCATTAACCATGCTTCTAATATACCTTGGTAATGGCATTACTGGAACTTGGTCCTGCACCATCCCTTGATTCATCCACTAAATGTTCTCTGGTCCCCTTTTCAGTACTTTTGCTATCTGTATCCTTCACACCAATCAAAGGCTGATCATGTTTTTTCCCTTTGCTGCCCTGCAAATAGAGAACAGTTTAGAAAATCCCATGATAAGGAGAAACAGTAAACATGATATCATATTTCTTTATTTAAACTAATAAATCACTCAGATAAAGCTTTAAAAGGAATGCAGTAACAGGTGATTAGGAAAACATGGACCCAGATGGGTAAGAGATGATACCTCATGGCATGTAAATTTTATGATCCATGAGGGTGAGAAGACAACACCATTCATATATTTTAACCATGTAACTCCCATTTGATCCATTGGCAATACTACATGCAGTTCATGAATTGTATTTCTCCATTTACAGATGATAAAAGTCATCAGCACAAACAGACATATAAGAAATATCCAGATCATTTTCTTGGTAACTTTTAGTTTGGGTTCCACACAGTTGCTGCCACATTTTGAGCAATACTAGAGTTTGAATGATCACCACGAGCATTTTTTGATCCCATTTCTGAAATACCTACTCCTTGAATTCCTTCCATAGAATTTTTAAGGGTCCAGAAATTTTCATATCAATTTCCCGTTTCAGTAAATTGGAGCAGTTGTTTATCCTTTCCAAATCTATCAAATCATTGTTCTTGAAGATAATGAATACATCACCCTAGCAAGAACTGGAGAAAATGGGCTTCTTGAAGATTTCAATCCAGAGAAGTATAAAGTGACCACCTACTTGGATATCTTTTAGAAAGCTAGAGTACCAAAGAATAAAAAAAATACTGGATAAATGGAAGAATCAATCATGCTAAAAAACCTTCCCGGATTCCTAGATGATAAATTGACAAAAGGCATATAAATAAAATTGGGAGACTTGTTGGTTAGGTAAATATGCATGTATCTATATGAATGTGTATGTATATGTTTGCATGCTTATATGCATGTGTGATGCTAAGAGGGTAGCATGTGCATGTGTGTTGGAAGAGTATAAAGCAAATGGCAATATCTTCGTATCTCTAGACATATGGACTAACTACAAATTATACCTTGCTAAGGGACCAGCTGATCTTACAACCTTCGTACAACTCAATTTGATCTAATTCTTTGGTGCTTAAAGATAAACATTCAATAAGAACATGGATATGCATTAGCTGCTGCTACAAAAGAAACACAGGCCAGATAATGGAAAGTCTTATCATGGTTAAATTACTTAGGAGACACAGAATTGTATTTAACATTTTATGGAGATAGTTCTATAAACCATATATGGAAAACATCAACACGATAAAGTTACAATGTAAACAAAAGCACTCACCTTCTCATACAATGCCTTAGTCTCCGTATATTGCTTCCTGAGCTCTTGATTATTAGGCTCAAGTCTCATGGTAAACTCAGAATCTGTGATCAGAAAATGGATATCACCAACCAACAGACAGGATGCTGAAATTTTATTTGCACAAATTGGGCTTCAAAGATTAAGAGATTAAGTGAGAACCTAAGATACCTTCCATGGATGCTATAAGTTTTCCAAGTTCTTTCCTGGCTGTAGCTCGACGTGAGTATGCTTTAACATAGCGATCATCTAAATTTAAGGCCTCAGTACAGTCATTCTCAGCCTCTTCAAATCTAAAGAACATATATAGAGCGTTCAAAGGCAATCAGAAACCAAACCACAAGGACATAATGCATGCAAGAAACTAGATTTATATTCTCATTGACAGAAGGAACCTATATAACACAAATGAATTTATCTTCCCTAAGGAATTATATAATCATAGATACATGATGATAAGCCACAATGCTGTTCCTTGGATTCTTTATTTCTTATGATTACCCAAAGAGTTGTTACACAAGGCTATTCACAGTGAGATGGACATTCTGACATGACTGCCACTGTCCCCTGTAATACAATAAATTATAATCAGCCTAACATCTCAAAGAATATGCAAATCAAACACTAGGTCACCATACCACAACAAATTTCAGAAACTAGACTCATGAAATGAGCTGGATTTTCTGGCCACAGATTTGTGAAAGTCCACTATGATATTTGATTCGAGAAAAAAAAGTTTTGAAATGAAATGCTTTATCAGTGATGAATAGTTACTAGGCAACAGAAGTTTTTAGATTCGTATTTTATTATGGAAAGGTATATAATCCCCCAACAAAAAAGATTTTTTTTTTGTCCATTGACTGTTTAGATAAACAAGGATATAAGAAGTATATCATGCATCCTAAGCCAAAAGGTAAGATGTCAATTCATAACATCAGACACAAACATTACAAGACAGAAGTCAAATAAAGCTTGCCTTTTAAGTTTGAGATATGCCATAGCTCTATTTGCAAAAGCAACTGACGTGGGGGATAAAGCAATGCTTCTTGAGTAACACTCGATGGCTTCAAGGAACTTTTTTTGCCTAAAAAACTCATTGCCCTGGAAGCAGGAACCAAGGCAATCAGTTTTGCTCCAGATAAAGTAGCTAAATCATAGAATGGAGAACATAATAACAGATAATCAGACTATTTATGCCTACAAGCTCTTTTTCTGAAGCCGCATCAGGTAAATTTTCCTCACTGTAGAAGTTGCTAGACATACGGCTGACTGCATCTGGATATTTCAAATAATTGTATCGTTCATTGAGGTTTCTGGAAGAAACTTCTGAAACAGCATTACTTTTAACTTCATCTGCAGGAACCTTTTTTAGAGGTCCTTTATGTTCATCAACCTTTCCAGCATTCCTCAAGGATCCCTTCAAAGAGAAGAATTGGATTATTTCAAATGCAAACTTAAACAACATATTGTAGCCTATATTATTCAGATAATAGAATGAGTGATGATCTGCCCATTTGAATTTGTGGGAGGATGTCATGCACAGAGAAATTGCATTTAAGTACTACTACATTCTAATTAGTTTAGTTTTTATCATCAGAACAAAATCAAAGCCTTTTCCCCTAATTTAAACAACATGGGGAGTCAAAGTACCAGCAGCACTGCCTCACAAAAAGGGATTTTCGAGAACATAAAAAAGATTCAATGCCATCACGTATCAGCTCCTCATTCATACTTACAAATGTATGAGTGAAAAATCTGGTAAAAATATTAGGTATTCATTTTAGCATAACAAACAAGTGCACAATGCCACCATTTGCAGTTACATTCCGAAGTTCTCTGCAATAAAGGAACTTTGAGCCAGTATGCTGGGTCGGAGGAATTATCATGCTTAATTATGAGCTCTGTAAGTTGATACTACTATGCTAGGTCAATAATGGCAACTCTTGATAAACAATTTTTTATATATATATTTATACTATTTTTTACTAGTATAAATTAATTTTGATGTGATAGAGATATACATACCTCACTGTGGTGAAGTTTCTGGTTGTGGTTAACCAATTAGAAAAGATGAGGATAAGGCCAAAGTAATGGATATGAATAAAAAGACAGTGTTTGATGAAAATAAACATTTAAGATGATTGGCAATCCTATTAATGACAATGTAGGTCCATAAGCTTAAAAAGCATGAGATGAGATGTCTTGTTGCTTAAGATAGTAATCAATTTTACAATAAAACTAGATGCAGGATTTGCATTTTCAGGAATACCGCATATGTTCAGTGTTCTGCACAGGCCTTGCTAGTTAAATGATATATTGATTATGACAAGTTTCTTTCATCGCCATAGAGGAGAGAGATAAAGTAAAACTATATAGAGTTGTTTGTATAGCAAAAACATTTAAAGGTTACTGCCTTGACTCACCTCGTTCTGTGGGAAACCCAACCTAAAAATGGTGGTGACATAAGTACAACATTCCTTGTTCACAGGAATTTAACCTCCAGTCAAATTCCAGAGCATTAAAAGCTACTCCTGCTTCTAAGGTACATAGGCATGAGACAACCCAAGCAGCAAGGTAAACGGCTTATATAGACCTTAGTTGGTCTTAAATGAATGCACTTACCAATGCTATGATTCATCTCCGTAAAAAATCCATAACATGTCATTGATCTAACAATAGGAAAACAGTAATTAACAGTCACTCTGTTCTTTATGGATGGAGATGTCTAAGACTTCGGGCGTTAAAGCATACACAGAGAATGGCTTTTTCAAGCTCAATTAACCAGGCATTGCACAAGACATGACTTTGCCTCAATTTTAAGGCCCAAGCTGGTGAACCATGATGCTGCACAAGCAAATGCTATGCAGAGTATAATTTAATTATTCTGCAAAGGCATCAATTTTCTTAGTGGTGCTAGGAAGGCATATATTTTCAGCTCCCAATTGTAAGGGATCAATCTCAAAAATCAAGCTGGTCCTGAAAATGATTTCAAATGCAAAACTTATTTTCTCTTTGTTATTTGATATATTTAAGCTGATGCATCATTATTCCTTGATATATAGATTTTTTTAGAGAGAGAGAGAGAGAGAGAGAGAGAGAGAGAGAGAGAGAGAGAGAGAGAGAGATGATATATACAGTTTAGCTTCAACTTTAACAAGAACATCCTTGACAGCCACCAAAATCCTCTTCAAACTTGGTAGTTCCAATTAAACAGCATGCAGCAAAAGAAGCAGTTGCTAACCACACACTATAATTGAAATTGAAGCATAGGAAGAATCAAATGAAAAGAAAAGACATTGCAATCAATTTACCGGCCTACTCCTCACATGGGACTGACCCTTCATTCTCTGATCTTTCTCCTTAAGCAGGTGCTCCCAGCCTTGTAGGTCATTTAGGAATCCGTGAAGCTCCTGATCATTATTTCAAGAAAGAAGAAGACGAAGAAGAAAAGAAATCAAAAAGGAAACTTTTTTGGGAAACAATCCTCTAATTTCATAATCCCAATAAATAAGAATTTTCATGTTCACTAAACTTCGGTCACAATCTAAATGCAATCCTTCCTTTATACTAAAACCCTAAAATTGGTCATCAAAACAACATTAAAAACCAACCCACGAGAACCATCTCATCCATTTGGGGGTGATTTTGGTCAGGATTTGACAGGAAAAACTGCTAAACTTATCCGAATTAACAGTAATGAATAGTAACCCACACGCATTAAACACGTAAAAGAACAAAGCAATCGTCCAAATATATGATAAAAATACGAATAGAAGGGGTTGAGGTGTAGGGTTTACGAGGGAGCGATCTCGGTCGGGCTTTCTCGAAACCCTGCCATGGATTCCTCTAAGTAGGAGACGAGCTGCCTGCGGTCTCGCTGAGCGTCTGGATTCTTCGAGACTTCGAGGAAATGGGGTCGGAAAAGTCTTTGTGCACCGAGTGCGGTGCAGTAAATCCAACAGGATCCGCACCATTCAAATATATTACGGTAGAGTAAAATAAAAATTAGGCATGATTAATATTAATTATTATTTAATTTTTATTTAAAATTTTTATTTAAATTAAAATATTTTTCTTTTCAGTTTTTCGAGCTATCATAAATTTTGAACTAGGATGTCGTAATTTTTGAACTATGATATCATATGATATCATGATACTGTTTCAGATTTTAATTTATATTTTTTACATTGATGTCCTAGATTTTGAAATAGGATACTGTAACTTTTGAACTAGGATATCGTAATGGTTTTAATTTATATTTTTTTCTAGGGTTGTCGTAGGTTTTGAATTAGGGTATCGTAGCTTTTGAACTAGGATGTTGTAATACTGTTTCAGGTTTTAATTTATATTTTCTACAGGGATGTCGTAGGTTTTGAACTAGGATGCCGTAGGTTTTGAACTAGGGTATCGTAATGCTGCAGAACTCCTTGAACTCCCGACAATCGAATTTACGTCCATTGTCGATGATAATAGTGTGCGGTAGGCCAAAGCGGCAAATAATTGACTTCCAGAGGAACTTGGTGACGTTTGCCTCCGTGATCCGGGCCAAGGGTTCGGTCTCGACCCATTTCGTGAAGTAGTCGATGGCCACGATCAAGAATTTTCATTGCCCGGACGCCGGGGGAAAAGGTCCCAGGAGATCCATGCCCCATTAAGCGAACGGCCATGGGGCGGAGAGCTGGGAGAGTGGAGCGGCGGGCTGACGTTGCACCACGGCGTGCCGCTGACATCGGTCACACCTCTTCATGAAGTCAGCTACGTCTTCTTTCATTGTCTCCCAAAAGTAACCTTGATAGAGGGCCTTATACGCCAGTATTCTGCCCCCCACGTGGTTCTCATAGATGCCCTCGTGGATCTCTTGGAGCACGAGTGCAGCCTCTGCGGGTCTCAGGCACTTGAGAAGCGGGTAGGAGTAGGACCTCCGATATAGTAACCCATCCATTAAGACGAACCATGCGGCCTTCCTCTTGATGAGGCCAGCCGCCACGCGGTCCTCTGACAAGGTGCCATCGGTAATGTACTCGACATACTTGTCCATCCAGCTGGGCTCTTGGTTGACTTGCTGGACTTCCACGGGTGTCTCGTAGCTCAGGGCCTTGAGGTGTTCGATGTAAGTACGGCCCAACGACGAGTCCGGCAGGGTTGCAAGGCGGGAGAGCGCGTCCGCGCGAGCGTTTTCCCCACGAGGTATATGGGAGATGCTAAAATATCAAAATCCTGCCGTGCTCGTTCTCACGAGCTCCAAGTACTTCGCCATTTGGGGATCCCGCGCGCCGTACTCCCCCGAGATCTGCCCGGCTACCATCTGCGAGTCGGTGAAGGCCTTGAGGTTGGCCACGCCCAACTCGCAAGACACTCTCTGCCCCGCGAGGAGCGCTTCATACTCCGCTTGATTATTAGTTGCGGCGAACTGGAAACGGAGCGCATATTCGGCGACTACCCCTTCGCCGTTGGCAAGAATGAGACCAGCTCCACTCCCGCTGGAGTTCGAGGCTCCGTCTACGTGAAGGATCCAGACGTCTTCCTCGAGTCCTGGCTCCGGCTACCGGTCTTGAAGGCTCTCCTCCGCTCCCTTGCCCAGGCCTGCACACTCGACCAAGAAGTCAGTGAGTACCTGTGCCTTCATGGCCGACCTTGGCCTGTAAGTGATGTCGAACTCGCTGAGCTTGAGTGCCCACTTCGCCAGGCGCCCAGATGTGTCAGGTCGGCTAAACACCGCTTTCAGCGGCTGATCCATCAGGACAGCAATAGGGTGTGCTTGAAAATAAGGTCTGAGATGCTGAGCGGACACGATTAGCGCAAAAATAAGTTTCTCAGACCATGAATACCTGAGCTCCGCATCGCGGAGGAGTTTACTTGTGTAATACATCGGCCTTTGCATTCCCTGGTCGTCAATCCGGACCAGGACCAAACTGACGGCCTCCGGGGTGACCGCCAGGTACAGGAGGAGCTCCTCTCCTCCTTCGGGCCTGGAGAGCGGCGACGGGGATGCCAGTGTCCTCTTCAGCTCGTCGAACGCCTCCTGGCAGTCCTCCATCCAGGTAAAGTCGTTCATCTTCCTCAGCACCTTAAAAAAGGGCCGGCAGCGGTCGGCAGACCTCGAGATAAATCGACTCAAGGCGGCGTTCCGGCCGGTGAGTCGCTGCACTTGCTTGTTAAAGGTGGGTTGCTCCATGTCCAAGATAGCTTGGACTTTCTCCGGGTTGGCTTCTATCCCTCTTTGGGTTATCATGAACCCCAAGAATTTCCCGGCGGACACGCCGAAGGCGCACTTCGCCGGGTTCAACTTCATCTAGTGAAGCCGGAGGTTACCGAAGGTCTCCGCCAGGTCACCGACGTGGTCCGAAAGGGGCTTGCTCATTACCAGCATATCGTCCACGTACACCTGCATGTTGCGGCCGATCTGATCTTTGAAGACTTTGTTGACCAGTTGCTGGTACGTGGCTCCGGCGTTCTTGAGCCGAATGGCATCATCTTGTAACAGTAGGTTCCACGGTCGGTGACGAAAGCAGTGTGCTCCTCGTCCTCCGGGTGCATTCGGATCTGGTTGTACTCGGAGAAGGCATCCATGAAAAAGAGGAGGCGATGCCCTGAAGTGGTGTCCACGAGCTGGTCAATCTTTGGAAGAGGGAAACTGTCCTTCGGGCAAGCTCGATTGAGATCGGTATAGTCCACGTAGATCCTCCACTTGCCGCTGCTCTTCTTCACCATAACCACGTTCGCCAGCCAACTGAGATACTGTACTTCCCGCACAAAGCCGGCGGCGACGAGCTTCTCCATTTCTTCATTAATGGCCTTCTGCCTCTCTGCAGCAAAACTCCTCTTCTTCTAGCGGACAGGGCGACACCTCGGATCAACATTCAACCGATGGGTGATGACTTCCGAGGGGATACCTGGTATGTCAGCGGCGGACCAAGCGAACACATCAGCATTCGCCCAGAGAAAGTCTAGCAAACGGACCCGCTCTTCTTCGGGAGCTGGGCTCATATCTGCACAGTCTTCTGAGGGTCCGAACCGAGAGGATACGTCAACAGGTGCTCCACGGGCCCTCCCCTGGGGTCCTTCTCTCTTAGGTCGAGGTCGTCGACATCGGGGCCGAGCTCAGCGCCCGGGCACCCGGGACTGTCTGCAGGCAATGCTGGACGGGCTGGGCCATCCCTCTCATCACTCCCATCCCAGAGGCGGTAGGGAACTGCACCAGTAACCTCTTAGTGGAAATGACAGTGTCCAGCTGGTTGAGCCCTGGACGACCGAGGATGGCATTATAGGGTCATGGGAGCTTGACAACAGTAAACGTCATCATGACCGTACTCTGTCGAGGTGGGGATCCGGCAGTGACAGGGAGAGTGATTTCCCCTTCGACCCCCACCGAGTCTCCGGTGAAACCCACGAGAGGGGTGTGCACCGGCTTTAATTGATCATGAGACAGGTTCATTCGGGAGAAAGCATCATAAAAAAGCATGTCAGTAGAGCTCCCACTATCCACCATAATGCGATGTTGAGGATGTTTTGCGATGGTCATCTCGACCACCACTGCATCATTATTTACATTTTCATTTTTATTCCCCTTATCAAAGGGGAGTACATTCTCTAGGTCTCCCGCCTCCCGGGCTCTTTTCGTCGCACGCCCGATCCCCCAGGAGATCATGCCCACTGGCTTCTCCGTTGGGCGGTTATCAATTGCGGGGACCGGGGGGTGGGCTGCGAGCGGCTGTCCCTCCGTCGGGGCTTCGTTCCTCACAAACTTCCTGAGGTAGCCCCTCTTGATCAGCTCCTCAATCTCCCGCTTCAGATTGCGACACTCCTCCGTGTCGTGGCCGTACTCGCGGTAAAATTGACAATATTTTGTCTTGTCATGGATGCTCCTTGGGTTCTGAGGAGGAGGTCGGCGAAGGTAGTGCTCACCCTCAATCTCCATGAGGATCTTCATCCTGGGAGAGAAGAGGGGGGTGAACGTTCTCTTCGGGGTAGCACCGCTCTTCGGCTTCGGGCCTGGACGAAAATCTGCAGGTGATCCAGGCCTCCGGGTCCCGGGAGCATCCCTTGGGGCAGGCTTCTTTGAGGGCTTCCCATCCAGCTCTCGCCTGGTGCGATCGGCCTCCTTCACTCGGATGTACTTGTGGACACGGAGGAGGAGCTCAGAGTACGTCTTGGGGGGCTTCTTATCCAGGAAATACGTCAGGCAGGAGGTCTTGAGCCCGTGCTTCAACGCCAGCATGGCAACAGGCTCGTCCAGACTATAGATTTCCAGGGTAGCGGTCTTGAAGCGGGTAATGTAGTCTCGCAGCAACTCCTGGTCCTGCTGGCGGATAGAGAAGAGGCTATCCACCTCTCTTAGCACCTTCCGGCAAGCGTCGAAGTGTGCCACAAACTTTCCTTTCAGTTGATGGAAGGAGCTGATAGATTCCGGCTCGAGGCGGGTGAACCAAACTCGAGCGGCCTTCCAGAAGGTGGCTGGGAAGGCAATGCATAGGAGAGCGTCCGTTGCTCCCTGGACCCTCATGAGAGCCTTGTAGCTCTCTAAATGGTCCAAGGGATCGGTGGTCCCATCGTAGGGATCCACCTGAGGCATGCGGAACCGACCCGGGATCGGTTCCTCTTGGATTTCCCGAGAGAAGGGTGGTCGGGCATCGTAGCTCGCTGGATTTGTTGGGGAGCTCTGTATATCGACAAAGCGGCTGGCGAACTCCTCCAGGTGCCTCTCGGCCTGGCGCCTGATGGCCTCGTCGGTGGAATCTTCCATCGATGTCGCTGGAGAAGGGGGTGCCGATCGATCTCGATGAGGGGCCTTGCCCCATTGGTGCCTGCTGCGCCAACGGGGATCGACTCTCGTGATCCACCGAACTGGAGTAGTTCCTCTTTGCGGGAGTCTGGTGGCTCCCGCGGGGGTTGGAGACCATCCGCGGATGAGAGGGCCTGCCTTGGATGGAGCGCAGGCTTCCGCGGGGGCCCGTGGCTCGAGCCGCGGGGGTCCCTGGCTGGGGTTGAGTGGCCAGGGAGCGCTGCTGGTGCTGCAGTTACCGCACAATAGTGGTCAAGGTTTGCAGCTGTTGGATGACAGCTGCGAAAGGTCCGTCCACCGGGGACGGCTGAGGAGGAGAGGTGGACCAGGAAGTTCCCTCTCTGGGCTATGCGACCCTTGGGGGGAAGGAACTTCCTCCACTCGGCTGGCGGATGCTTTGCGTCCACACGTCACCACCATGGTCGGAGCGCACTTTCGCCCACGGAGAGCTTGGTCGCACAGGGGTTACTGTCCTGCCCCCCTACCTAGCGTGCCAATCTGTTGTCGATCTCACCGCGGTGGCCCATAGCTCTTGAGCTGGCACCGGTCTCGGACTCTCTTACCTCGAGATCTCCAAGCTTCCGGACCTGCAAAACAAAGTCAGAGACCCTGGCCCGGGGTTCTGGCGGGGGCACTCCGACGGTCAAGTTAGAGAGCGGCGAGATGGAACATATCCCATAAGGCGGGTTCCCGAAGGATTCCCGTGCTTAGAGGAGATGTAAATGAAAGAAGCGTGTGGAAGAGTGGAGTTGACGCCCAGCTCCCTGCACTGAGTTCACCGAGCTCACGCCTGAGGCCTGAGGACTCCCAGGATCGTTCTCTTGGTGTTTTTCCCTTTTTTTCGACTTACCTCTCTGCCCGTTTTTACCATCCCTTTTATACCATCAAACTGCCTCCAGCTCGCCTTTCTCTCCGGGGGCTCCCTCCCACTTCTCGTCCTTCTCCCCCCTTCTTCTTCGGGTCCGGGAACTAAGTGGCGGACCGCCTCGTCCGTCGTGTGTCACGAAAAGGGGGGGAAGACTGGCGAGGCTTTGGGCCGAGTACGGGAGCTATCCTTTCGAGGCGTTGACGGTGAGCGTCTAGCCGTTTCGGGCTCCTGTCCGCAAGGATTCCGTTTCTCGGTTACGGGGCCCCATCCGACTGGTATAAACGAGGTTTCGTGTGTCACTGCAGACCGTATTGGCACCCCCTACGGGGCGCGGCGCGCGCAGCCTGAGTGGCGATCTTGCAACCCGTGCCCCTACTTCCCCGAGGCTTCGCAGAGTAGGGCCGATCTCGGCCGAGGTGGACCCATCAAGGGGCACCACCTGGTGGAGGGGCGGAGAGAGGCTCGACTTCGGCCAAGGTGGACCCGTCTCCGGGTGCCACCTGGCAAAGGAGCAGGAGGGCCCGACTCAACCTCGGTCGAGGTGGACCCGTCTTGGGGTGCCACCTGGCGAGGGAGCGAGGGGTCGCCAGCTTCGACCGAGGTGGACCCCTCTTGGGTGGAACCTGGCGGAGTGGCAGAGAGGGGCTTGACTTTGATCGAGGTGGACCTGTCTCCGGGTGCCACCTGGCGAAGGAGCAGGAGGGCCCGGCTCGACCTCGGCCGAGGTAGACCCATCTTGGGGTGCCACCTGGCCAGGGAGCGAGGGGCGGCCAGCTTCGGCCGAGGTGGACCCCTCCTGGATGGACACCTGGCGGAGCGGCAGAGAGGTGCTCGACTTCGACCGAGGTGGACCTGTCTCCGGGTGCCACCTAGTGAATGAGCAAGAGGGCCCGGCTCGACCTTGGCCGAGGTGGACCTGTATTGGGATGCCACCTGGCGAGGGAGCGAGAGGCCGACAGCTTCGGCCGAGGTGGATCCCTCCTGGATAGACACCTGGCGGAGCGAAAAAGAGGTGCTCAACTTCGGCCGAGGTGGACCCATCTCCGGGTGCCACCTGGCGAAGGAGCAAGAGGGCCCGGCTCGACCTCGGCCGAGGTGGACCCGTCTTGGGGTGCCACCTGGCGAGGGAGCGAGGGGCCGATAGCTTCGGCCGAGGTGGACCCCTCCTGGGTGGACACCTGGCGGAGCGGCATAGAGGTGTTCGACTTCGGCCGAGGTGGACCCATCTCCGGGTGCCACCTGGTGATGGAGCAGGAGGGCCCGGCTCGACCTCGGTCGAGGTGGACCCATCTTGGGGTGCCACCTGGCGAGGGAGCGAGGGGCCGCCAGCTTCGACCGAGGTGGACCCCTCCTGGGTGGACACCTGGCGGAGTGGCAGAGAGGTGCTCGACTTTGACCGAGGTGGACCCGTCTCTGGGTGCCACCTGGCGAAGGAGCAGGAGGGCCCGGCTCGACCTCGACCGAGGTGGACCCATCTTGGGGTGCCACCTGGCGAGGGAGCGAGGGGCCGCCAGCTTCGACCGAGGTGGACCCCTTCTGGGTGGACACCTGGTGGAGCGGCAGAGAGGTGCTCGACTTCGACTGAGGTGGACCCGTCTCCGGGTGCCACCTGGCGAAGGAGCAGGAGGGCCCGGCTCGACCTTGGCCAAGGTGGACCCGTCTTAGGGTGCCACCCGGCGAGGGAGCGAGGGGCCGACAGCTTCGGCCAAGGTGGACCCCTCCTGGGTGGACACCTGGTGGAGCGGCAGAGAGGTGCTCGACTTCGGTCGAGGTGGACCCATCTTCGAGTGCCACCTGGCGAAGGAGCAAGAGGGCCCGCTCGACCTCGACCGAGGTGAACCCATCTTGGGTGCCACCTGGCGAGGGAGTGAGGGGCCGCCGGCTTCGACCGAGATGGACCCCTCCTGGATGGATACCTGGCAGAGTGGCAGAGAGGTGCTCGACTTCGGTCGAGGTGGACCCGTCTCCGGGTGCCACCTGGCGAAGGAGCAGGAGGGCCCGGCTCAACCTCGGGCAAGGTGGATCCGTCTTGGGGTGCCACCTGCGAGAGAGCGAGGGGCCACCAGCTTCGGTCGAGGTGGACCCCTCCTAGGTGGACACCTGGCGGAGTGGCAGAGAGGTGCTCGACTTCGATCGAGGTGGACCCGTCTCCGGGTGCCACCTGGCGAAGGAGCGAGGGTCTGCCAGCTTCGGCCGAGGTGGACCCGACTTCGGAAGCCACCTGGCGGAGGAGCAGAAATACTTCTTCCCGAACGAGAGATCTTTTGAAAAAAAATCACGTGGTACTGACCGTGTCCAGCTGGATCTGACACGCGCCCCACGTCAGCAATGTAGCCATATCAGTATTTATCACTATACAATGTAATATATACCAATAAATATAATTTTGAAAACTATATATCAATTTGCTTGAAAGTATGCATAAGATTGCGAGATGACTAATTCGCTGAGTGTATATCACTTAACTCTATACTATATATTAGTGAACTCAATATTTTAAAACTTGTGTATCAATTTACCTAGAAGTGTATATAGATTATTGCTAAGTGTATATTAAAAAAGCTTTTAATATGTATCAGAAATCGACAAGTGTGTATCACTATAATATATGGTGTGTATGGTGAGCATAATATTACGAAAAATATATATTAATTTGTTGAGAGACGTATATTGGGTTGTTAGATAACTAATTTGCTAGTGTATATTATTTAGCTGTGTATTGTATATGGATGAACTCTATATTTTAAAAATTATATATTGATTCATTTAGATGTGTGTATTAATTTGCTTGATAACTAATTTATTTAGTATATATTATTTAACCATGTAGTATGTATCAATAAAAAATTTATTATGAAAAAGAGAAAAATAGGAATATCTTTTTTTTTTGTTTTTAATTATGAGACTAACAACTTTGTTAATAAAAAAAATCTTTGATTTTTAGATTTCTTTTTTAAAAATGGTATTATAGAAAACGTGGAAAAATAAGAAGCCCGTCTCATATGATTTTTGTTCCATTCAAATTGTGTACATCATCTACGGGATTTGGCTGGCCATAAATGTTGCTACATTTAAGAAAAGTAAACAGTATGCGAAATTTGTATTAAAGAAAGCCATCAATCCAAGCTTATGGAATCATCCAGTATTACTTGATTATAAAGATTGTGACAATGAAGAATATTTAGGTTTATTTGTTTTTATGATGATAATAAAAAAGAAGGCACTTCCTGCCCATACATAGACTTCTCATTGACTTGGAGAGCTACGATGATAATAAAAAAAGGAGGGTATCTCTTGCCCATATATGAACCCCCTCTTGTTGAGGAGCTATGGTGATTATAAGAAAAGAAGGCATCATTAATTCCATATTAGTTATGAGTTAAGGAGGACTTTAGCTTATGTAGGAAGAGATCACCCTTCCTACGTAAGATGTCTTTTGGATTAAAATCTAAATGGACAATACCATGAGGCCAATATAACAGAACGGATAATATCTCATGTGCCAAACCATAAGCCCTTTGCCATAACAGCTCCTATAATGACCCAATTAGTTTATATGACCTAGGGGTCTCTACTCTTGAGCTTCCTCCAAGTTAATTTTGATAGTAGTGTATTGGATGATGGTAGCATAAGCTGTGTGGCATTTGTCATCTGGGACCCTAATTCTAGGTTCATGGCAAGGGGATGTCAAATTTTGGATGCCTTCGTACCAAAGCAGAGCTAAAGATGGATCGGGCAAGGTTCATTTATGCGAGGTAGGTATCAAAGGCTGACCATATGATCATTGAAAGTGATTTTACTACTATCATCTTGTGGATCCAGAGCTGGAGGGAATCCTTAATAACTCACTCACTTCTGCATAGCATCTGATGGATCTTAAGAGAGTGTCTCTATAGGTGCTAGTCATGTATATAAAAAAGATGAATAGAGCTATAGACTAAGTTACTTTCTATATAGCAAAGCTTTTATGAAAAATTTTATGGATATGTTCTCCTTGTCTTATTTTTTATAATTTTTTTTAAAATATCTTTATTTGGAATCTTGTCATTTTTTCTAAGGTAAAGAAAATAGAATTTTCATTTTTTTCCTAGATTTGTGACAATAAAGACATATTTAGTTTACTTTTTATATATATAAAAAAAAAGAACATGCGACGTGGAGAGACAAACAAGAGGGAGGGATGGAGCTGGCAACATAGCTGTTGGGGATGGTTTGGTAACATAGCTGGGGATGAGATAGAGCTCGACATCAAGTGGAAAGGTGGTTGAGGGAGAACCTAGTATGGTTATGTGGGGGCTATGGGGCTAAGGGCAAGATCGGGTAAAAAAAAAAAAAAAATTAAATCATTTTTTTAAAAAATATAAATATTATTTATTTACATGGTTTCAGAAATAATAGAGATTGTTAAAAAACAGAGTAACTAATATATTTTCTACGTCATTATTAAAAAAATAAAAATAATAAAAATACCAACTTAAGTTTGGTAAACTGTCAGAGCGGGGTTTTTTTTTTTTTTGGTTAAATGAAAAAGGAGGGGACGGAGTTAGACCCCGGGCGTGGCCACCCCTAGACAGTCCCCCAACTCCAGCCAGGAAATATTCGATACACGGAGCATATTAATTTTTTCATAGCCGTTCCCAATCCGAAGATGAGTACGTCAACCTGACTATCAAAAAAAATAGCTTTTGATACATTTTAGACAAAAATAATTTTTGATAAGTGTTTATTATGATACATGTTGGACTTATTTCAAAAGCGCTGATATATTGTCAATATGCCATAATTCTTTCAAATACAATCTTGGTATGCCAACAGAGACTCCAGAATTATTTTATTATTATTATTTTCGATTTTACTTCAGATTATTTTTTTATTTTTTATTTTATTTTCGAATTTTTAGTCGAAATATGTCCAAACCAAGATTTGAATCTTTGCCAGGTAGCTATGAGAAAAGTCTCATAATCAACTGCTGGTGGTTGTTGAGTGATTTTTGGAGTGGTTTTAACTTTTAGTTCACGATTAAGATACACGTGCAATCACTCAAGCATTAATCAGCAGGTTTGTAAACGACAATGGGAGTTTCCCCTCCTTTTTTTTTTTTTTTTTTTCAAAATCTTAAAGCATATCTTTTGATGAGACCGAAAATGTTCACGTGAAGAACTTAATTACATGGTCAACCATAGACAAACCAGTATGGTTGCATGCATTGGTCCAAGCCCACGATCCTAATCTTTTATCTCTCATGACTCTTGGAGTACTGGTCTCTTCTTTTTTTTTTCTTTTTTTTTTCCTACTCTTAATTTTAGCCAATTTATTTCCCTCACATTGTTTTAGAATCCGCATGCACTGATACCGTAAGAATTTCAAAGCCAAAAGCAACGGGTCTTGATGACTCTGTAACCAAGAAATCGGTGATCGTAATTTCACTTAACAATTTGCTAATAATGAGTTGCAGTAGAAAATAAATCGCGAGATCTTCACTGGAATCAAATTAAATTCACCACATGCCGCCACCATAACATCAATCTGACAAACTGAAAATGATGACCCTCGCATGACTGAATCAAAGGCATAACCAGGTAAAGAAAGTTCTATAAGCTCTTTATATGACAATGATGCTCCACAATCCAATTCCTCCATGCAGACCCAGACGATGACACAACTCTAAAGCGACAAATGTTAACGAAAAGAGGCGACCCTGGATTGAAGTATGAGTTGTTTCCTACGTATCCGGACATGCAACATTCAACTTAGAAGTTTCAAAAAGAACCGATTTGACTATCACTTGCACCTCCAAATCCAATCAAAAGTCATGGAAACAAGTAAGAGCAATAAGACAGCACATTTTTGTCAGACTAAAAAAGTTAATTACCTGTTCATTTTCATAAGGCCAAAGCCATAAACATTCCTTTTATCTCAATGTTTGATTAAATAAGCTCAAAAATAATCCAACTTAATGCATTTAAAATAATAATATCATGACATTCTTCACATGAAGTGGATTATAAACCTATCAGGGTAACAGCAGGAATGCCTGCTTCTGCTAAGAGAAAAAAAAAAAAAATTGTATGAATGAGGAAGACATCAACATGTTGTATCAGGCTGAGAACGTTCATTAACTGCTTTGTAGCACTGCAGACTGCACAGTGGAAGATTTGATTTGGAATCCCTGTATTTATATGCATTTGTACATGATGGGCCGGCACATTTCTCTCGCGGAGGTGGATAACTGAAAATATGGAGCAAAGCAACCGAAAAAGCTATATTAGCTAGCAACACAAGTCAAAGAATAACAAAGGTAGAATAAAACTAAAAGGCAAGCATTAAATTATCACTTCCTTGTGCATGGAAGACTAGCAACATAAATAAACTGATAAATATAGAAGTATGCAAATTTAAAGCAGCAAATGGGCATCAGATGAAACAAGGTTTTGGAAACTTCGGAGAAAGATTAGATCCTCACCTGCATTGCTTGGAGTCGAATATACTGGGAGACCTACATTATCACCAAATGTAACAACCGTGCCAGATGGTCCCATAACCCATCTGATGGAGTTTGATGCCACTGTTAAAGATTCAGCAGCCTTCTTCTGAATAAAGAAATAGGTTAAAAAGGTAAGCATAGGCTAATGAGTTAATGGACAGCAAAATAAGAGCATTAGTACAGTTTATTTACCTGTGCCATTTCTTCGCGCTGCTTGCGAATCTTCTCTTCTTTTCTCTTCCTGCTGGAATCCTGGCCCAATATTTTCCTTATTGCCTCAGCCTGCGATATTCTAAATAGTTGAGTCACTTTTCATTACAAAAGGATGCAAGTCCACAAATTGAGAGAGAGAGAGAGAGAGACAGAAAAAAAAAAAAAAAAAACTAGAAAAGGAAACAGCAGATGAACCTCAGATTCCCTAGCTGCCTTCTCAACTTGTATTCTACGCCTCTGGGCAGCCTCAGCTTTCCTTGCTTGCTGCTCCACTTCTGACAGCATCTTTTTTTGTTCTGTAATCAGAATGTAGATATAGGCACAATATTATCTCAAATATCAAAAGCTCAATTGATGAATGAACTTCAGGCATGAATTCCAAGGGCTTACTTCTTGGAGCTGAAGCAGGTAGCTCATTCGGGAACTCGATCAAATTGTCACCAGCATCTTTGCTTGATTGACGGGCTCGCTGACGAGTGGTAAGAGGTTTGGATTTGGCAACTATTGATAAATCTACAGGTTCCCTCTTGTGTTTCTTTCTCTTGGCATCTGGCCCATCATTAGAACCAGGTTCTTCATCTTTGACATCATCGGTGTCATAAGATTCTCTCGCAGTTCTCGACTTCCTTTTGCTGTCCTTTTTTGATCGTGACAAACCGTAGTCCTCAGCCACAGCATATGTACTTTTCCTACTTATAGAAACCTTCGAGACTTTCTTATTCTCGACACTCTCCTCTCCATCATCTTCTTCATGGTCACCACTGTAATCTTGGCTCACCTTAGAGGTTTTGAGTTTCTCAAGATAGCGTATCTCATCATCTTCATTACCATCATCAGACTCACCATCTGACACTCGTCGCTTGGGCAGCCTCTTTCTTTTGCAAACAGGCTCGGAGGAGGGTATGCTCCGTGGCATATCCGTTTGCTTTCCAGACAGGCTTTGTTCTCCTGCCTCGGCCCCTGAATTATCCTTTGCCCCATGAGAAATGACTCCTCCACCAAAATCCTTCTGTGGAGGAGCTCCTTGCAAGCAATGTCCTTTTTCAGGTGCAGGATGGTAATCATCCAAAGTATCCTGCAGCAGAAAAAATGCAACATTTCGTCAGTATACATAATGCAAGATCTCTAAGTAAGCAGAAACCATCCAATTAAAGAATCCATGCCATTAGTTGAAGCAGAAAGAGAAATATATTCATTCAATCAACTTAACCTCAGGATGATGCTCAAAAACAAAGCCAAAACACTTGTGGTTCATCTTCTTGGACCAAAAGTATTATACTATTCAATGGAATAATAAGTGAAGTACCTGAAGAGCCAGCTTTTGCCGACCCCGGGAAGCATCTGAAGAATGTGAAGGCTTCGCAGATGATGAACCGCTCTTCTCGTTCACCAAATTTGATTTCGCATGAATGGTGTGGGTGACTCCACCAACAGTGACCTTCATTTTTTTTAGCTTGTTATCAGCTGAT